>CANNZV010000090.1:58999-557817 GCA_947561585.1 Caprella mutica | reverse complement strand
ATGGAGTAATATTAACTATGGAGTATTATTAACTATGGAGTAATATTAACTAAGGAGTAATATTAACTATAAAGTAATATTAACTATGGAGTAATATTAACTATGAAGTAATATTAACTATGGAGTATTATTAACTATGGAGTAATATTAACTATGGAGTAATATTAACTATAGAGTTATATAACTATGGAGTAATATTAACTATGGAGTAATATTAACTAGAAAGTAATATTAACTATGGAGTATTATTAACTATGGAGTAATATTAACTATGGAGTAATATTAACTATAGAGTAATATTAACTATGGAGTAATATTAACTATGGAGTAATATTAACTATGGAGTAATATTAACTATGGAGTAATATTAACTATGGAGTAATATTAACTATGGAGTATTATTAACTATAGAGTTATATAACTATGGAGTAATATTAACTATGGAGTAATATTAACTAGAAAGTAATATTAACTATGGAGTATTATTAACTATGGAGTAATATTAACTATGGAGTAATATTAACTATAGAGTAATATTAACTATGGAGTAATATTAACTATGGAGTAATATTAACTATGGAGTAATATTAACTATGGAGTAATATTAACTATGGAGTAATATTAACTATGGAGTAATATTAACTATGGAGTATTATTAACTATGGAGTAATATTAACAATGGAGTAATATTAACTATGGAGAAATATTAACTATGGAGTAATATTAACTATGGAGTATTATTAACTATGGAGTAATATTAACTATGGAGTAATATTAACTATGGAGTATTATTAACTATGGAGTAATATTAACTATGGAGTAATATTAACTATGGAGTAATATTAACTATGGAGTAATATTAACTATGGAGTAATATTAACTATGGAGTAATATTAACTATGGAGTATTATTAACTATGGAGTAATATTAACTAAGGAGTAATATTAACTATAAAGTAATATTAACTATGGAGTAATATTAACTATGGAGTAATATTAACTAGAAAGTAATATTAACTATGGAGTATTATTAACTATGGAGTAATATTAACTATGGAGTAATATTAACTATAGAGTTATATAACTATGGAGTAATATTAACTATGGAGTAATATTAACTAGAAAGTAATATTAACTATGGAGTATTATTAACTATGGAGTAATATTAACTATGGAGTAATATTAACTATAGAGTAATATTAACTATGGAGTAATATTAACTATGGAGTAATATTAACTATGGAGTAATATTAACTATGGAGTAATATTAACTATGGAGTAATATTAACTATGGAGTATTATTAACTATGGAGTAATATTAACTATGGAGTAATATTAACTATAGAGTAATATTAACTATGGAGTAATATTAACTATGGAGTAATATTAACTATGGAGAAATATTAACTATGGAGTAATATTAACTATGGAGTATTATTAACTATGGAGTAATATTTACTATGGAGTAATATTAACTATGGAGTAATATTAACTATGGAGTAATATTAACTATGGAGTAATATTAACTATGGAGTAATATTAACTATGGAGTATTATTAACTATGGAGTAATATTAACTATGGAGTAATATTAACTATGGAGTATTATTAACTATGGAGTAATATTTACTATGGAGTAATATTAACTATGGAGTAATATTAACTATGGAGTAATATTAACTATGGAGTAATATTAACTATGGAGTAATATTAACTATGGAGTATTATTAACTATAGAGTTATATAACTATGGAGTAATATTAACTATGGAGTAATATTAACTAGAAAGTAATATTAACTATGGAGTATTATTAACTATGGAGTAATATTAACTATGGAGTAATATTAACTATAGAGTAATATTAACTATGGAGTAATATTAACTATGGAGTAATATTAACTATGGAGTAATATTAACTATGGAGTAATATTAACTATGGAGTAATATTAACTATGGAGTAATATTAACTATGGAGTATTATTAACTATGGAGTAATATTAACAATGGAGTAATATTAACTATGGAGAAATATTAACTATGGAGTAATATTAACTATGGAGTATTATTAACTATGGAGTAATATTAACTATGGAGTAATATTAACTATGGAGTATTATTAACTATGGAGTAATATTAACTATGGAGTAATATTAACTATGGAGTAATATTAACTATGGAGTAATATTAACTATGGAGTAATATTAACTATGGAGTAATATTAACTATGGAGTATTATTAACTATGGAGTAATATTAACTAAGGAGTAATATTAACTATAAAGTAATATTAACTATGGAGTAATATTAACTATGGAGTAATATTAACTAGAAAGTAATATTAACTATGGAGTATTATTAACTATGGAGTAATATTAACTATGGAGTAATATTAACTATAGAGTTATATAACTATGGAGTAATATTAACTATGGAGTAATATTAACTAGAAAGTAATATTAACTATGGAGTATTATTAACTATGGAGTAATATTAACTATGGAGTAATATTAACTATAGAGTAATATTAACTATGGAGTAATATTAACTATGGAGTAATATTAACTATGGAGTAATATTAACTATGGAGTAATATTAACTATGGAGTAATATTAACTATGGAGTATTATTAACTATGGAGTAATATTAACTATGGAGTAATATTAACTATAGAGTAATATTAACTATGGAGTAATATTAACTATGGAGTAATATTAACTATGGAGAAATATTAACTATGGAGTAATATTAACTATGGAGTATTATTAACTATGGAGTAATATTTACTATGGAGTAATATTAACTATGGAGTAATATTAACTATGGAGTAATATTAACTATGGAGTAATATTAACTATGGAGTAATATTAACTATGGAGTATTATTAACTATGGAGTAATATTAACTATGGAGTAATATTAACTATGGAGTATTATTAACTATGGAGTAATATTAACTATGGAGTAATATTAACTATAGAGTTATATAACTATGGAGTAATATTAACTATGGAGTAATATTAACTAGAAAGTAATATTAACTATGGAGTATTATTAACTATGGAGTAATATTAACTATGGAGTAATATTAACTATAGAGTTATATAACTATGGAGTAATATTAACTATGGAGAAATATTAACTATGGAGTAATATTAACTATGGAGTATTATTAACTATGGAGTAATATTAACTATGGAGTAATATTAACTATGGAGTAATATTAACTATGGAGTAATATTAACTATGGAGTAATATTAACTATGGAGTATTATTAACTATGGAGTAATATTAACTATGGAGTAATATTAACTAGAAAGTAATATTAACTATGGAGTATTATTAACTATGGAGTAATATTAACTATGGAGTAATATTAACTATAGAGTTATATAACTATGGAGTAATATTAACTATGGAGTAATATTAACTATAGAGTAATATTAACTATGGAGTAATATTAACTATAGAGTAATATTAACTATAGAGTAATATTAACTATAGAGTAATATTAACTATGGAGTAATATTAACTATGGAGTAATATTAACTATAGAGTAATATTAACTATGGAGTAATATTAACTATGGAGTAATATTAACTATAGAGTAATATTAACTATAGAGTAATATTAACTATAGAGTAATATTAACTATGGAGTAATATTAACTATGGAGTAATATTAACTATAGAGTATTATTAACTATGGAGTAATATTAACTATGGAGTAATATTAACTATGGAGTAATATTAACTATAGAGTAATATTAACTATGGAGTAATATTAACTATGGAGTAATATTAACTATAGAGTAATATTAACTATGGAGTAATATTAACTATGGAGTAATATTAACTATGGAGTAATATTAACTATGGAGTATTATTAACTATGGAGTAATATTAACTATGGAGTAATATTAACTAGAAAGTAATATTAACTATGGAGTATTATTAACTATGGAGTAATATTAACTATGGAGTAATATTAACTATAGAGTTATATAACTATGGAGTAATATTAACTATGGAGTAATATTAACTATAGAGTAATATTAACTATGGAGTAATATTAACTATAGAGTAATATTAACTATAGAGTAATATTAACTATAGAGTAATATTAACTATGGAGTAATATTAACTATGGAGTAATATTAACTATAGAGTAATATTAACTATGGAGTAATAGTAACTATGGAGTAATATTAACTATAGAGTAATATTAACTATAGAGTAATATTAACTATAGAGTAATATTAACTATGGAGTAATATTAACTATGGAGTAATATTAACTATAGAGTATTATTAACTATGGAGTAATATTAACTATGGAGTAATATTAACTATGGAGTAATATTAACTATAGAGTAATATTAACTATGGAGTAATATTAACTATGGAGTAATATTAACTATAGAGTAATATTAACTATAGAGTATTATTAACTATGGAGTAATATTAACTATGGAGTAATATTAACTATGGAGTAATATTAACTATAGAGTAATATTATTTATGGAGTAATATTAACTGTGGAGTAATATTAACTATAGAGTATTATTAACTATGGAGTAATATTAACTATGGAGTAATATTAACTATGGAGTAATATTAACTATAGAGTAATATTAACTATGGAGTAATATTAACTATGGAGTAATATTAACTATAGAGTAATATTAACTATAGAGTATTATTAACTATGGAGTAATATTAACTATGGAGTAATATTAACTATGGAGTAATATTAACTATAGAGTAATATTATTTATGGAGTAATATTAACTGTGGAGTAATATTAACTTTAGAGTAATATTAACTATAGAGTAATATTACACCTTCATCGAGCAACAATACTTTCTTTGAGAGAGAATTATTAGACGTAAGGTATGAGACAAACACAGAAGATATTGAATTAACAACTTCATACATTGAATTAACAACTTCATACATTGAGTTAACAACTTCATATATTGAATTAACAACTTCATATATTGAATTAACAACTTCATATATTGAATTAACAACTTCATATATTGAATTAACAACTTCATATATTGAATTAAAAACTTCATATATTGAATTAACAACTTCACACAATGAATTAACAACTTCATATATTGAATTAACAACTTCATATATTGAATTAACAACTTCATATATTGAATTAACAACTTCATATATTGAAATAACAACTTCATATATTAAATTAACAATTTCATATATTGAATTAACAACTTCATATATTGAATTAACAACTTCATATATTGAAATAACAACTTCATACAATTAATTAACAACTTCATATATTGAATTAAAAACTTCATATATTGAATTAACAACTTCACACAATGAATTAACAACTTCATATATTGAATTAACAACTTCATATATTGAATTAACAACTTCATATATTGAATTAACAACTTCATATATTGAAATAACAACTTCATATATTGAATTAACAACTTCATATATTGAATTAAAAACTTCATGTATTGAATTAACAACTTCATACATTGAATTAACAACTTCATACAATGAATTAACAACTTCATATATTGAATTAACAACTTCATATTTTGAATTAACGACTTCATATATTGAATTAACAACTTCATATATTGAAATAATAACTTCATACAATGAATTAAAAACTTCATATATTGAATTAACAACTTCATACATTGAATTAACAACTTCATACATTGAATTAACAACTTCATATATTGAATTAACAACTTCATATATTGAATTAACAACTTCATATATTGAATTAACAACTTCATATATTTAATTAACAACTTCATATATTGAATTAACAACTTCATACAATGAATTAACAACTTCATATATTGAATTAAAAACTTCATATATTGAATTAACAACTTCATACAATGAATTAACAACTTCATATATTGAATTAACAACTTCATATATTGAATTAACAACTTCATATATTGAATTAACAACTTCATACAATGAATTAACAACTTCATATATTGAATTAACAGCTTCATATATTGAATTAACAACTTCATATATTGAATTAAAAACTTCATATATTGAATTAACAACTTCACACAATGAATTAACAACTTCATATATTGAATTAACAACTTCATATATTGAATTAACAACTTCATATATTGAATTAACAACTTCATATATTGAATTAACAACTTCATATATTGAATTAACAACTTCATATATTGAAATAACAACTTCATATATTGAATTAACAACTTCATATATTGTGGTAAAGCAAACACAGCAATTGTGTATGCATTGCTATCATCACGAACCTATATGATTGTAAGTAAGTGACAGTCAAGTCAGTTACCGATTCGCTCTCGTGAGCTACACACCTTATCTCCTGTTCGTAGTTATTTGAGACCTTAACTTGCGAGCGTTCTAGAGGAGATATTCCTTGTAATAACATGTGCTTGACCAATGAATATAATCTCTTTAAGTGTTAATTACTTTACCATTATTACCCTTAAATACAGTTAAGCTTGGACCAGAGGCCTGAGGTCGGAACCATAGTGGCAAGGTGGTTCTAGGGCATGGTACCATGAGTATTTAGTGGAAAGAGATATATAAAGAGAAAGGAATCTGAAAATACTTTATAGAGTAGGATCCTAATCACTTAGAGCCCATACACTGAGACGTTATAGGAAAGTAAACTAACTACGTCACATTGGTGGCCGTATGGTGCGTGATTAAGTAATTCGAATTTAATGTGCGGAAATTCAATTACTAAAGTAAAAGATTGAAAGCTTTGTAATTTACCAAAAACTAAGTTAACCATCTGATTGGAGAGTATTTGATTACAGCAAGACCGGGTTTTGCGACCCTATATGAAGGTACGATCCAATTAAGGTGTTCAGTTTTTGTGATAAAGTATAAAGATAATTCAACTCAAGGTCAAGCAAATGGCATCTCGAAAATTATCGGAAGGATAAGGAGAGTACAGATGGCCTAATTTGAAATTTGAATGAGCAGAGACAATCAACAAGACTGACCAGTCTGAAAAAAAAAATAATTCTGGAAATTCTGGAAAATTCTGGAAAATTCTGGAAGAAACTGGAAAGCACGGAGGGAGGAAGCGAACGGGTTAAGCGTTGCACGTTGACGAATGGTGATGGAAAACATTCGATTATAAACAACATGCAAAAAAGCCGTAAATCAACCAGAAATTGAGAGTCTAATTTGTTTAAATACTACATCTGAAAAGTATTTATTCAAACTGCAACATTCAGTGATCATTCAACATTCAGTGATCATTCAACATTCAGTGATCATTCAACATTCAGTGATCATTCAACATTCAGTGATCATTCAACATTCAGTGATCAGTCAACATTCAGTGATCATTCAACATTCAGTGATCATTCAACATTCAGTGAAGTTTTAACATTCAGTGAACATTCAGTTAACATACAGTGCATAACATACAGTGCACAACGCTCAGTGAACATTCAGTTAACATCATAACAGTTAACATCAGAGCAAAAATCAACGACAAAACCTGATAAGCGGGAGCCACTGTACATGGAACCGAAAGTTGAGTATAACATATAACTAAATGTCATCTTTGCATTCAGTCTCATTTCTGAAGCGATCGGAGTAAGATCTAAGTGTTAGACCTTAGTCAGTGGTGAATAAATCTGTTCTGTCTTAGTCAAGAATTGTGTTGATGAATAAGCAGAAGGTAATTAATCATTACTGCAGCAGTTATAATTATAGATGTATGTGTGCATGCATTTCTTTTAGCTTTGCTGAGTGTCGCTATTAATTGAAAGGTATAAATATTTTATATTTATTGATTTAACAAATATTGCTCTATATTAAATTATATTTCATTTATTATTTATTATTTGAATGATTATTTTTTAATGTTTGACGGATTATTATTTTTTATTATTATTATTTTTTTTTTTTGGATAGCCTATTATTTTTTCTTCCTTTTTTTCGTAATTAGTGATTACACGTGCATCACACTTGTTTAAGTACACAATAACACCTCATTAGGATAGGAAACACATGCCAACCTCAGAGGACGAAGCGATTAATGCTGAGGCTGTAGAACTTAGATCTGGAAGACGAACTAAACCCAGAGTACAGAAAACTAAACAACCCAAAACACCCCCCAAGTCACCACCCAAAACACCACCCAAAACATCCCCCAAAACAACCCCCAAAACAAACCCCAAAAAACCCCCCAAAATGTCGGTTGAATTAACACAAGCTCAACTCCAGGAGATAATTAAAAGTAGGAGTACGACGATCATAAATTCGGATTCATTGCCGATATTCAGGGGAAGAAGAAGGCCAGAGGATCCAGCTTTCGAGGAGAAGAACACGTTTCGTCAGCATCTCAGCCTATTAAATAATCATATATCCAGCTTAGGGGATAAAGATGACGCAGAAAAAAAGAAGATCCTTTTCAGGAGCGCTGATTGCAAGCTAGGAGATTTTCAAATTACGGTTAATAACGTTGTTAACGGTAAAACATTTAAAGATAGCACATACCAAGAGATATGCACGGTACTAGAAGACATATATGTGCAGAAAGACAGTAAGGATATCTACAGTGTATGTCATGAATTATACACTAATAAATTGAAGGATGAAGCTACAGCTGCCAGTGACATCTTAAGTACATTAGAAAAAATAGGAGAAGTCACGGATTTTATATTAAATGACGACACAATGAACGCCCAATTTCCAATAAGGACAGCAACTGAAAGCGATGAATCATTCACACGCAAATTAAAAAATCACGCAAAAGATCTTATGAATACATCAATGTATTTAACAATATTGGGTCCACAGATCAACCCCAGTATCATCAAAGGAGTCGTAGAAGGACCTTTTAAGACAACAGCTAATTTACTGTCTGCTACAACGAAGAAAATAAGATCTTTGCCACATGATAAAAAAATTCTAATACCAAAAAAGAATTTCAATGACACAGAAACTTTTTTGATAGAAAAACCCGAGGGTGAGAATCAAGGCAAGTTCCACGAGGATATGCAGGAAGATACAGAAGCATATTACACTTATGACAGAGGAACAGCAGGTAGGTATGCACGCAGAAGTAGATACAAATACAATCCCACAGGCAGAGCATACGTACACAACACTAATATCCCCCACCCTACCCTTACCCCTCACAGCAGCAGTGGTACAATTAAGTGCTACCGCTGCAACAAATTAGGACATATAGGTAGAGAATGTCGGGCTCAACAGGCCAAGGATTTTCGCAAAAACATGTAAATACAAACAGAAGTAAAAAACAAAATAGGTCTCACGGGAAAACGGTCGGTAGCTCCGTGTACGAAAGTGAATTGAACATGAATAAATTAGATCCAGTGCACGTTAAATTCAATAGCAAAGGTAAATCGTCACTCAACACAAGTTGTGAATGTAAAAATAAGTTCGATTTATTAAAAGAAGAAGAGTTAAGCGTTGAGGATAAAAAAATGAGCGAAACATATATAACAGTCCAATTAGTAAAAAATAAAGATGAATTAAGCGGATTGATGGACTGTCATTATACGATAAAAGGGACTTCTAAGCCAACGATAATTTTACATAGTAAAGAATTTGATTGGGAAGCTTTAATAGATTCAGGGAGCGAGAGAACGATTTTAAACAGTCGTAATTTTATTTACAAGGCGAGTCACGAGGACATAATAAAATCAAACGTAACTATTAAAGGCATAAACGGACGTTCCGAAGTAAAAGGTGAAGTAAAATTTGAACTAATGTCGAAATCCCACAAGCAAACAGTAAACGCTTTACTAATCAACAACAACAGCTTACCATATGATGTAATATTAGGAAGGGACGTGTTAACGAACGCGCAAATTGATTTTGATAAGAAAATATTAAAATTAGGTGAAGAAAAAATTCCGTTTATGGAAAAACGTAGAATAGCTACTAAAGAACTATTAAGCACAGATTGCTTAATATCTGAGCTGGTCCTTACTTCAAATAGGTCAAAACGAAGAACGTTGATAAGACAAATAAACGAACGAACAAACAGCCGCAGTAGTATTGCGAAAGTAAGAGTTAAACCTCAACAAAAAGGGCAAACGGAGGTAAAAATGAAATCCGAGGTAAAAACGAAGTCAAGGAATAAAAATAAAAAACGCGAGAAGAACGGAAATGTTCATATAAATAGCCAAGTCGTTGAGGCAAACAGCGTACAAATATTGTATGGGTTTGTCAAAAACAACGAAGCAGGAAGTTATATAATAGCTAAAAGAAGTTTCAATAGTGGTTTAGTGATAGCCGAAACACTAATAAAAATCGAAGACACAAAAAAAGAGGGAGATCAAGTGTCAATATGCCCAGTTTTCGTAATGAATCCGACGGATAGTGATATCATATTACGGGACAATATGATAGTTGGTAAACTCCAGACGTACGAAGAGCAAGTCGAAGTAAATATAGCGACTATATCGGAGTGTTTAAATAATAGGACTCATAAATCTAGGTTAGGAAACGTGTTGAGTGACGAAAAACCAAAGCCATTTGAACGAAACGTTACCCCTGAACTAATTTATGAAAAGTCAAAGGTACATGCAGTTGGAATTAATGGAGAGCCATTAGTTACAACGCATGGCAACCGAGATATGAAGTGTAAAATATCACGTGACGGAAGCGCTGATAGAAGCCGTGACAGCACATTAAGTGCTGATGTAGAAAACAATTCTCAGACAGTGCCATCAGCACCGAGAAGGTTAGTTAATGCTGACATATCATGTGGAATGTCAGAGTACGAAGACAAAATGACGCAGTTACTAAATGACTTTAGAGACGTAATCACGATCAAGGACGAAGAAATCGGGACTACTAGTATATGTAAACACACAATAGTAATGAAAGATCCTAATATAGTGATAAACAAGATGCCGTACCGCATACCACATAAATTTCAAGAACAACTTGAAGAAGTCAACAGGTCAATGTTAAAGGAAGGAACTATAGAACCTTCAATGTCCGAGTACAACTTCCCGGTTATCGTTGTTCATAAAAAGAATGGGGAAATACGACCCGTAATAGATTTCAGATCATTAAATAAGTGTGTCCATATACAAGGATTTCCGTTACCTAGGGTTGACGACATGCTTGGATCTTTAGGTGGATCAAAGATATTTTCTAGTTTAGATCTGAGGAGTGCATTTCACCAGGTGGAACTCTCCGAGGAGTCTAAAAAACTTACAGCATTTGCGGTAAATGGTAAAAAGTTTCAGTTTAAAAAGCTACCATTCGGTTATGTCAATAGTCCAAAAGAATTTCAAGCAATAATGACAAAAGCGTTAAGTAATGTATTAGGGAAACTATGTTTCGTATTTATTGATGACATCCTAATTTTTAGTCGATCTTATGAACAACATTTAAATGATATTGGCCAAGTGCTAATGAATTTACGTGACGCTCATTTGAGATTAAAATTAGAGAAGTGTGAATTCTTTAAACACGAAATTAATTTTCTTGGACATCGAGTCACTACTGAGGGCATCCGATGTATCCAAAACGAAAAACTTAGAGAAGCATCTAGACCAACAGATGTAAAACAACTTCAGCGATTTTTAGGGCTTGCGAATTATTTTCGTAAGTTCGTACCTAAATTTAGTCAGAAAGCCGACCCATTATATAGACTATTAAGGAAGGACACTAAATTTGACTGGACTGACGAATGTGAGGCTAGCTTCACTAGACTCAAAAATATTTTGACATCAGATACGGTTTTAGCACATCCAAATTATTCCAGACCATTTTATTTATTTACTGACAGCTCAAATATCGGAATTGGCGCAGCATTGCTACAACCAGATTCGACCAAAAGCAAAACATTAAGACCCATCGCATATTTCAGTAAATCATTAAATTCTACTCAAAAAAGGTACTCCACGACTAAACTAGAGTTTCTTGCAATACATCTAGCTTTAAAGGAATTTCAATATCTATGTCTAGGATATCCTATTACCATTTTAACTGATCACAAGCCCTTATGTGCATTTTTTGGTAATAAACTGCCTTTAGACACGGCACTAGCCAGGTGGGCAATAGAGGCTAGCACATATGATTGTACCATCAAATATTTTGAAGGTAAGAGAAATGTGGTAGCCGATACCCTTAGTAGATTAACTCCTTTAACGGAAGAAACAATAGATGATTGTGAACTTTTAACACCATCTAATGAAAGTTGTAATTCAATTGAAAATTATATAGCAACCACAAGATCGAGGGCTAAGCTAAATGTACCACAAATTATTAACGACAATGACAATGACTCAGAAACAGACTCAGAAAACGAACAAGAATCAGATACATCTAAATTGTATAAAATCAACAAAGAAAAACCATTTCTGAACTACATACCTAAACAGGAAGACATAACATGGACTTTAAACAGACTAAAGACTGCACAGTCAAACGACTTTGCTTGTAAGGAAATAATGGATATATTACAGAAAAAACAATTAGGAACATCTAGGAACATAGCTGAATTTTTCATATTAGACGGAATATTATATCGACATCGGAAAATAGATACTCGGGCAGCCAGTATTGTTAATTATGTTATACCAAATGAAATGATCAATTTAGTAATCAATTCAATACATTTTAACACCCATTGTGGTTTAGCTCATACGCTATTTCAATTTCGACTAAAATATTATCATTTTCAAGAAAGATCGGTCATAGAATCTTTTATTAAAAGATGTGACGTTTGCAAAATCCTTAAAGGAAGTCTAGATACACCAATTAAATTAATGTCTGCCCCAGTAGCTAATACACCATTTGAAACAGTTTCATTTGATTTTATAGGACCTTTTATAACAACTGACACGAACAACAAATATATTTTATCAATAACATGTATGTTGACAAGATATAACGAATTACACGCAGTAGCTGACAAATCAACTAACACAGTAATTGATTGTCTAAGTAAAACATTTAGTCGTTGTGGATATCCCAAAACGTTAATGTCGGATTGTGCGAAAGAATTCAAGTCTAACGCAATTAGAACTTTCAGTGAAATACATCAGATATACAAATGTGAGGTATTACCATATTCAGCATATTCCAATGGAATTTGTGAACGTAATAACCAGAGAATTAACAAATTATTAAGATTCTATGTAGCCACAGTAGATCACAATAATTGGGACATGTTTCTCGATATTGTCCAAAACACAATTAACAACCAATTAAATTTGACCTTGAAAGATACACCCTCATACGCTCTTTTTGGCCGTGATACATCTCCAAATATTCAAGCAGAAAATTTGGATAACATTTACAATTTAGATACATCAGAATCAATAGTCAAAATCAAGGCCAGACAAGCTCTATTTATTCAAGATCAGATAAGAGCTAACATAATTAATCAATCAAACAAACGCATAATTTACCACAATAAGACACGAAAAGACAAAATTATACAGATAGGTGATCGAGTATTAATTAGAAATCATCAAAAAACACATAAATTACAATTAAATTGGATAGGACCAGGTACAGTATTACAAGTGAAAAAAAACAAAGCTATAATTCAATTAGGACATCAAACGATAACGAGCAATATAAATTATCTAACTAAGTTGGAAAAATTCACAACAAATTAATTAAATAATTTCATTAACATCAGTAAACAGGAAATCAAATTATGAGAAATTTGAATATAAACAAACATCATATAGCCCACAAAAGGAACACATAAAATGAAGTAACATGAGTAACATGTTACATTTACACGAACACGTGACATATAACACGGTTACATGCAAAGAGTCAGAGAAATGTTTACATTTTTTTTTGCTTACGCGAGTCAAACAAACAGAGCATACAATTCATTGTTCAAACTACAATATTTCCTTTGCTCAGTAAGAGAATTATTGTATGTATTTAATTGTATGAATTTTAATTGTAATATTTGTATGTATTTAGTTTAAGTTGATGGGATGAATTATGAATTTTATTAATATAAAATTTCATTTAATAATTTTAAGAGGATTAATTTTTTTTTTGTTGTATGCATGTTAATTTTAAATTTTGTGTTTATATGTTGGTGTAACGAATAAGATGAATTATATTCTGTAAAATTGTTTGAATGAAAATTTGAAAAAAATAAAAAATATATATATTCAAATTTAGGATGAAATACTGAAATAATTTAAAAGCAAAAATGATCAATTCAAAATGAGACTGAAATATGATAAAATACCTAAAATGAACAGGGGCCATGATCTAACGGTATCGTTTTGATTTCAGTGACCGTGAGGCAGAGAGGACCCAGCTACCCACACAGCCAACAGCTCCTCAGCCATAAACAGCCAGTGACTGACTCTCAGCCACTCACAGCCGGTTGACACACAGAACTGCAATTCAAGGTCGTGAGAAGTAATCAGCTGGAGCAATGGGACAGTCTCAGAGCAACTATGACCTGAACTCAGTAGTGGAGCTGATCCAGAAATCAACTTCTATGAACAAGGCTCATTTGGAGCAAACCATTAAAAACATGGGGTCTACAAAGTACGACCTAATACCAGACTTGTTCAGCGACATTTTAGTGTTAATTCTAACACTACTGGTTGTGATGATTCTGGTATGTGGGTATAATCAGTCAAAAAAGATGAAGTCAGAAGAAGACATGAGGATGTACGAAAATAGGAATTTAAGGTCTAAAATGGCGACTGAGGCTTTCAATCAGATCAAGCGAAGCACCCCTTTAGATCAGGGGAACTAGGTGGAACAGTAAATATTTTTAATGATCAGGCAGTTAATATACAGGCGACAACAATTATAGTAATGCCTCAGGCAAAACGAAAGCCAAAAAGCGAAATTACCAAAACTAAACCTAACAGCATTTAAGATTTTTTTTTCTCAAACTCAATTTGATCATTATTTAAATTTTTTTTTTAATTTTAAGTTTGGGTAATTTTAAGTGAAAATTAATAATAATCGTTTTTTCAATTGAATTAACAACTTCATATATTGAATTAACAACTTCATATATTGAATTAACAACTTCATATATTGAAATAACAACTTCATATATTGAATTAACAACTTCATATATTGAATTAACAACTCCATATATTGAAATAACAACTTCATACAATGAATTAACAACTTCATATATTGAAATAACAACTTCATATATTGAATTAACAACTTCATTTATTGAATTAACAACTCCTTATATTGAAATAACAACTTCATACAATGAATTAACAACTTCATATATTGAATTAACAACTTCATATATTGAATTAACAACTTCATATATTGAATTAACAACTCCATATATTGAAATAACAACTTCATACAATGAATTAACAACTTCATATATTGAATTAACAACTTCATATATTGAATTAAAAACTTCATGTATTGAATTAACAACTTCATACATTGAATTAACAACTTCATACATTGAATTAACAACTTCATACAATGAATTAAGAACTTCATATATTGAATTAACACTTCATATATTGAATTAACAACTTCATATATTGAATTAACTACTTCATATATTGAATTAACAACTTCATATATTGAATTAACAACTTCATATATTGAATTAACAACTTCATATATTGAGTTAACAACTTCATATATTGAATTAACAACGTCATATATTGAATTAACAACTTCATATATTGAATTAACAACGTCATATATTGAATTAACAACTTCATATATTGAATTAACAACTTCATATGTTGAATTAACAACTTCATATATTGAATTAAGAAACTTCATATATTGAGTTAACAACTTCATATATTCATAATAGCGTTAATTGTAACTATAGTACAATAATTCACATCATTTAGCTACTCTCTGTTGTTATATCTCAATCACCTTTAGTTTATAATATAATAGTTACATGGGGATTATTGAGGCACTAGCTTGGAAATTTGAGAGTAAATAGACAGATTCTGGTGAGTGGAGACAGAGAATTTGATATACTTATATGGGATATATTTATAAAACAAATGTGTCAGAGAAAATATCTCTGTGTGAATTAATATTCTAAAATACTCTAACTAAAATAATTTCATTTTAACAATATAGAAATCCTATTTCAATACACCTTCCTAATAATGATATTAAAAAATTTATCCTCCACAGAATATTCCTTTTTATGCAGACGAATAATTAAAAAGCTTCTACGTTGAGTTTAGATTAACTCGAGGAATTATAAAATAAAGCACAAGAATTTTGTTACCGTACAGATTAATGTTTTCTTGCTGAGACTCGAAAGAAAGAAAATATTCTCTGTTGGTAGAAGATTATTAAATAGAAGATTAAGCAGAGGATTGATTCAAGTACTTCACACTACGAAAAAGAGGCAATTATAGTGAAAATATAGTGAAAATATGGTGAAAATATAGTGAAAATACAGTGAAAATATAGTGAAAATATAGTGAAAGTATAGTGAAAGTATAGTGAAAATATAGTGAATATATAGTGAAAATATAGTGAAAATATGGTGAAAATGTAGTGAAAATAAAGTGAAAGTATAGTGAAAATATAGTGAAAATATAGTGAAAATGTATTGAAAATATAATGAAAATATAGTGAAAATATATTTTATATATAGTGAAAATGTAGTAGTGAAAATATAGTGAAAGTATAGTGAAAGTATAGTGAAAATATAGTGAATATATAGTGAAAATATAGTGAAAATATGGTGAAAATGTAGTGAAAATAAAGTGAAAGTATAGTGAAAATATAGTGAAAATATAGTGAAAATATAGTGAAAATGTATTGAAAATATAATGAAAATATAGTGAAAATATATTTTATATATAGTGAAAATGTAGTAGTGAAAATATGGGGAAAATATAGTTAAAATATAGTGAAAGAATATGGTAAATATAGTGAAAATATAATGAAAGTATAGGGGAAATATGGAGAAAAAAATGGAAATATAGTGAAAATATAGTGCATATATGAGAATATTTGAAGATTTCCTGATTCTCGAAAAAGATAAAACTGAGTTAAATTTGGTATTGTTTCCCAGGATATTCTTCGTTATACCAGGGATAAATCCTTCTTGCCTGGGATAATGCCTTTATAAGTTAAAACATCTCTTTTGTTTCTTATAGTTTAAAAATATTATTTAGATGAATTGAAAATCAAATATAAATTAATGGCAATATTGATATTTTATTCAATATGTGGTGGGATAAAATAACGTCATTGCTAATGTCAATAAATAATAAATCTCCATGGAAATTATACAATCAATTCTTTTAATATTAAAGGAACACTAATTAAAATATATATATATGTATATATATATATTTGGAAATAGATTTAGAATAAATTAATAGATTTACAATCAATCTAATTGATTTATTACAATGTATTTACAATATAAGTATTAGATAAATTAGTTTTATTTCTCTTTTTCTGGCATTGAGTAAAATACATTAACTAATGATTAACTAATAGAATTATTGTACATTAAAAAAAACATTTTATAAAAAAATCATTTATAAAAAAATCATTTATAAAATTATTTAATGCTGAATTAATTGAGAATAATTACAAAGTTTCATTCCTTTTAAATATAATAATTTTATGTATTTTTATTTCGTGATAAGAATATTAATTATTTTATTTTCTAATGTTCTGTAATCCTATCAAAATTATATCTTAGATACAATTTATAATAAAGATATTATGATAATATTATTTGATAGTCAAAGTATAATGTAAATAGTTCATAATTAGTTTTATGATGAAAATGCGTGCTATTTGAAACTTACCAATCTTAAAACAATTCCAGGAGGTTTTCTATCAACCCAAGTCTTTTCTAAGGGTAATTAATGGTACTATTAAAACAGTCTCGAGTAAAATAACTCCCAAAAAGTAAGGGACAAGAGGCAGTAGAACGACTAGGAACGTTTGCAGGAGTTCAGCACCACACAAACTTCTCTCACCGGCACTGAGATAACACTGAGCGAAAACAAAACTGAATACCTGATAATAAAGAAGGCAAAGGTTTTACGCTGCTTTACCCTGATGAAGTCACACACCTTCTCAAACAAAGATGAGAAGGATAGGGACTTCATACTTCCCTGTCAAAGGATTTGCAACACCAACCACAAAATCTGAGAGTTTATCTTTTGAAAAGAATTTTTCTCGTAGGCGTACAGTGGTCATCATTTTGAGAGAAAAAACCCATTAGTCGGTCACTATTTTCAGTGAATAAAAACTGCATCAAGTTATATCCTTTTCCTTTGGTAATGGATTCAATTTGAGATGTTTTGGCATTATACAAATTGCGTTTGATGAACAGCATTAATGAAGTACGGCTTGGATAGCGTTTAATGAAGAGAAATAGTAAAGCTGTATTTTGCCCTGAATGTGTTTCTTGTTGTATTAATTGCACGACAACAGAGGACTATCTTCTCAGTGGTGCATTTATTTATTGTTGTGATGGTAAATAAGCCTTCCCTGTGAAAGGAAATACGAAGTAATGATAAATAAATACTTTGATTACTAATGGCAGGAAGGACAAAAGTTATTCACGTGTTAATGATTATTAATTATGAGGAGAATATTGTACAGATAGAAGTATATAATCTTATTAATAGTATTGGGAGTGATGCAAGATATTATATAGTAATGTTTTGAATTCTGAATTAAAGTAAAATAGTCTAAATTGACGAATGTTTTTATTTGTCAGAGATAATTAAGATAAGAAAAAATTGAAAATTTGGAACCAATTACACTCCAAACCCTTTAAAGTTTATAAGATAATTAGTTCGTTCATACGGGGTATATTATTGTTTGTAACTCCATACATTGTGCACAATAAAAGGTATAATGTACTACTTACGTGTATATAATTGTTTTTAAAGTGATCCAAAATATGCAATGAGTATGTTAAATTCCAAAAAAACAATTTTTACATGTCAAATAATACATGAAAGGAATACCCAATAAATGAAATGATTAGAAAATCTTAAATCATGATCAACATACTAAAATATCAAACTCTTTTGATGAATTTATCTGTAAAAATAAAGGAATTGTTGCATTGTAAATTTAGTCCTTTCGTAAACTTATCCTTTTCATTGAAATTATTTTAATTTAATCCAGAAGATAGAAAAAAAAAACTATTTACACTGTAAATTGTTCTGATTTTGGTAGTCACAACATGTGTATTTATTTCATGAACTTTAGAATCATAAAGCATCGTGTTTTCAAACCTGCTAAAACATTTCGTTTGCAAACACTGGATTGAAATGTGAAGCGCTGTTATTTTAGTGCCAATTGCCTCCCGGTAAATAAATGAGATGTATATTTTATACTTTGAGACTGACATTTCAACTGCAGCAAGATTTAATGGCTATTTTTTAGGAAACCACGATATTATTTCAACTCTTTTTGTAACGTTTTATATCCTTTTTTTTCAATTATAATATTTTTATTTACGTATTCAAACTATCTTCAGGTACCATATTCTACATCAGCTCTTCCTTGTTTTTAACTCCACACACAAATCTCATTTCAACTCCAACAGTTTCCTGAGACTCGCCATTCCCATCCACACAAACATACGTACAATGAGATTATACCTTACGTCTCACCACCTGTTCCAGGATTTCATTAGAATTCCTGGCATTAGGTTTTTAGGGGCCTGGAATCGGAGATCCTCGAATTGCGGCAAATGCGTAATGGTCCGCCCTTAGCGCTACAGGGAAAACTAGTGAAAGAGAAGAGAAAAAAAATATATATAATCATTAAATAAATACAAGACAATTGTAACAATCAATAAGGGATTTAAAATCTCTGTTTCTGCGACTCTCTATAACAACTGCGGTAGGTTGTTTCTCCCATCACAACTGTGGTAGGTTGTTTCCCCCATCACAACTTTGGTAGGTTGTTTTCCCTATCACAACTGTGGTAGGTTGTTTTCCCCGTCACCACTGTGGTAGGTTGTTTTCCCCATCACTATGTGGTAGGTTGTTTTTTTCCATCACAACTCTGGTAGGTTGTTTCCCCCATCACATATGTGGTAGGTTGTTTTCCCCATCACAACTGTGGTAGGTTGTTTTCTCCATCACAACTGGGGTAGGTTGTTTTCCCATCACAACTGTGGTAGGTTGTTTTCCCCATCACAACTGTGGTAGGTTGTTTTCCCCATCACATCTGTGGTTGGTTCTTTCCCCCATCACAACTGTGGCAGGTTGATTTCCCTGTCATAACTACTGTAGGGTTTTTTTTACCAATCACAACTGTTGCAGGTTGTTTTCCCCATCACAAATGTGTTAGGTTGTTTCACAACTGTGGTAGGTTGTTTTCCCCATCACAACTGTGGTAGGTTATTTTACAACTGTGGCAGGTTGTTTTCCCCTAAGCAGATCATTCTATGCAAATACTCTTCGCAAATACCTCAGTCGATGCGATCGGAGAAATGAAAGAATATTTGGCATGAGGGTACGTGAGTTGAATATTGAGCGACTGCCTCTGTCAACTGGAGGAAATGGAGGAATGGAGGGTACAAGTTATTGAAGGAGGAATGGAGGGCACAAGTTGGTAGAGGAGGAATGGTGGGAATAAGTTGGTAAAGGAGGAATGGAGGGTACAAGTTGGTAAAGGAGGAATGGGGGGTACAAGTTGGTAAAGGAGGAATGGAGGGTACAAGTTGGTAAAGGAGGAATGGAGGGAACAAGTTGGTAATGGAGGAATGGAGGGAATAAGTTGGTAATGGAGGAATGGAGGGTACAAGTTAGTAAAGGAGGAATGGAGGGTACAAGTTGGTAAAGGAGGGAACAAGTTGTTGAAAAAAGGAGGAATTGAAGTTGACATTTCTAATTGAAGAATAGGAAGTTAAATTTGGATAAACTTTTATTATCAATATAATAATATGTGGAGACTTATAGGTTTATAAAATGCAATTGAAGTCATCACATAAAGACACAATAGAACATCTCTTTTTCCGGTAAGTAGGTACTAAGTCAGGATGATGGATATTGTGACAAGGATTTTCATTTTCCGCTCGTAGAATTTCTTTCTTAGGTTTGCAACTTATCGATTCACGTGGTTTCAAAACGTATCGACTATACTAATATCGATAAATGTGGTAGAAGATTGAATGGAGAGTTTAAAAATATCGAATGGAACGCATATTTCAATCTATATTTTCATGATTACCAATTTATATTGTAGGACGTTGTGTGTTACCATCGCCGTTAATAGTCCGTTAAGGGTAACCTTGTGTGCCAAACTTGAATGCCGTATTTAGTCCGTTAAGGCAATGTGTATTCCCAGACTGTGGTAACCGTCTTACAAATATCACTTATTGCAACATATCAAGGAGAAAGAAAACCATATGAGACACCAGATTATTTATTTCAAAAACACTTAGAAACAATACAAAAGAAATATATATAATTATTTCCATGAAAGAAAACAATTTGATTACTAAATTTAATAATACAAATAGAAAGAGTCTTATTTTAATGAACAAAGGGAAACAAAATGCACAAACAAGAATTGGAGGGGTAACTGGCCTATTTCGTAGAGCGGCCACAGACCGCTACAATGTATTATCTATAATTGTATAATATGTAAATGGTAATTTATTGTGAAAATTATTTCTATGCTCAATTATATGGTCAAAACCAAATAAAATGAAATACTGATAATAAAATTAAAATTTTATTATCTCATTTGGCAATCCAACAGATAAATAATCCGTTAAATTTGAACGCATAAGAATTATATAAAGGCATGAATTTGAAAGTTCCATAATAAAATTGAGCATTACTGATTTTTTCTATCATTTCTTAATTATAGAAACACTAAACTTGTTCCAATTATTTCCAAATTTAGTGAAGATACAAAATAATTCTTGCTTTTTCCATCGAGGTGAAATTTCAACTCCATTCTTTGCAATGGAAGTGTATGTATACAGTCAAACAATTTATCAAATAATAATAACCTCTGCTTATATGAAATATTTTTACTAAATTCATACAACTATTCATTATTTTAGCAAATTTTTGTCACAATATTTGAAGAGAAATATTTGAGTGTGATTATGTTTTGAAATCCAAATATATTGTTATCGTTTAATTTCCAAGAAATATTTCTTATTATTAAAAATAATACTAATAACTTTGGTATTTGTTGGGAGAGGAAAAAGAATATTCCAATTGGTGATATACACTGTCATATATACTTTGTCATACATATATACAATATAGTTCTCATTTATTTGAATAATCAATATTAATGATTGTGATTTACAGACTACTTAAATAAGTATTTCAAGCTCTTTTAATACTTTTAAGAGTTGGCTGAATTCAGCAACAAGATTTTGAGAGAGAAAAAAAGGTTCGTCTCCACATTCACACATCATCTCCTTGTCCTGCAGTGCCTGCTCAGTCACATTTTATTCTTCTCCTCATCCCAAAACACTCACAGAATCTTAGGATTCTCGTCCAAATCTCATGACTCTTTCTCTATTTATATTCACTTCTCATTTTCGATATTACAATATTAATATATTTTTGATTTACAGTTATAATATATAGGGTCGGACGGGGTATCACTACGCATACCCTTTTTATGGGGTATCACTCCGCACCCCTTACAATTAAAAAACCTCTTGTTTTAGCCTAAATCTGATTGCACCATCATTTCAAGCACCTTCTTTTCTCTCATAAGCATCATGAAGCACCTTCATCCTATAAATATTTCTAGAGCTAAGTCACGATGTATGTGGTGCTCTCAAAATGATCTGAAAAAAGTGTGCGCTGGTGATTTTTAATTCCCGCAAACTCACCAATAACTCTAGAACCAAGATTTATAGATTCATATTGTTTTAACATGTTAACACAGATATTAACAGTTACATTATGTCAAATTTTCAACTTCTCAGTTCTAACGATTTAACCGCCACAACCGTGTGCACTGATACCCCAGATAAAATAGATGTAGAGTGGTATCACTGCGCATCATTAATAACAATATTTGTATGTAAATATATATTAAAAAATTATGAGTTCTTAGCTCTTATTAAAGGCATAAATATTAAATAAGGTTTTATTTAATCATAATATTGTTTAAAAAAAAACTTACGATCGTAGTAGCTATGCAACTTGATGTGGGGGGTATTAAAATAGGGAGAGTGGGTATTTAGGGGAAGGGAAATTTCGATGAGGAGAGAGTGTGATTGAAATGGTAGGAGAGGGGGATTTAGATGGGAAGAGAAGGGGATTAAGATGGGAAGAGAGGAGCATTAAGATGGGAGGAGAGGGACATTTAGATGTGGAAAGAAAGGGTTTAGATAGGTGAGAGGAGGGGCATTAAAATGGGGACAGGAGGTATTTAGGTGGGGGAGAGAAGTGCTATATTTATGCAATGCGCAGTAATACCCCTTCATGTGCGCAGTGATACCCCGATGCAATCACTAAAAGTTACGCACGAAAAATTGCCAATAAGTATTTTATTTATTTAGCTATTATTTCGAGACAGGTTGAAAATCATCCTCATTCATGACCATTTCATCACGAGAAAAAGAGTTTCTCTAGTTACTTTAGTTTTCGAGTAGATACAGAGTGTGCGGGATTGTGCTCAATGATACCCCGTCCGACCTAGTAGTTTTGTAAACAAATATTAATTTTTTTATCTCCTAAATTTAAAACTCAAGATTTTTTTATCAATTTGAATGCAATATGTAACTCTCAAAAGTGTTTTTTCTCCTCTGTTAGTTAACATCAATAAAAATATGTAATGACAGCATCCAAAATTATTGGATATATGAAATGTTATGGATATATAATATATAGAAATTTTCTAACAATATTAGCTGTTTAATAATTTCAATCGATGATTAAGCAAACACAATTAATCCTGTATTAATTGTTGAACTTTTATCACTGTATAACTGCAGTCACTGTTCACTGCAGTGACACTTCCGTGGTTTCTCTGCATCACTGCAGTCATTTTTTCACTGCATTCACTGTTTCACGGCAATAACTATTTCACTGCAGTCACTGTTTCACGGTAGTCACTGTTTCACTGCAGTCACTGTTTCACTGCAGTCACTGTTTCACTACAGTCACTGTTTCACGGCAATCACTGTTTCACTGCAGTCACTGTTTCACTGCAGTCACTGTTTCACTGCAGTCACTGTTTCACTTCAGTCACTGTTTCACTGCAGTCACTGTTTCACTACAGTCACTGCTCACTGTACTTTACAAGTCACTGCTCACTGTACTTTACTAATCACTGCTCACTGTACTTTATAAATCAATATCAGATAGTTTCTGTGAGTTTTCTCTAGGAATTAAATATCGTTATTGTAATACATTTTAAAAATACTGAGAGTTTAGAACTTAAATAAATATTGCTGAGGAATTATTCTTTGAAGTACTTTGGAAATATAATTTTATTAACATCTGTTGAAAATAATCAATGAGTAATAGTTATAAAGTGCTTAGTAATTAAATAACCCAGTGAGCTGTTATGACGTCACTTTACTGAGAAAAGTGCAAGTCATGTTTTTATTTCTAGGGAGAGAAACTGACATTGATTTCTAGGAATGAAATGTCCTGACATTGAATTCTAGGAATGAAATGTTTTGACATTGAAATCTAGGAATGAAACATTCTGGCATTTACGGAACACCCCTCTAACTTGTCTTATCTATAATTTGGTTCTAGGAAAATTCCACTGAGGAAAGTTCCACTGCAGAAGATTCCACTTGGAAGATTCCACTGAGGAAAATTCAACTGCATATATATATAAATTTATAAATTGCACAGCTTATTTTCTAAAACAATACTTTAGAAATTATCTACATCGGAGAGTAATGGCTAAGCATGCTCTTGATAATGTTTGTAAGGTGGCTGACTGGATTGAAGCATTGCTGTCAGGTAGGAGACAGCGAGTCGTCGTTGGAGGCTCACTGTCTAAAGCCGATGATACACTAGCAGCAATCGATGCATTGGTTGCAGCCCGCAATTCATGCAGCCCGCCAAATGGTAGCTTGCAGGCAGCAATGACTGCCATTTTCGGAAATCCTACATTTTGGATTCACCCCGCACTCTGGGTAGCATTCAGTTCGGCTGCAGCGGTTGAACGGGAAGTGTTGCTTCTCGTCCCTCCTCAATATGTCTTCACCAGAATTTGAGTGGGAAAGACTCAAATTCTCAGCGTGGTGACTGCTATGCTAGTGTATCATCGGCTTAAGTGGACGGTAGTTACCAGTGGTACGCCAGAGTATTTGGTGCTCTGCTGTTCCTCATCTACATCAACGATTTGGACAATGGGATCATCTCCAAGATGAGTAAGTTTGCAGATAACATCAAGCTCGATATCGATGCGACTGATCCTCATGCGGTGAACGAGCTGAGGAGGGATTTGGCCAGTATCGGAAAATGGTAAGAGCAATGGCAGATGTCATTGGACTCAGGAAGATGTAAAGTCCTTCTTGTTGGTGGGCAAAATTCTCGTGCTAACTACTCTCTACTTTGTTCACTATTCTCTCCAACACTGCAGGAGCATGATCTCGCAGTGCTCATAACATCATAGTTCAAATTTGGTGCTCAATGTGTTGCCGCGGAGAAGAAGGCTCAGAAGATTCTAGGTAACATCAAGAGAGTTTTTATCCACCGAATAGGCTGACGGAGATTACTATGTATAATGCGATGGTTCGGCCCTATTTGGAATATGCTATTCAATTCTGGTCTCATTCATATAGGTGCGTCGTGGAACGCTTTAGAATAATTCAAGCCCGAGCGGCAAGGTTGATACCTGAGATCTGTAACAACGGTTATGAGAGACAGCTGACAGACCTATACCTCCTAACCCTGGAGCAGCGTTGACTTCGAGGACATTTGATCGAGACCTACAAGATCATCAGGGGTCATAGTTGACCTGACAAGGATCTTCTCGTTCTACTTGAACCCAACGAGGAGTTATGGTTATAAGGTAGATGTACCAAGAATCCGGACGAACAAGTTTCGAGACTTGATGACAGTGAAGCTTTGCAATGTATAGAATGTCATCCCAGGTGAGTTGGTTGATGAACCTCTGTCGAGTCTTTCAAGAGGTACTTGGATAAAATATTCTGCAGTTTATTGTAATTCTTTCTTCTTGATATTAGAGAGAAACTATGGAGCCTTCCCATGGCGAGAGAGGTTAAGGTATGGTGTCTATCACTCGTGTCAGTGCACGGGTGCTGTATGAGAGACTGAACTAATCCGGGTTCATCCTGAACCCCGTGATAGATTCCGGGATGGCTGAGATTGTTTCTTAGGGTTCAGGCTGGAGGAGAGTCTAAAATTCTGACTCATCTGGTGGTGCATCCTGTGTTCTAAGTATTAAACCTGATGCATGGGATGAGATGAGATTGAGGGAGGGTAAAAAGTGTGAACTTGCTGTACTGGGATCACCCACAGAGAGACGTGTGGCGCCTTTTGTGTGATCCCTTTTCCTTGTGATTCCTTATGATTTCTTTATCTCTTCACTGTCTCACTCCTATTTTTCAATATCTCTCTTCTCTTCCCTTCTTCGTTATTTTTTTCTTTAGAACACATTAGCTTTGAGATACTCCATACGTTATTCAATATTCTAAAATCTAAGAATGTGATTTCAAGTAAATAGTCACTTATTTCATTATTTCGTCTCTCTTCCAAATTTATAAATAATTTATAAATGTATTCAAATTAATCTCAAGGAACAATTTCAAGTAATGAAGATAAAAAATTATAATGTATATATTGTATCTATATAATTTATTTGTATATTTCAATAGATTTAGTTTAATTTCATATATTTCAATGAATAAATTGTTTTCACTAATATTTTTGTTAACTTGAAATTTATTTCTTCATTCACTTTTGAAGAGACAATTATTGCATTCTCAGTTATGAAGTGATTCCTACTTTCAGGTGATTTTCCAGTTCTATTCCTACGTACAGGTGATGTTCCAGTTCTATTCCTACTTACAGGTGATTTTCAAGTTCTATTCCTACTTACAGGTGATGTTCCAGTTCTATTCCTACTTACAGGTGATGTTCCAGATCTATTCCTACTTACAGGTGACGTTCCAGTTCTACTTCTACTTACAGGTGATGTTCCAGTTCTATTCCTACTTGCAGGTGATGTTTCAGTTCTATTCCTACTCACAGGTGATGTTCCAGTTCTATTTCTACTTACAGGTGATGTTCCAGTTCTATTCCTACTTGCAGGTGATGTTCCAGCTATATTCCTACTTACAGGTGATGTTCCAGTTCTATTCCTACTTACAGGTGACGTTCCAGTTCTACTTCTACTTACAGGTGATGTTCCAGTTCTATTCCTACTTGCAGGTGATGTTCCAGTTCTATTTCTACTTACAGGTGATGTTCCAGTTCTATTCCTACTTACAGGTTCCAGAACTATTTCACCTGGCTTCCCTGTAACTATTCCTCTATTTGGAACACTCGGAATATCTTCCATCTGGGTCACTCTTCTGTACAATTATTTCTAATTATTTTGTGGAATCTGATATTTTGTTATATAATGTGATTGTTATATATTGTGATTAAAGGATATCAATAATTATTGAACCATTACAAAAAAAAATAAGAATGTATTTATGATAAGTTATAAATATAATTAACACTACTCATTTATAATAGTATTTTTACAATGCAGATTTTAATTAAGTTCTCCAGTAGAGATCATTGTATAAGATTAATGATTAAGCTATTAAGCTAAAAATCATCAATATTCACCAAAACCAAACTGTTCTTTGATCAGGTCTTGTTTTTCTGGGTAAAGTGTTAAAGTCTAGGAGGCATTGTTCGTTCTGCGGATAATAATGATAAACATGCAAATAGAAAGAATTAAGAGGTTGGAATCGAAGCATGGAAAGAGTGACTCAGAGTGTATATAAACAGATCTACCAACTGTGATCATACGGTATGATATATTTTGCAAGATGATTATATCAAGGTTCATACTCTGGAATTTCATCGGTATAGGCTATAAAGTTAGACGAATTGAATATTGCAACAACTTCAAAGTGTTACTATGAATTGCATCCACCAAGTCTTCAGACAATTTTAAATGTAATTAATATATTTTTTGAATTAAAGTGCTATCAAAATAATTCTCCCACATGCTAATTTGTTATTGGGGATTAAATTTTGTAGTAAATATACTTTTTAATTTCAGAGCACCTAGTCATAATTATTTACCGAAGGTTAAGTTTCATTTTCTAAATCATCTCTGAAATTAAAAGTTTATTTTATTAGAAAATAAATAATAACTGATTAGGTAATACTTTGAAGAACTATTTTCATCAATCTTTACGAAAAAAAAAAAAATTAAAGTTAAAGTACCTATACACTGTATACTGTATAGGTACTATCAGAAAAAAGAGTCTCCGCCTGATGTGTATACATACTGTATATCTCACATCACAGTTTCCTAATTTTGTGTTATTTTCAAATCTTACATATTTGTCGTCGAATACACAGACCAAATTTAAAATATCTGCAAGCATTACAAATTTACAATTAGTATCGTTAATTTTGGAAATAAAAAAATATAGTAAATTGTCATAAAATCATTAGGTACGGATACACTTTTCTTCGACTGTACCTACCTACTAACTTTGTACACAGTAATCAGTAGATAGGTAGTTAGGTATTATGGGGGAAAGAATAAACGAGGTCACTTTGAATTTTATTAGCAAAAACCGTGGAGTTTTCAGTCAATATTTTGAGATTTGACACCGTTGCATAACATAAGCACCTCCCACACGTAGTAAGAAAAAAGATGCCAATTAGTGAATGGTAAATGACTACATAGATACCAATTAGTGATTTTTTGAATATTCAAAAACAATTTCAGTTAAATAATGTCGAATACGAAATTTTCCTTTCGATTAAAGTTAACATTACTATTAAGCCAGTAATAACAATATGACATGTGTTTTAATTTCTTCAACAATTCTTTCGAAATCTAAGAAAAAATTCGTATCATTCATTATATTATACGTTTTACAACATTTAACTTAAGCAGCTAAATAGCGCTTAGCGTATTTGCCTAACATAACTTCGAGATTTTCTAAAGTATTATACCTTAAACAGTAATTAGGAATAATTACTTCGATCATACTATTTTGCATCGCAAACAGAACGAAATATGAGGAAAAAGATGGAAAAGTTTCAACTGTATCATTGCAGATTTCATGATTTTTTGCGGCAATTGTATTGTCAAATTTTCCACAGCTTTGAGAGTTAGAATAGATTGGTTTGTTATACTTAAATATACATTAATGAGTGCTAAGATATAAACCACGATATTTCATCGTCTTTAATTTTCAGTCTTGCTTCTGTTATGATATTTAAGACAGGTCAATCATGATTCATGACACACTTTATACAAGTTTGGGCTTGAGACTACATCCGAACAGAACAGATGCAACAGATTGGCTCATGCGGATCGAAATGTAACTGCACCAAACATTTCATGTGTATATTATATGCAAGAATTTAATCATGGGACATAGAAAACAATATTTTATAAACAAATGGGCAATGGTTAGTAGGCAAAAAATGAAGCACGAACTTCCCAGTTCTTTTGAACTATTTATTCATTCAAAACTTTACTATCAAAGCTCAAAAGCCATTGAAAAGCCACTTTAGTACAATTAATTCCATAATTTACGTGATTTACACCGATACGTAAAAAAAATTAACTTTTGAATACAAAAATGTATTTGGTATTCATGTAGGAACAAAGTCAAGAAAGGCCAGTAAATTTAAAGGAATGACATGAAAGATATAAAGTAATTGAGAAAATGTGTGCCTAGAAAACACACGTCAAACTCATTAGGGTTAACGTGGTAATATAACCTTGGGTTCCGAAACAGACGTTAAACCCTTGACTAAATTTATTAAATTAAATCGCAAGATCCTTTGATTCATGAATTACCTTTAAAGATTTATTATTTACTTATACCCTTTATTCTGCAATTTTGTAACAAGAGGAAAGGACTCTCGAGAATGAGAATTCGGATGTAAACTTCTATCCTCTGACCTGGCTAGACGAGTTTGCTCCATTGGTATAATCGCAATAGATGTTTTTTATATAATAATCTTTTTGCAGACAATCAGAGGAGGTTCTAATTTTAACAACTTAAGATTCATGTAAAAATTATATGAAACCTAAAACTTTTAGTGTTCATTTGTTAGTTTAACGTTTCTTTGTTGGTTTAAAACTAATTTGAGTTTTTGTATGACTTGTCAAAAACACGGCATTTATCATAAATTCATAATCATTTACAGTTCTATCTTTCACTAGCTGTCCAATTATCTTAAGCGCAAATAAAAGCTACCCTCGTTAGGATATTAGTCTTATTTAGAATTTAACTCAAATTTAATATCCAAATCAAATTGTTCGCTGAATGATTAACTATTTACTGGAGTAACTCGAGGATTAATTTAGCAAAATAATTTTGGAAATCTCCAAAAGGCAATTTATGGTGAATCGAAATCGAAGACTCAAATCTCTAAGGCATGAGCATTTGCAACAAATAGGATAAAGAATCAATAAATTTAACAAACGCTTTACAAATCAAATTAAATTCAAAAGCGTTAAAATGATATAATGAAGATTTTTACAGGTAATATATAACTCTAGTAACAGTTACATACAGAAGTTCCTATATAAATTTGCTATTCATAATAAGTATATACAGACAGTTTTATAGATCAATGAATACGTAAATATGGAACAAACATTTAAAACAAACTAAATATAAATTTAATTATAACAATGAATTAATGAACGGATTCAAAATAAAAAACAAAGTTGTTTATATCTAAACTAATACCATCGCATAAATATAAAAATATAAAATAATCCGATATTGATTTCCTAATATTTAGTGTAGCCTCCTTCGACTTCCAGACACTCTCCTATGTGACGAGGCATACTTCAAGCTAAATTTTCAAAGAAATAAGGAAAATTCCTAAGTTTATTCCACATGCTGGCTATGTGCTGTTCAAGAGCTTCAGACGATCTTTCATTGGCATGGTCCCACTCGTTGACTATCCAGCCCCAGACATTTTCAATCGGATTAAGATCCGGATTTCTTGCCGACCAGCGTAGGGGTTGGAAGTCGCCATTGTCTCTGACTTTTAGTAAGTCAGTATAGTATAGTCTCTGACTTATATAGCAGCACAATCCTATAAGTAGACTCGATTTCACGTCCTTCACTCGAATAAGACATCTCTACTTACATTTTCCAACTTTTATCTCAAACCAATCGTTAATCTTCTCATAATTAAGGGAATATTTCATATTTGTTCCTTTGTTTGATGTGCCTGAAAACATTATTTACTACTGAATAGATTATGCGTTCCATATGTATTTGTGTATGATAAAGAAAATAGGATGAAATTTGTAAGTTTGACTATTTAATGCTGTGCGGTGTATGTTCCATATAATTTGTGGCAGATTTTAGCAAAACCCACGCCTCAATTCCCATAGATGTAGGGAGTTGGAAGTTGAAAAAAAAATCTGTGTGATCTACTACTTATCTTTCATGTATAATATCAAACAAAAATAATAATAATAAGAAACAATTCAGACTCAATGCAGGCAAAGAAACGCCTAAATCAGCCTCTCCTCAACAATAAAAATGACCAAGTCAATTTTCAATATAGATCTGATCTCCAGTCACCAGCGGTACGTGTTACATATTTTTCCTAAATTCAGTCAAATAAATCATAATTTGTTATTTACTAACTCTTAAAATAGGGAAGAATAGTGAGTAAAATCTATTTTGATGACTGTGTCGAAAAATTAGACTAGTATGAACAATTTTGCAGTTGCCCCAACCCCTCCAAACTAGCCAGTGTAGTGCTCCACACTTAGGGAGCTGTGGTGCTCCGTGGGGAAACTGATGAGGAAGGAGCGTTACATGCAAGAAATTGAAGAGGAAAAATAATAGCTGACTACGAAACCAACATTTCAGTATTTGGGAGTATACTTGATTTAGATGTCCTGAGGGTAGCCATTGCTCTCAGAGTGGGTGCCAGAATTTGTGTGACTCATCCGCTGCTGTGATAATGGGATGCATGTTAGAAGACTGCATGACCTGGTTGTAACCCGAGACATGCGGAAATGAATGATGTTGTAAAGCAGGCTTTGCAGAGAGCAGGACTCCCATCAGTACTAAAAAATGGAGCCTTCTGGCCAGATGGTATTAATGGAAAAAGTCTGATTTGGGATTGCACGTCTGTTGACACACCTCGATGATTCCGAGGTTGAGGCCGGATCAGCTTCCGGAGCTGCGGAGAACCGTAATCGTCAGAAATACTCCGCCCTTGGTGATGTTTAAATATTTTAGCCAATTGCTATTGAAACCAAAGGAGCGTACGTCAGTACCACCTTATCAATCATGAAGTCCATAGGAAGACGACTAGACGCCTTGTTGAGACAACCAACGATCCGAGAGAGACTGCATTGTTCCAACAGCAAATGGTTCTCGCTATTCAGAGAGGGAATGTCTTCAGCATCCTCTCAGCCGCGAAAGAGAAGTTTTAGATGGTCGGGTCCACACCTTCAAGGAACTCAATCCCTCACTTGTAGTTCTGGAGGAATTTCCTCTTCTGTACAGATTTTCTCCTTGTTTTTAATGGACAAATATTGTTTAAAAAAAATAATAATAGTGTTTTTGCATGCAAATCAGGCTATTTCAGCAAACAAATTGCTTCCTACGATAAAAGTACCTTTTACCATACCTCGATTTCTTTCTATTCAACTCAGCAAAAATGAAAGCAGTATTTAAATTTTAGATGCAAAATATTGGACGATCATGTATATTGTTAACGTTTATTTGGTCATGATGTATTTCTTTCAAAGTTTAATTTGAATATTCAGTTTTATGTCTATAAATATTCTTAAAAATTTGTGTTTTATATTTTGCTTGGGCCTTGAACTGTTGTAATTTGGATTATGTTTTATATTTTCATTTTCACTAGGTGCATCATTTTTTCAACGCTCCTTGTGATTCTATATGATAAAACTAGGGTTTTAAACTTAAACTATGAAGTTCAGTAGCTTTCATCGCAGTTTTCATTCAAGTTCACCTCTTTATTCTCCTCTTCTATCCGTAAGTTCACACATAGGTGGTTATCTATTTCTTCATCTTATTTCATTAGTAAGCGACTGAATTCACGGAGTAGCTTTTCTGCATCTATGAGAGCTTTGTCACCGACTGTTTGTAGGTTATTTTTGATCTTGAAGCCAGCTTTCTTTCTCACAGCTTCTTCAAGTCTCTTGTATTGGGCTTTCTTTTGACTTTATTCGTTTAGCCTTTGGTTCAGAAAAGAGACGTTAAGCCCCATACTAAATAAATTAAATATCTATTACATACGGGATTTTTTTTTCCTGTGCTTAATAATTGCCCTGTGCCCAACTATTGTCCTGGAACCAATTATTTGCGGGCCTGATTGTCAATGCACCGTTCTTTCATAACGTATTCTTTTTTTTATAGTTCTTCCATATGAATTGTGAAGTTTTCCTAAACTATTATTTTTTGGTCCACCCTAGTCTATGTATTTGTCACCGACCGTTCTCCTCCATCGTCGATCGTGCTGTGCAATCTGTGGATTCTTATTTAGTGCAACTAGCGATCGATACCTGTGCGTTCGAGAGATATTTAAGACAGCCTTGACAATAATTTTTATAGTTAGGTTAGTGGTCTGGGAACAATTCCGTCCTTCCCATGCTGAGTTCGACAATGACAAAATTTAATATTACTGTTTTACTGTTCAATAAAGCAACCTAAGTAAAAGATAAAGTATTTATTTTACACTTACCGACACCACCAAGGGTGATAAGCCTTCATGAGCTTCCAACCGGACCGTTAACCTAACCTTATGTAATAATTTTTAATGCTGCCTTCAATGTTCATTGAACGTTCAGTGATAGATCAATGGTAGCGGTAACGATGGATTTATAGATGCGTAACGCGAATGGTGGGTTAGATATTAGTGATACAATTGTGGAATGAATGTTCTTAATGATTAAATGTAATGGAATTAACTGTGCAATGAGATAGAACAGAAATTTCTTCACGAAATCTTTGGTTATCCGGAATAAAATCTTTTGCTTGAAAACTAATTGCGCAAAAAGGTAAAAATGCGAGAATTAATAATATGCTTAAGTCAAGAATTTATCCACAATGTTATTTTACTTATTTACTTATTTGTATAGCTTTACAAGTTTACATAGTAATGTGAGAGGTAATATTATTCCTAATTAACTCTGTACTATAGGAGGAGAAGTAGGAGAGGCAGGAGGGGAGGGGATTTTTATAATGTCTCCAGCTTCTATAACTAATAAGTAATAGCTGATTGATGTTGTGCATTTAACTCTTAGATGGTGAATTTAATTTCCTAAAATTCAGTGCAGGTATTCATTTGATTGTATCCTTGGCATGAATCACTAAAATTTCATGAAATTAGTTTCTTTTCCTTTTATATGTAACTCTTCCCAATAAAGAATAGTTTTATCTATTTCACTAAATAGCTAAGCATATAATTTTTTCAACAGATTTATACGAAAATAAATGAACATAGTGTGAATCCATAAAGATACTCTATTTCTCTACTAAAGAGGTGACTGTATGTGACTTTAGGTCACATTACTTTGTAAGTGACTGTATTTTTACACATAGTAACTTTCATAACCATTTGGTGGTAATAGGTGACTTATTCACCTCAATTAGATACCACAATCTGAATAAATCAAAATGAAGGGAAAAGACTGATTATCACAGAATCATTATATCGAAAATTAAGATGAAAAGGTCTAATTTATATTAAATGCAATTATTTATACTAGATAAATTTTCATTGATATCACTATATTTATTGTTACTTTTTATAAATTCGTGCTTATTTTCATAATCATGAATTATTAGTCGAAAATTTATCCACTTTATTCAAATTTTCTAATACAGCAAACTTTTATATCAATTTTGCATATAATCCCATAACGGCTTCTCTTGAAAGCTGTTAGGGGTGAACGGACAGATGAGAAACACAAAGAGCTTCTTTAGGTTCCTGGATGTAGTAATTCCATTTATTCTTATATCATGTTTATATATTAATTTGGAAAACGAAACCTTCAATTTTTTGGTTCTGTACTGTAGGATTGAAATGTTCAATTGAAAAGTATTATATCTAATCATCTAGGGCCTAGGCTACACATTAACTATTTTTCTATCTGACTACTTCTTCGAAGTCCCTTGTATCTCCTTTTCCATTTCATCTGTTTGAGTCAGAGTAGAGTTCAGAATCTATGATTCAGATAATAACTAATGTTTTGCGTTGGAATTATATGACTGGAGTAGAAAATGAATGAGTATCAATTCACAAACAGTGAATTAGAGATTCTTAGCGAAGTTGATTAAGCAAAGAAAATATATTAGATACTTTGAATAAGATATGTTTGTTCTTTTTTCTTTTTTAATATTGTGAAGAATAGCTGTATATATAAATTACCTTAAATAATTTTTGGGGTATCCATAATAATTAATTTATGAAGATATTAAAACAGCCCTTTCTACACTCCTATAAAGCGGGAGCAGCAATGACTCCCTTTATTAAAGATTCCTCTACTATGATCATAGGTACGACTGTGTATTCAATTTAGAAGTTGAAAAACTTTTATAAATGTAGTTTTAATTTGCCTGACTGTTTATATTGAATAGCGGGTTAGTGTAATAAAAGCTGATAGATATTAAATCCAAGGAAGCCAAATATTTTTCGTGTTATTTCAAACGCAATTTAGTTATAAGGTTTTAATTTTTTAGTAATAGAAAAATATGAGTGGAAATATATTTTGAAGATGAAAATCAATTAAGTCATATTTTCTATTCTTTCTATCAAAATTTGATATACAATGAAATCGGTCACTGTCCGTTAGTAGTTTTAGGTAACCACTCAATTAGCGTATCTTGAATTCACTGTTTCTCAGCTACACTTAATCGAAAAATAGGAAAAATATACATAGCTCATCGGAATAGTTAAAATAAATATGGATTTCATGTTAAGTTTATATTAATACGACAAAATATAATTTTCTCCATCTTCAAAAATATTCAACAAATTCACTAATTGGTATCTATATAGTCATTTACTATTCACTAATTGGCATCTTTTTTCTCACTATTTGAGGGAGGTGCTTATGTTATGCAACATGTCAAATCTCAAAATATTGACTGAAAACTCTACGGTTTTTGCTAATAAAATTCAAAGTGACCTCGTTTATTCTTCCCCCATAATACCTATAGGCTATATAAATAAGTAAAAGTAGTAACCTAAAAATTGATATAGCATTGCAGTGTCATTAAATTTATGTTACAAATAATTGACATTTTATATTATTTATTTCTTATGTTATTATTACAATATTATGTGTGTTCTAATTTTAACAATAGTAATCAAAGCGTATGAAAATGTTAACTAGTGGTCCATTATATTTAAACTCACAAGGTGTTTGTAGCATCCTAGCATTCGGGTTATTATCCATTAACAAGCGAAAAATAATAATAATATTGAAATATTTTCATACCACTAGATAGATTATTAAATTTAAAAGAGTTCTAGCTTTGGATCCACATTATTAAATTTATAGTTTAAGAGATATTCAAGACGAAAGACTTCACTTATTTCCATACAGTTTAGCACAGTAATTGTCGGAGTGAAAATAGCAGTTAGTTTATTATACATTTACAAGCGAAAAAATAATAAAATTGAAATATTTTTATGCCATTTGATAGATTATAAAATTTAAAAGAATTCTGGCCACATTGGTAAATTTATACTGTAGTTTAAGAGATATTCAAGACGAAAGTTCTTTCCATGCCACTGTTGCCCACTAATTACCTGAGTGAATGGTCTTTAGTTTCTTATTCATTTTTCCGCGGAAACACAATTATATTATTATAATTTGATATCATCTGAGAGATTATTAGATATAGAAGAATTCTGAGTACGGAACTAGCATCGAAAAATGGATGGTTTAAGAGATATTCAAGACGAAGTTTTTTCCATACACTGTTGCACAATAATTCTCGGAGAAAATGGTCATTAGTTTTTTATCCATTTTTCCGCAAAACACATTTATATTATTATAGTTTTATATAATCTTATAGATTAGTAAATTTGAAAGAATTCTGAGTACGGAACCAGCATCGAAAAATGTATGGTTTAAGAGAAATTTCCACGATTCGGATTCTCACTGTTTCACAACTTATTTTTCAAAAACTGCCATATGATCACATCGTGCCTCTTGCATTTTTTTCAGACTGTTTAACCTGTTATAGTCTATGAACCTTGGATTATATGAAATTGGTCACTGAAAAGAAGATAGGTATAAGCGTGATATTTTGATGCATAAAGAGTGATTCATTTCAAAAGTTAAAAGTTGTTACTCTTAATGAATATAAAATCTCGTTCTCTTCAAATAATTGGAACAAATAAAACTGTTGAGTATTTACAAGTTTTAGAATGTAAAGTTTGAACCTCTCTGAAATAGATAATTATATTTTGTGTAGTTAATTAATTGTAGTATTTACAAAGAGTTGAACTGGTAGAGTTAAACTCATTTTGGCAATTAGAAAAGGGTCAATTTCTCTCTGTTCTTGTGGATGAAGATTTACTTCAAAGTCACGACTAATTGCATTACCCTTTTTGTCAAACAATTTTTTACCTGCAATATATTATAATGCGTTTGTGGAAACTGTAATGTAATTCAATTGAGGTGGAGCAAGAGAATTTAATTCAATTAGAAAATAACGAGATTAAATTTAGTAGAGACTGAAATAATATGGTGATAAATACTGTGATACATACTGTGATACATACTGTGATACATACTGTGATAAATACTGTGATACGTACTGTGATACATACTGTGATACGTACTGTGATACGTACTGTGATACATACTGTGATACGTACTGTGATACGTACTTTGATACATACTGTGATACATACTGTGATACGTACTGTGATACGTACTGTGATACGTACTGTGATACATTCTGTGATAGGTACTGTGATGCATACTGTGATACATACTGTGATACATACAGTGATACATACTGTGATACATACTGTGATACGTACTGTGATACGTACTGTGATACATACTGTGATACATACTGTGATACGTAATGTGATACATACTGTGATACATACTGTGATACATACTGTGATACGTACTGTGATACGTACTGTGATACATACTGTGATACGTAATGTGATACGTAATGTGATACATACTGTAATACATACTGTGATACGTACTGTGATACATACTGTGATAGGTACTGTGATGCATACTGTTATAAGTACTGTGATACATACTGTGATAGGTACTGTGATACATACTGTGATACGTAATGTGATACATACTGTAATACATACTGTGATACATACTGTGATACGTACTGTGATACGTACTGTGATAGGTACTGTGATGCATACTGTTATAAGTACTGTGATACGTACTGTGATACATACTGTGATACGTACTGTGATACATGCTGTGATACATGCTGTGATACATACTGTGATACATTCTGTGATACGTAATGTAATACATACTGTGATACATACTGTGATTCATACTTTGATACGTACTGTGATTCATACTGTGATACGTACTGTGATATATTTAGAGTATTATTGAATATATAATTTAATACTATAACATGTGAATTATATAATGCGGTAAGAACCGCATTATCGGACATTTTTGACATGCTTCAAGAATATGGATGTCACGTGAGCACCATACGTCTAAATGCACTCAATGTAAACAAATCGAATTTTGCTATATGATGAGATGCTTTTAAAAATCAGATTTCATCATGCTATGTATGTATGATAATTTCAAAATGATTTTAATAAACGGAAGAAAATCAAATTTTCGGACAAGAATCGAAATTAAATCAAATTTTTTCGACAAGAATCGGATCGAATTCAAATTTCTTGACGCATTATAATTCATTCAAAAAACGTTATTTAAAAGCATATTAGTTAATTTTGAATTATTATAATGAAAACTAATAATAATTGCAGCTGACAGATGATATTTGAAATGTTACTGACGAATAATATATATGAAGAATATAAGAGAAGCTTTATTTTATTTCCATGTTTCGGATTCTTATAAAAAAACAATACTGACATTGTTAAATTAATATGGCTAATAAATCCATTTGTAAATTATTTTAGGTTTGAAAATAACACAAATTATATATACCATAGTTAAAGTTATAATTTTATAAAACAAAAAAATACATTCCGTTCGGTTCATAGAGAGAACCAAAAAATATAAAATACTATTGTAATAATTTGTAAGAAATAGAAACTATCTTACTAAGGTAAAAAAATCACATTCCGTTTCATTCATATGATAAGGCAAGAAAAAAATAAAAGACAATTACACATTATTTAATCTATTTAAATAATTCATCATCCTACAGAAAAAAATACAAACGAACATTATCAGTGGAAAATACTAAAATATTTTAGATTTCTTAGTGATGATATTTAGAAATCTTATGTTTCGGACACACTCTGCTGGAAGTCCAATGCATTCAGTTCCTCATCGTCCATTGAACTGAAATCTACAGAGAAACACTCCTCATGAAACCACCTATGGCAATACTCGCAACCAATCCAAGCTCCTGGTTCAATCTGTCTACTTTCTCCACTGCAAGCACCACATGCCTCCAAATCTTTTATGATATCTTCATTGTCATCATATTGAATTCTTTCATCTGTAGAAAGACTTTAATCTAAATTAAGATTTCTTTTCACTGACTTCATTTTTTCTTTTACGTGTTTTTTACGTCCGAGTTCCTCTTGTCTCGATTTCTTTCGATTTTCTTTGTCCACTTTTATTGTCATGTTCACCATGACAATTTCTTTTTAGTCTGGTTATAACAAAATTTAGTTTAATTTTCGAATTCCTTTTAGGGTATTAGCCTCTGTAGGTTTGGAAGAAACTTCAACGTCGTGCTTCTGACATTCATTCATTCATTCATGTATGTCTCCGTGCTAGTAGCATAACCGTGATTGACTGTGTGTTAGGTAGCGTTTATTTCTTTTATTATTATAAAACCTTAATTCATGCAAAACTTAATTCATAATTAATATTCATACTCTCAAATCTCTTACAAAATCAATTATATCTGAGTTGCCTAATTGGTCTGCTTTAGGACAGTGGGGGTATATAGCGGACTGTCAAGTTAGAGTGGCAGCGGTACCTTTTTACTTGTGAGATTTAGTAGTAGGTATTCCTGATATACACCAGTCTTCTGATTTTTTATACTCTACTAGTTCCTTTTCATTTGTGCATTTAATAGTTTTATCATTCGTCGCTTCATTTGCTATCAATTCGTTCCATTTACCATAGGCTTGAAACCTTTATTTTGTTCCAGGCATTTTTATTCACAATGTACGTATTGCATTATAACTTATGTGTACTTTGAAAGATTCTACTTCTCTAAAGCCTTACACGCCATTACTCGTGCACTAACTTGGTAAGTTCAGTTTTTTCCATGTTGAAATTATTATAGTGCGAAATCTACGTTATTGTTATATTTGTAATACCGATCAGATCAATTTGTAGACTTTAGATACGTGAATTTTCTGAATAGCTTGTTGATAAGTAACTTAATAACTAATTATTTGTCAATAGTCTGTTGTTGTTTGTAAGTCTCGTATTCTGAAAAACTTATCGTTTTCAGGTAACGAGCGTGAGTGAATAAATATACCAAGACGGCTACGTTCATTTACCTCGTTATCTGTTAAGATACCCTTTCGGTACATTTATCCTTTTGTTTTCTCTCCATAATGGCAATGTACTCGACACCACTAATTGCTGGTGGTATTTTCGATGTTTTAAAAATCATTTTAGTTACAATCAGATTTTCAGACATTCTTAAATGTTTTCCAAAGGGTGATTCTTTTTCCAATGCAGTATAATATTTTGGTGGAGACATTTCCAACCTGTTTTCAACTGCTGGTGAAGAAAATCGAAGAAATTCGTGTATTGGGTTCACCGATGGTGATGGTTTGGCTTATGGGGATGTTTTCGCCATCGTGGTTTGCATTTTCAATAATGCTTGTAAATTCATTGATAATTTCTTCTCTTTTTTCATTACCATGATAATCTCCAGAAACTCTATTTGTTGAAGATGTTTCGATTGATTGGCTACCTGCAGTAGCCATTAGTCGAAGATTTTTGTAGACCTGGCATAGCTGATTTTCATAGCTTGCATTTATAATATCTTATTCTTCGGAGAACCGACGTTCACTAGTCCCCGTGATTCAAAACTTATGATTTCTGAAAGTTTTAGAAACGAATGTGCTTCACCAACTTGCTGCTTGAAAGAAATCCTATTGCTGATCCGAACCGCAATTGCAGCATCACTCGGATTAAACAATTTCTGTGCAGTCAATTGCACATGGATTGTAAGGCCTTTCAGAATCTGGAGATTTCATTGTTTGGCCTTGACCGAGTAATATTCCATGCTTCATCGGACACAGTGAAGAAGTTTGATCTATTCATACGGGGATTGTGCTTCAATTTTAAATTAGTCAAGGCTTTATTCCAAAATAGTTTTAGTGGTCCATATATGCTCACGTCCAGGCGTTGCATAATATGAGTAGCATGAACTGGGAAGTAGTAAAGAATCACGTCATTTTTCTTGGAGAATTCACCAATAGAACTGTTGATGTGAGATGTATGTCTGTCCAACAGTACATTTATTGAGAATAGAATTCCCCTATCTCTCGAGCAATAAATTTAAATTCATTCTTTTGCAGATGATAGTACTCTATCCTTAAAGTTTGACCGAAGCATTAGGGTTCCTGTACCGGCCACTATAAACTCAGAATTGGAGGGGGTGCATCAGTGGCTTATGTCAAATAAGATAGCTATTAATGCCAGTAAAACTAAATATATGCTTTTTTCGTATCGTAAAAAGGTTGAGCTCGCTCCGATAGTAATAGGTGATAATGTAATTGAGCAGGTCCAATCTATCAAGTTCTTGGGTTTGTTCCTGGATGAGTAGCTTAATTTTGGTAAACAAGTTCAATTTATTTCATCCAAAATTACTAGATCCATTGGCATTCTGAACAGGTTAAAGCATTTTTTGCCTCTCTGCACAATGATTAAACTGTACGAAGAACTGATTAAGCCATATTTGTTATATAGTATTGAGATATGGTTCAGCTGCCCTAGATTCAACTGTGAAGTAATATTCAGAGCTCAGAAATGTGCAATTAGAATAGTTCACATTGTCTCTTATTATAGTCATACTTCACCATTATTTAAACAGGACGGAATTTTGAAATTAAATGATCTTTTCCAATACCAAATCAGTATTAGGTTGTACAGAGCAATCAATCATGGCACTGATGTACACCTATTCAATGGTCTAGTACGCCATTCACATACCCATCAATATGCAACCAGACACTGTGATGATTTTGTTTTACCATTTTTCATTAGGTCGAGGAGTCAGAATTGTATTTCTTACGTTGGTTTTCAGCTGTGGAATTCTTTACCTGCTGAGTTGACGAATTCTTCCTCTCTTTCTTCTTTTAAAATGAATTTTAAATCCCAATTCATTGATTCATATTAGAATGTTAGTTCATTTTGAATTCATTAGTTTATTTAAAATTTTCATATTTCCTTACCTTTTTTATATGATAATCATGCTGTTCTCTTCATTAATCACGTTATCATATGGATGTGCTATCTAGTTTCAATATATTCCATGTTCCATTAATTCATGCTTTTTTATTTTTTATATAGGTTGCCCTAAAAGCTGACTCTCAGCTTCCCAGGCCTTGAATACTTTAGTCACTCATTATGATTGTAATCTTTAATTTGTATTTTATTGTGTTCTTGAATAAATTGTTTCATTATTTCATCTTTGACAGCTTTAATGAACTTGAAAGAAAACCACACAGAAACTGTTGGAATTTTAGTTTAAATGTATTACACACTCTTTATATGTTTAATGTTAACTTCCTGTTAGATTAGCTGAGCTATATTAATTACCTATTGTTTAAATAACAATGTATTACTTTTATGAGAAACGGATTGAAGGTTTAAAGTCCATTACAGTTCCGGTGCGTTTTAAATACCTTCGCATGTAAATTCTTATGTCAGTCGGTCTTTTACATTACTCAGTGAGAGATGTGTTTCACTCATCTCTCCAATAGACTTCTAACTGTATAACATATTACTCTTTAAATAAACTCTATGTCTTAACATTGTTAACCCACTATAATTTAACCTAATTCTAACAGGTTATGGGCCCAATGAACGATAAGAGTTTATAAATCAAATTATGTTTAAATATACTTAGAAGTTTATTACTGTAATCAAGTGAAACGAAGTACAGTGAAAAAAGTGTTAAACTAAATGACACATATACGCACGAACGTTTGTGTAAGCATATCTTGCTAATGCGCTATTGAGGTCAATCATATTGACTGCTATTGCGATATGTACTTGTTTTTTATCGTATAATTATTTATTATTTTGTGCGGAAGAGGTGTCAAGAGAGGTCACAAATTACCTTTAAATCTGTGACCTTATCTTTTGGTACACAGTCTTTCAACAAAAGGTTCTTGCGAACTAAAACTTGTGTTGCTGTTCCAATTTGAATAATTACTAATTATATTCTGTGAAGTTATTCTTATGAATTAGAATAATTATTCCTGAGTAAATATCAATTCAGTTAAACAGTAAATCAATTTAACTGCTTTGTTTGTTTATGTTTGTTAAGTATTGAATGATAATAAATACTTGAAAACATGTCTTCAAATAAGTTACCGGGGATTGTTCCCCTAGACGGAAATAATTACCCCACATGGAGGGTACAAATGAAGATGTATCTCTTAAGAGAGAAACTGATGGATATTGCTGATGGATCTAAACCAGTTCCAACAGATTCCGCTTCAACTGAGGTTAAGGCTGCCTATGCAACTAACAAGAATAAAGCTCTGGCAGATATAGTACTATCTATTTCACCGGATCAATTGTACTTAGTTGGACAACCCACGGATCCACACGCTGTCTGCACCACCCTTCAAGAAACGTTTCAGAAAAACATGTGGGCGAACAAATTTCGTCTGAAGAAGAAGCTTTACAACTTAAAATTGAAATCTCCCGAACTACTCAACTCCCATTTGAAAGTACTAACTGAAGTTTTTCAAGAGCTTGCCTTGTTAAATCAAGTGATCAGTGAAGAGGATAAAGTTATTTGCTTCCTATCATCACTACCAGAGCAGTTTGAAGTGCTTGTTACTGCACTTGAAGCTCAGACAGACATCCCTAAATGGATTACCGTAGCTGACACACTCCGGAGAGAAGCTGAAAAGTTGAGTATTAAATCCAATGATGGTTTGGCATTATCAAATACTCAGATTGATGCTGCAGTAAATAATCAGTCAATCAAATGTCATTTTTGTAAAAAATTAGGACACGTGAAGAAAGACTGCTTTAAATTTAATCGGTATTCTCAAACTAACAGAACTCAAAATCAGCCAAATGGTGTAAACGAATGTAACCTTTGATGAATCAATTTCATCTAAGATTGAGACCCCTCAACTGATTGAGACCCCTAACTCTCCACTGGTGTTCCCTTCAGAAGATTCAGAACCTGCAGGGCCTGAGAATCAAACTCCTGACAATAATCCTCAAATAATCCTCCCTGAGGCGCAACCTGTACCAGCTATCAGACCAGATGAGGATCTTAGACGATCGTCTAGAACGCATCGAGCTCCCGTTAGATACGGTAGTTGGGATTATAGCCTTGATCAGTTTGAGCAGGAGGGTTTATTAGTAAATGGGAATATCAATATCGAACCTAGCTCGGTATCTGAGGCTCTTAATAGCGGTTCTGAATCCTCTAAATGGAAACTTGCCATGGAGGAGGGAATTAAATGCTTTTGAGAAACATAAAGTTTTTGAACTCATAAAACTACCTCAGATTTAAACATAATTAAATCTAAATGGGTGTTTAAAAAGAAAAAGGGATCTGATGGTAGAGTGGTTTCATATAAAGCTAGATTAGTCGCTCAGGGTTTTTACAGAGACCTGGAATCGACTATGATGAAATTTTTGCTCCTGTAGTGAGATTTGAATCGGTGCGAACCATGTTATCTTTAGCGGCTAAACAAAAATTATTTGTACATCACTTGGATGTCAATTCTGCTTTTTTAAATGGGGATCTTAAAGAAAACGTTTATATTAGACAGCCTCCAGGCTATGTTCTACCAGGAAAAGAAGATTTAGTGTGCAAGCTAAACAAATCTATGTATGGGTTAAAACAATCACCCAAATGTTGGAATGATTCTTTGGATGCATATCTTAAATCCGTAGGATTTATTCAGTCCTCTTGTGACTCATGTATTTATGTTAAAGTAATCAATAACTCACCATGCTTCATTTCTGTGTATGTAGATGATATTATTGTAGCATGTAAGAACTATGATGACCTGACTAAAATCAAGACTGATTTAAGTGCTAAATTTGAGATGAAAGACTTAGGAAAATTATCCTATTTTTAGGCATAAAAGTCGTACAAGACGAAAATAAAATATCATTAAATCAATCTTCATTTGTCAACGAGTTATTAGATAGATTTGAATTCAATAATTGTAAACCTGTATCAACTCCTGCTGATGTTAATTCTCATTTGGAACCAACTACTGATGATTGTGAACTAGTAGATAAAACTAAATATCAGTCAGCTGTAGGTGCGTTACTGTATCTATCTACTAAAACTAGGCCTGACATAACTTATGCAGTTGGAAATGTCTCTAAATTTTGTTCCAATCCAAACACTAAGCACTGGTCTGCAATTAAGAGAATATTTAGATACCTAAAGGGCACACCTGATCTTGGCATTACATATGGTAATGAAGATTCTGATTTGATAGGTTATTCTGATGCCGACTGGGCAGGTAACAGAGTTGATAGGAAAAGTACTTCTGGCCAATGCTTTCTGTTAAATAATTCCATTATCTCTTGGCGCTCTGTGAAACAGTCATGTGTTGCTTTATCAACGGCTGAAGCTGAATATGTTTCCATCTCTGGTGCCTCCCAAGAAGCTGTATTTCTAAACAAATTACTATTAGATCTTAAAGTACCTAATAAGAATCCTATAGTTTTGTTTGAGGATAATCAGTCAGCTATTTGTATTGCTAAAAATGCTAAAAATCATCCTAGATCGAAACACATTGATATTAAATTTCATTACATTAGAGATCTTGTTGCTTCAAACATAATTAAACTTGTGTATTGCCCCAGTGAAACTATGCTTGCTGACATATTCACTAAACCTCTGCCTACTGATAGATTTACTAAATTAGTTGAATTAATAGGCATGAAAAATATATAATGTCGTGTGAGGAGGAGTGTTGGAATTTTAGTTTAAATGTATTACACACTCTTTATATGTTTAATGTTAACTTCCTGTTAGATTAGCTGAGCTATATTAATTACCTATTGTTTAAATAACAATGTATTACTTTTATGAGAAACGGATTGAAGGTTTAAAGTCCATTACAGTTCCGGTGCGTTTTAAATACCTTCGCATGTAAATTCTTATGTCAGTCGGTCTTTTACATTACTCAGTGAGAGATGTGTTTCACTCATCTCTCCAATAGACTTCTAACTGTATAATATATTACTCTTTAAATAAACTCTATGTCTTAACGTTGTTAAACCACTATAATTTAACCTAATCTAAACCACCCAGCAATTTTTTGTCACTCCAACGTCATTCACGTTCTTGAAATTATTTATTGTCCGAACTCCTGGGAAAAGAACAAAAGGTTTCTAAAAATGTCCATCAGCAGATGCACACCCTAGAACAGTTATCTGCTCTCAATTTTCAGTTGATACATTCTACACATTCTTGCATCCTTTCTCCGCAAGTACCCTCAATTTATAAGAGCCTCCTAAAAGAAACCCTGACACATCTAAATTAAAAACACGGTTTGCGTTTTCAGATCGAAGAAATCTTTCAACATCAATTCCATGTTCAGACGAAAGAAAATTTTCGAACGTGTCAAACCATTCTTCCAATGATTCCTTGGTCACTCTTTGGCGCATGTGACCAATGTGTCCCGGCATTCTATCTGATATATTTGGATGGCGGGATGTGAAGCGCTGCACCCAACTCTTGGATAGCTCATTGTTTAAAAAAATCCTATCTTCTTCAACAAAAACATTTCCAGCTTTACCCAGGGAGAATATTATGGTGGGGTCATAGAAGATTATGGTGGACAGACATTATAGGGGGCTAGATCTTACGTGATTATAGATAATATTCGATAAATATCAACCTTGTGCAAAACATCCTATAAACATCTATAATCACCGTAATATTTCCCAACCATGATGTATAGTAGATTACATCAACCAAAATCTCCGAATATTTTCTGATAATGTTCCTTATATGAACTTCTATGACTGATCCATCTTAAATCTCCGAAGATTTTCTGAAGATATTCTTTATATGAACTTCTATGATTGATCCATCTTAAATCTTCGAATATTTTCTGATGGAATTTCTTATACATATGAACTTCTATGACTGATCCATATTAAATCTCCGAAGATTTTCTGAAGATATACTTTATATGAACTTCTATGACTGATCCATCTTAAATCTTCGAATATTTTATGATGGTATTTCTTATATGAACTTCTATGACTGATCCATCTTAAATCTCCGATGATTTTCTGAAGATATTCTTTATATGAACTTCTATGATTGATCCATCTTAAATCTTCGAATATTTTCTTATAGAATTTCTTATATGAACTTCTATGACTGATCCATCTTAAATCTTCGAATATTTTCTGATGGTACTTTTTATATGAACTTCTATGACTGATCCATCTTAAATCTCCGAAGATTTTCTGATGGTATTTCTTATATGAACTTCTATGACTGATCCATCTTAAAACCTCGAAGATTTTCTGATGGTATTTCTTATATGAATTTCTATGATTGAACCATCTTAAAACTTTGAAAATTTTCTGACGATATTCTTTATATGAACTCCTATGACTGATCAATCTTAAACCTTCGAAGATTTTCTTATTATATTTCTTATATGAACTTTTATGACTGATCCATGGATCAGTCATAGAAGTTCATATAAGAAATACCATCAGGAAATTAAACTAGGTAGTATTTTATCAGAGCGATCGTTAAATAGAACCTTGCGCTACAAACATCTTCAAACTGTACCCAATGGTTAACATTTTTAATTTTGGGTTAACTCCATGGCACGATTAGTCAAGAGTTATATATTGAATAATAATAACATCTATGCTTTGCAATAGAGATATGATAAAACAACTGTATAATTATGAATCATATATTTATGACATTTTCGATTCTTCAGACAAACCTGTCTGAAGAATAGAATTTTCGTTTGTTAAATAATCATTCGTCGGACTATTGTCCGAAATAGTGAATGTTCAGGTTTTTTTGATCGATTCATCAGACAATATTTTTCAGAAGCTAGAGGTAATATGATGATAAAAAGTTCATCGCCAAATGCAGCAGGACTCACAATGTAAACAAAATCACTTGTCTGAGCGGTCTAGAGCAGTTAAGTTGTCACTTTTAGCAGTTATTTACGTCACTTTTATGACATAGTGTGTTTAAAAAATGATATGAATGGGATTTAAATTGTCTATTATTTCTCTGCATTGTCAATGATCTTCATGAAATGGAAATACATTGTACATAGTGTAACAGGAAACTACAAACAAAAGGTAAATTAAATACTCGTTTCTTTGATAACAATATATTAGTAAACCTTATCATAGATTATTTGCAAGTATATCACCTAAGTTAATTATTAATAATAGATAAGGTACATATGGTCAAGTTTGTACGTCAGACTATTGGAGACAATGCTGTGAGTTTGAACTCAGTAGGGAGAATAAGAGTTAAAGAGGAAGGCTGTAACTAAGACCTGTTGGTTAATCACTGATTTTTAACGTAAATCTGTTCGTCCATCCAATGAATAATCACAGAAAAGGGAAATGTAGAGAGGGTAAGAATTAGAGAGGAAGGCTGTAACTAAGGCCTGTTGGTTAATCAATGATTTTTAACGTAAATCTGTGCGTCCAATGTCCATCCAATCAATAATTACAGAAAAGGGTGGAAATGTAGGCTCGATCTCAATCGATCGTGCTACTAGAGGGGAAAGGTCTGGGATGAAGAAGGTTCAATCTCGATTGAATTCTCCATGAGGGGAAAGGTAAAATGAAGAAGGTTCAATCTCGATTGAATTCTCCAAGAGGGGAAAGGTAAGATGAATAAAGTTCAATCTCGATTGAATTCTCCAAGTGGGGAAAGGTAGAGAAAGTAAATAAAGCCCCGTTTACATTGAGGCTCTTTTGCTCACTCTGAGTGTTGAAACAACGGGCAAACGCACAGTTGAGGGGCAAACCAGCGGGTAACTTGACGCTCACTATAACATTCACCCTGGCCATTCTTTTCGACACTCTGAGTGACACTCACTGTGGCTCATTCAGTCCATTGATGCACCAGGGGGAGGTAGTAAACATCGAAGCTCCTTCAAAATGGCCGACAACGAGTAGAGCTGCTGTTGAACAGCTAATTTAATTATATAGGACTCACGAATGCCTTTGGAAATCATCAAGTAAAGCATATAAAAGTTGAAATTTAAGAGAAAGAGCAATAATGACATTAAATGACATTTATTATTATCCCTACCTATAACAAAGAGCTTTGTGTTTTTTTATATATAAATCCATCACGCTCAAGAATTTTCTTTATAAAACCCAAATCTTACGAAATCACAAAATTTTCCTAAGACACAAAATTTTCCCAAAACTCAAAATCTTCCGAATAGGTACTAAAATTTTTCCGAAAACATAAAATTTTTCCGAGAATTAAAAATATCCCGAAAAATAAAATTTTTCCGAAAATTCATTGAATTAAAATTCAATTTAATTAATTAATAATTAATAACACTAGTTATTAATATTAGGTAAAGATAGAAAAGAAGTAAAAAAAATTAAAACTATACGGAACCAGCGCAGCAGGGAGCTTAGTAAAGTCACCTAATCGAAAAAATCTGATGAAATATATGCACCATTGCTTTGGTGCTATCAATTGCTTCATTTCATGTAGTTACACTTGTGGCTCTGTCCCAAATGTAACAACACTTCTCGCCATCGAATCTGAATACCAACTAAGAACTCTCGCACTTTCTCAATCTGCCCGCTAAACGCTTTTCAAATGTGAACAGTCAAGAATCTTTTCGAGCGTATACTTGCCATTGGATGTGAGCTTCCAATGTGAGTGTCAATGTTAACGGGGCTTAAAAGTTTGCTATGAATCCAACAACCAATGAGGGATGAGTATTCCGACTTATTTTCCTCCTTATACCAATTTCCAAAGGGGAGTTTTCCAACTTATTTTCATAGTTATAGATTTCTAATTCTGGACAAATATGCTATTCAGGCTGTGAAGAACCAATCAAGTTACATCTTATTTCAATAAAATCCTAATTACACATATATTAATCAAAGACATATTTTATTACAATAAACATATTTTATTACAATACACATTTATGATCTAACACTAGAATAAATAGTAAATATACAAAAACAACATATATGATACAAAAAAATGATATAAGATATTCGAAAATATATTTTATGGGTAACTAGTCTATTTATTAGGTTCATCTTTTTCATATGGCATCAACTAATTTCTGCATAAATATTACCTAACAAGTAACATGAGTACTTGCAAAAAATATAATAAAATATATAACAACATTCTTAGATATATTATCACATGTAAAGGGTATTTTAAGTCATTATAAATAATTAAATAGCATCAACTTGATGCACAGAATATAGCATTTTTACTAATATACAAACAAGATGATTAATTACTCTACATCATATATAATCTAAAGACTTAGTACAAGTTTAAGAAACCTAATATAAATAAATATCTCTAGTGACATACATTTTAATAGTTTTTATAATAGTTAATAAACTTTGGATAGATGCACACAAAAGGTGCGCATGAAATCGACTGATCGTTCAAGCTAATAATGTGGTTTAAATTATGTACAGTAGCGGACAAAATATAAGGGTAGGCAAAAACAAGTTATCTAAATCTTTAATTTCATAAAAAGTACAAAACACACATTATTGAAATTTTGCATGTATTTTTATATAGAGCTCATATGTATTCGTATGAAATTTCAAAGCATTTGGACAGATATTCTAGGAATAGTTCCATATTTTACTTCAAACACTAAATTTTGCTCTGGTAAAAAGTTAAGGGTACCCATCATAAACTTTGAAATATTCGCGGATATGGGCAATTAACTTAATAATTTAAGAACAATTCTTTACTATATCACTTCAATACATCTTTTACCACAAAATTCTACAAATTTGGCACAATATGAAGGAGTTATCCATCTTCTATTCATCCTCAAAAATGTCCACAATTTTTCCACATTTCTTGTGTTTCTTCTCTGAGTAGAGTCTCCAATTATTATCCAAACAATCTTAATTCGATTGAGGTCAGGACTCTGTGAAAGCCAGCTCATTAGAGCAATTTCTTCATCTTCTAATAGAGTCGTAACTTTTTTATCTGAATAGTAGGGTACGTTGTCCTTCTTGAAACTCTGTGGTTGAGGGTCAGCTGCTTGTTGATAGGGGAGAGTATGATGACGAAAGAGCTGTTTTATACTTCTGCAATAACTCCTCCTCGTAGACGAACAATGGGATCAGATCCAGCAGAAAAAATGACCACCAAGACCATCACACTACCTCCTCTAAAATTAATCGTTTTCTTGACGCAGTTCAGTGTTAACATTTCCCCTACTTTACGTTTAATTTGTATGTACTTTCCTATAAGAACCAAATACTTCTATTTTTCTTCCATCATCACTAGAATGTACTTTCGACCACTGATCAATCGACCAAACGACATACTCATGACAAAACACAAGTATCACTTTCCGTTTCTTTTTTGAGATTGAAAGCTTCGATGCAGGGACAAATTATTGCAAACCAGCTTGTTGAAGTCGAAGCGAAAAAGTAGACTGGGACACCGTACCACCAGAAATGACATCTATCTCACGAAAAAATTGACCAGAAGTGTTGAAACTACCTTGCAAGACACTTTGAAGACTTGCATGATCTTCTCTCAGCAATGCTTAGGGAAGTCTACCATTCTTCGGTTTGGAATCAACAACTCCATACTGCTTATGTTGAGCCACAATATATTGCACAGTCGTTTTGGACCTTCATGTGGCAATAGAAATCTCATGCAACGACATTTAGAGACCGTATGAGGGGAAACTTGTGGACATTTCTTGAGGATGAATAGAAGATGAATAACTCCTTCATATTGTGCAAAACTATTAGAATTTTGTGGAAGAAGATGTATTGAAGTGATATAGCAAAGAATTATTCACAAATTATTAGGTTAATTGCCAGTATCCTCGAATATTTCAAAGTTTATGATGGCTACCCTTAACTTTTGACCAGAGCAAAATTTAGTGTTTGAAGTAAATATTAAACTAATCCTACAATATTTGTCCAAATGCTTTGAAATTTCATACGAATACATATGAGTTCTATATGAAAATACGTGCAGAATTTCAATAATGTGTGTTTTGCACTTTTTATAAAATTAAAGATTTAGATAACTTGTTTTTGCCTACCCTCATATTTTGTCCGCTACTGTATATCAGCTTGTTATGGAACATTCATTACTAAATATAGTCTATATATTAACTTTATAGTTGTTTTACATTATTTAATAGATTGAGTAATGATTATTGACTATATAAAGAAGGAATTATTAGGAGTGTTATAAAGTAAGTTGTTAACTACTCTCAGTCATTCTGAGTGCAGTACTCGGTTATTTGGATTGATTTACCACTTCGATATAAGGATGGTCTATATGTAATGACACCTATTTCACTCATTTATTATTGTAGAGATAGTTTTAAATGTTTGTTAATGATCATATTTAATATTTTAAAGTGTTTGAAAAGTATTTTAATTTCACAATGAAAATAAACAAAATCAAAATATATGGTAAATTTGACGACCGTTACAATAGTATATAGCAGCCAATTTATCCCTCACTTAGTCACATTAAGTTTAATATATAGGATATTTGGGCGGTTGAATTGGATTTGTCCAATATTTCGATTCGTCAGTTCCCCTATAAACAACGGTTTTTCGATTCGATATCTTCTTATGTCGAATTCAAAGCTGGGACAGCGGATATCTAAATTAATGAAAAAACCCTGAAATCGACATCATAAATCTCCTTCTACTTTAGATGTCGAATCAATAAATAATTTAATACATCGAAAAATAGCAACAAAATCGATAGATAGATATTTTTCTATGAAAACGATGCACAAATCTAGATATAAAAACAATTTGTATTCTATGCGTGTAAAAAGTTATGGAAAAGCTGTTATGAGTCTCATATTTTCTGTCGTTTGTTTCAATCTTATAGAAATACAGTGAAACTCCTGAATTATTAAATTTTTGTTTCTTCATAACTCAGAGCCACTTCATAGCTCAGGGACACTGATTCTTTTCTATAATTAAAATCTTGGAGAAAATTACAGTCTTTGAGTGAGAACTATTACGAAATTCATGACGAATATAGTTTTCTATAGTTGAAACAAATTTAAAAATACTTCATAACTCTGCGGTGCATTTCATAACTTATGTCCTTCATTACTCGAGTGGACTAATTACTCACCTATATATACTGAGTGAGAGTTAATCTATGGTTAAATTTTAATTAATTCATTGTAATTTCATCACAGAGCTTTCAACTTTATTTAGCTAAGTCGTGGCCTCAGAACATTTTCTTTAATTTGAACTCATAGAGAATGAATGAAAGGAGTTACAATTCTATAAAAATTTGACCATCTTATTATGTACAATTTGTAATAAGAATAAGTTGTGATTTTGGTTATAAAAGCGTTGTTTGTCTATATCTCTCAATATCTCAAAGTATCACCAAATCGTTTAATATCAATTTTTTTGGTAAAATTCATCCACGGAGGCACAGGGCCAGGGTACATGTACCTGACCGCAGGATATCAGCATGGATGCAAGTTCAATACCCAGACACGTCACTTTATATATCTTCCCATTTAATTTGTATATAACATTATGTAACATTAATTAAATTGATATGTACTCAACCTTAGTAAATTATATGCAATAAAGTAAAAGATTCAATTTTAATTTTTGAATTTATTTGCTTATTGGATTGGATATCGAGTGGATATCGTTTCGAAGCATATTAGATATATAATCGGGCGTCGGTTCGATACAGATTCTCTTTGGTTGTAGCAAAGATTAGCTTCTTTTTATTAACGTCTATTCGACGCATAATTTGTGACTTTTCATCTCGAAATACATGTATTGTCGATGCCGTCTAGTGGTGCTCGGCATCTTCGAATCGAAGCCAAAATGATGTCAGATAGCGGATTCTAGCTCTATTTTCAAATTCATTTCGAGAAAAGCCTTGTACCAAGATGATGTCATTTCGATGCCGCATTGTTTACTGGGTCGTTTCTTACCCTACACAAATAAAGATTTTTAGGAGGTAAATTAGCAATTCAGAGATGACTGATAGTGTTTTGATGACTCCAACCCACAGCACATTGTTCCTATCTTCTGCCAATTAGCAGCAGGTGGAACTAATTTTCTTTTATGAGTTTTGTTAATAGAATAGATTAGGCGAGAGTTGCGCCACGTTTTTCGGGCTGGCTTCATTTCATGTAAAAATTACTAAGAGAATTGAGATTAGGCAGATGTAGTAGAAATTATGCGCAAATATTATAGAAAATAAAAAATATTCGTTCATGAGAACCTATAATGTATGAATCTAGATTTTACATTCTTTCTCTCGAATGAAAAGTCATAATTTTATTCGATTAATTAGGCGATTACATTATCATATAAGTACGTTTGCGTTTCAAATTAAAAAAAATCAATTTGTTTGTATAATGTCTATATGGAGTATTTCTCTTCTATCTTTATCTTTGGAAGACAGTCGGTGGCAATTTTCACAGTTATTTGGCACTTTGATACAGCAACTACGTTGCCCAAGTTGTCGTGCAATAAAATGAATTGCCGCTGCCATACGTACGACACTTGCTCTCTCCACAGTGATGGCAATTTATTATTTATTTGATAGGAATGTACCGAGCTAATAACTGTTAACTTTATATTAGTTTTCATGACCATGCTTTTTATAAATCATATAAAAACATACAATATAATGTAATAAAAACTGCATGGCAATATAATTGCATTATTACCAATTGATTGAAATATAAAAATGAAGTTCATTACTCATTCATTGATATCCCAGCAAACATTGCAACGTCGGCCGTATGCTGGCGTGCATCGGTAACCTTATGGCAACGTCGTGCATCGGCAAATTGATTCATTTTGACATCGGCACAACGTCGGCTACACAACATACGGCCGTCAGATGGATATTATTTGTCGGCAGGACGTCGTTCTTACAACAGTCGGCCGACAGACTAATATTATTTGTCGGCACGATGTCAATACCCAACAATCGGCCGCTTGATAGATATCAAGTGTTGGCACGATGTTGGCAAAACAACTATAATTATACATGCAAATTAATATTAAGTATTTGTCGCTGCGATGTTGACAAAACAAATAACAGCCACTTTCTATGTAAAAAATGAATGTAAAAAAATTGATGTAATTTTTTTTGTAAAAAATTATGTAAAAAAATTTATGTAAATATTTTTTGGTAGCTAAAGAAATATTAATTTGAAAAAATTATGGTAAAAAATTATGTGAAAAATGTAGGCCTATATCAAAAATGTATTTAAAAAATTATATAAAAAAAAACTATGTAGCTACAAAAATGTACCTAGGCCTATGTAAAAAAATATAAAATAGAGTTACATGTTGCGTTCCATTGTTTATTACTATCATTTATAAATCATATAAAGAGTTTTAAATTATCCTAGTAATATTAAAAATAAAAATCATTGAATCAATAAAACCACAAAATGTAGGTATATTCATTTTAGTTACTCCTTACATAAATATTCTGTGACATATAAGTTCTTTTCGTTCATATTACGAACTTCTTCATAAAACATACATTAATTTTGCAAATTAATTTGCGCTTTAGATCTCCCTGACTATAGCTATATCATAAACCATTTGCCGCACAGTGGATTATATATTATCCAGAACGTTCTTTTAAAAAGACCTTGATACCGATAATTTAAATATTCTTGGGAAACTCGACCTCAGATTTTATTCATTGATTAAAATTATCCAGTACAAATTTTGAGAAATACTTTGGTAACTGGATGAAAATTATAATGCTATTATAGGTACCTAGAATTAGTTATCGTAAACTATACGATCGTCGACATTATTGGAACAATGCGAGCAGAGCAATGTAGCGTCACTGCGTCAGTCCAACGAAACTCTAAATCTGTTATATACCGCCAGTTAAATATTAAATAGGTACCATAAATTTGTTAACCAGATTAATTCTACTTCGTATGAGTTATAATTAGGTACCCATGTTATCGCAATATAAAAAAGTGGTAGTAGAGCCAAAGAGAATTTTCTACCTAGGTAACACAAATAGGTAAGTACGGTAAAGTACCTAGCCTACCTGGTACCAGGCTTTTCAATTTTAAAGTCTCCCATTAAGGTAAGTACCTATGTACCTACCTAGCATGTAGGCTATGACCGTTAGGTCTGACTTGGTATGTACTAGATATGCTATCCGTTATGCGAAATAGCATTTTATGAAGTGTCATGGTCAATTTGGCTGTCACCATGTCAGCCAAACTTACTCTGCTTGATTGATAATATGATATAATTTATAAAATAATAGGGCCTAATTATTAATTATCTAGAGGCTAGGTTGAAGTTTGAACCTTAAGCTTAAGATAGGTTCCTGGTAGACACTAGACATTATTAGTGTTGCTGTAACCTAAACCTAGTGTTGATGAAGTCTTAGTCTTGTCTGTAATCTGTACTCAGTAGCTAAGCTAGGTGTAGGTACCTATTAGGCTATTTGGTGCACTGAACTGTGAACTCTTTACTATTCTAAGACTTTCTAAGATTAAAGAATCTGGAGAAAAGATGCCATCAATTTTTCATAATTTTGGCTAATGACTAGTCCTCCAATATTTCCCATGTTTAAATTTTTGGTAATATAGGATTATATATATCTAGCATAAAGTCCTGTGACATGACAAGAAACTTTATTTTGGAGAAATAATTATGCAATACCAGACTGCAGGAACTGGTACCTAGTGTGTCCTCCAAGAAATCCTCTATTCTGTAGCAGAGTATTTACCTCGGTACGTTAGCTTTAGGATATCCTCACCATGTGGTAGTTGGGTGGTTTAAAAAACTTAGAGGAACTGGAAAGACAAAAAAAAAAAAAAAGTTTCCGATAATGTTTCCTATTAGTCTTCCCGGTCTGGACATGTCTCCCGTCCCGCAGGCTATATATAGAGGTGACGTAGGATAGATCAAACCAGTTCCTCGCCAACCTTCAAGGCGTTAGCACCTCATGCCAGTGACTCTCTTGCATTGGTAATTCAGTTACTCAACAGTAACTAAGGTTAGTACCGACCTTGGTATAAACCATTAGTGTCATTTAGGTACTAACAAGGGCAAATCTTTTTACTTTGTCTAAATATTGACTAAATTGTCCTGGGTCTTTTTTTTTTAATTTTATTCTTTGTTCACAGGTCTGAACCTGTTGGATTAAAGTGACCCTACCAGGCTTCTCAGTATCTGCATAAGCAGTATACAAACCAATCTCGGAACCTGGCCGTTTTTCAAGATTGGTAAGTGAAAATAAGATCATACTTCTACTGATCATTTTCCGATTGAATACGTAAACTATACGATCGGAGATTTCTATCTCGATCGGAAAGTTCCATCTTTCCGATCGGAATCTTTTGACTTTCTATTCGAAAAGAACTGATTTTTCCGATGAAGAATGTAAAATCTTACCGATGGAGAAAATAAAATCGCTCACTTTCCGATCGGAATGCACCATCTTTCCGATCGGAATGCACCATCTTTCCGATCGGAATATACAAACTTTCCGATTACAATATACCATCTTTCCGATCGGAATACACCATCTTTCCGATCGGAATACACCATCTTTCCGATCGGAATACACCATCTTTCCGATCGGAATATACAATCTTTCCGATCGGAATATACAATCTTTCCGGTCGGAATATACAATCTTTCCGATTACAATATACCATCTTTCCGATTAGAATATACCATCTTTCCGATCGGTATATACAATCTTTCCGATCGGAATTCACCATCTTTCATGTCGGAATATACAATCTTTCCGATTAGAATATACCATCTTTCCGATCGGAATTTACAATCTTTCCGATCGGAATACACCATCTTTCCGATCGGAATACACCATCTTTCCGATCGGAATATACAATCTTTCCGATCGGAATACACCATCTTTCCGGTCGGAATATACAATCTTTCCGATCGGAATACACCATCTTTCCGGTCGGAATATACAATCTTTCCGATTATATATACCATCTTTCCGATTAGAATATACCATCTTTCCGATCGGGAAGTACCATCTTTCCGATCGGAATGTTTCAAACTTTCTGACGAGATTGAATCGTTCTCACGAATCGGGAATAAACACAACTATTGCTTATATAACTATTATAAAAGGCTATCTTTCCGATAGGAAAGTCTTATTTTTCGATCGGAAAGAATAATTCTTCATTTACCTGAACTGATATGAGCTATTCATCCACAGGTACCCATCATGGCTGATCAAGGACAGAAGCGCTGTACCTCTTGCAAACGTGAATTCAATGTAAATGACCCACACACAGAGTGTTTAGGTCATAATAATTCTTGTTTCAAGAATTACTCTTATGATCCTTCCAACTGTGATGCTTGCCAACAAGTCCTCGCAAGTTACAAAGCAGATAACAAAGTAGCTAAAACTACTTTTGCAGATCGGATCGGATCTAGGCGTCGCTCTATCCGCCAGGCCATGAAAACGGGTAAGCCTCTTCCAGAAGAAGTAATCGAGCGCTTTCAGGCGTCAGGAGGCAAAGAAGTCTTCCTCGACAGGGCAAAACATCTTGATCCCAGACCTTGCGTTTCTCGCAATCCGCCGAACATTCCTGATTCTCCTACCCATTCTGCAACACCTCAAAATAGTGTACCGCCGGCAGATATTGCAGAGCTAAATTCTGACGCCCTTCACCAGGAACCTAGTTTAACTATCGACATCCAGCAACCTGTCGCAGGCCGCTCCACTGATATAGTCCATTCACGCCCTGGGAAATCTTTATCATTTGAGCCTACAGAAGCTAACTCTGAAAGCTCTGACTCAGATTCCAATTCCTCAAACAACTCAGATGAGTCTGCTTCGAATTCCAAGCGCCACCGCCGAAATATGAGCAAAAAGAATAATCCTTCTAAGAAAAGGAAACGCTCCTCTTCATCAAATTCTTCTACGCATCACCGAAAAGGTTCCAAAACTAATAAATCTATTGAAAATGTATTGAAAAGATTTATGACCGCTTCAGATAAACGTCATGATAAAATGAATGTCTCCATAGATAATCGTTTCTCAATGACGGATACTCGTTTCAAACTGTTTGAGTCTAAAGTTTCGGGTATGTTTGAATTGTTTACCAAGAAGTTGGAAGCTTGGGCCCATCCGGAACAGGAGGCCTCAGCAGAACATCATGAGTTTGGATATGATGAATTTCATCCTGAAGAAGAGGTCGAAGGTCAAGGTTACGACCCTTTCAATCCAGAACTTGATTATCCTCCATCAAGCCCATTTACTCAACAGGATTCTCAGGCAGAAGCTAATCCTACTAGTTCTGAACTTTATTTCTATCCCGAGTCCTGCACTCTCTACGAAGACCGCATATGTATAGGGGAGCATATTATTTTGGTGGATTCTGGGGAATTGGAGTATACCATGCACAATGGAACAGAAGTTTTCAGGCCTATTATCAACACAGAAGCAGTTAAAGCTTTGGTAGAAGAATCCAGCCTGGTCGTTAAACGAAAGGATCTTAAAGATACGCGTCAAGAGCAGTTCAAGACCATATCACGAGTTGTAAATACTTCTAGTTATGCCCATTTAGGTCTCCACTCAAGCGACTCGCTTCCTCTCACCCTAACTGCAAGCAAGCCATCTAGGTTCCTTGAAGCTATCAAAGAGACTCTAGATACGTCACCTTCCCGAGCATTCAAAGGCCCGCCTTTCACCCTTCTTCCAGCTGAGGATTCCGAATCTCAAAGCAAACTCTTAGCTTTTGCCGCAGCTCCGAAGTTAGGTAAAGATTGTCACAAGTTACAAGATCTTTTATCAGGAAAAACCAAAGAGGTTCCAGAGTTGATTCGTAATAAAGACTACGAGATTCGTCAGATTATAGCTACTCTCATTCTTGTGCATGAATCAGCTAAATACTCGAGTACTATCACGACAGACGTCATACTTAGGCGTATGGCTAGAGATTCTTCGTCTGAGTTGGTGGAACAACATGTGAAATCAGTAGAAAGACTAAATAATAGCAGCATTATCCCTGCTACTCAGTCATTCATCACTCACTTCATCTCCCAGGCAAAGCAGGTCCGTTATGAAGACAGAAGCAAAGCAGTAGCTGACACTAAACCTTTTAGCGTCAGAGCATCCATAAGGGAAGGGGGTTATTTCTCAATCGGGCTCTTTGATGAAGATGCCATCCGCATAGCAGAGGATTGTGCGAAAAATGCACCTCCTGACGTCAATCTATTTCCTCCCACCTACTCTCACACCCACCAACTTTACTCACACCCGAAACACCCCAGAGGGCGCGGGTAGACTTCCTATACACAGCGAGCTCCATTTAAAGACCATGCAAACGTTACCTTTCGAGGTAGAGGGCGTGGAGCTTCTGCAACTAGAGATCAACAAAAGGGCAGAGGAATGCATAGGGGAAATTTTCGCGGGATCCCCACGTCAATTCCCTATAACACCACAACTTATAACAGAGGTACCGTCAGAGGTAATCCCAGAAATAGAGGTTCGGCAAACCAGAAGAACCGATATCAATCACAATGACTTACCGATTCCTTTCCGTCAGAGGAATCAACTCCACTTTTGGCGGTTCGCGTCTCCTATGACGCAAAAGATTATTCAAAAAGGACTGTCATGGAAGTGGAGCCCCAAACCTCCCTCCCTCCAACTGCCACCTTCTTCAACATGCAAAGGAAACATCACCCCTCACATCAAAAAGTTAATCGATCGCGGGGTCATATTTCCAGCTCCGTTTCAACCTTGCTACCCAAGTCGCATCTTCTTAGTACCAAAATCTACAGGGGGGGAAAGACTTATCATAGACCTGTCTTCACTGAACAAATACATTCATTGCCCTACGTTCAAAATGCAAGATGTAACCAAAATCAAAAATTCCATCCCGAAACAAGCTCTTTTCACGTCAATTGACATATCAGACGCATTCCACCACATACCAATTCACCCTCGCTTCCAAAAGTATCTGGCTTTCACCCACGACCAACAGCTCTTCTTCTTTCAGGGAATGCCTTTCGGTTTAAATCTAGGCCCTTTGATATTTACAAAAGTAATAACAGAAGTTCTCAAGCGAGTGCACAATCTCAAGATCACGGCATCAGTTTACATAGACGATTGGTTACTATGGAACACATCCCTCTTGCAGCTTCAAGCCAACACCCTATTAACCACAGACTTGCTCTCACATCTGGGGTTCACCATAAATTGGACAAAATCCCAACTTCTCCCCTCGAAAACTATTACCTACCTACGAGTTCTGTGGAACGGTGCAGATTAGACAGTAGCACCAAGCAATCACAACATCAACAAAGCCTTGCAACAGGTAAGGACAACGCTGTCCAAACCCTACATCAACAAGAAGAGCTACCAAACCCTTCTTGGAACGCTAAACTTCATTGCTCCCTTTATAAATCAGGGCAAATTCCATCTGAGGCAAATCATTCTCTCACCTCCGAAATTCAAAGTTCAAAAGAAAGTTTTGTTATCTCCAAATTTCCGAAGCCAGCTAAAATGGTGGATGATCAGAGCCAACCTAGCCTGCCCAGCTCCGATCTCAGTACCTCCACCATGGATAACAATTTGGACAGATGCCTCCAGCACAGGATGGGGGGGGGGGGGGGAGCATGTTCCCTAGGGAGAACAGCCTGGGGAGAATGGTCTCCCTACGAGAGACAATTGCACATCAACGCGCAGGAATGTCTTGCAGTCCTCAAGTGCCTTCAGCAGTTCAAGCCTCCAGTACTGACGACTATTCTCATCAGGACAGACAACTCTGTCATAGTATCTCTGATAAACAAACAGGGATCAAACAAAAGCCACAGGCTCAACCGCCTGCTTCTCCCTCTCTTACAATTGTGCGCCAACCTTCAGTGGGTTCTAATAGCCAGACATATTCCGGGTCATTTGAACTCTTGGGCAGATTCACTGTCCAGGAACCACATAATTCGGGCAGAATGGACACTGACAGCACAATCTTTCCAGAACGCCACAAAACATTGCCAGCCGGAAGTGGATCTTTTTGCGCATCCCGGCAATGCACAACTCCCGATCTTCGGCTGTGTCTTTCACCATTCTCTGGCCACAGTAGTAGACGCTCTGTCGGCAGACTGGAATCGTTGGGAAGCGCTTTACCTCTTTCCCCCAATAGATCTCATTCCTCTTTGCCTTCAAAAGCTAGAAAACTTCCTCGGAAAAGGAGTATTCATTGCCCCTTACCTCCCGTCGGCAGCCTGGTGGCCCGCCCTCATCACTCGCTGCGAACTGTTAGACGAGGAATTAGAAATTTTCCAGGTGGTACGGGATACAAAAGTTTGGCTAAAAGACGCGACGTCACTAGTTTTTCACGCCTTCAACTTCTAACAAAAATTTACACCTCAAAGTTTTCCCAATCAGTAGCAACTGCTCTTGTAGCCACCCATAGAACTTCTACCTCTTCCCAGTATCAGAATTGTTGGAAAGATTTCCAAAAGTGGCTTACAGAACAACCTGCGGGTCGAATCTCAAAAGATACCGTATTGAAATACTTAATTCACTTGGGGACAGAAAGGAATTTAACCCCTAAGACTATCCTCGTCTATCGCAATGCTCTACACTTACCGTTGCTACATGGCTTTAATACAAATACGAAAGATCAGGAATTTTCACTCCTTTCCAGAGCTCAATTTATCTGCAATCCCCCAAAACAACGTTTTGTCCCTACTTGGGACCCAAACCTTGTACTATCTATGCTTGAACTTCCCCAATTCCAGAATAGGGTCGCTTCGCCTTCGGACCTATTGGCTAAGACAATATTTCTAGTAGCTTTAGCCACTGGTAACAGAGTGGGGGAGTTATCAGCACTTTCTAGATGTTCGGCCTCTTTCTCGCAAGAACTCTCCGAAGTAGTGATACCTGTCAAACAGGGCTTCCTATACAAAAACCAGTCTATGTTCAGGACTCCTCCTAATATAGTCATACCAGCACTCTATGAAGAAAATGAGGAGTTGCCTCACACTCTCTGCCCGGTCCAAGCATTGAAACAATGGTTGGATTTATCTGCTGCCTGGGAATCAGATGCGGTTTTTCTCAATCCCAATTCCTTCAAACCTATGAACAAGAGTGCCATTGCACAATCACTCGTCAGGACTATAAACTTAGCCATTCCTGGCGTATTTGCTAAAGCACATGATGTTAGGAAAATAAGTGCATCGATCGCATGGACTAGGGGTGTTTCTCCTTTTGAAATTACTAAGCGCCTATTCTGGGCATCTTCCTCTACGTTCATTGCAAAATACTTAGTCCCTCTCAAGTCAAGAGCACACAGATGTGTAGCTGCAGGATCTATTTAATACCTCTAGCGATTATATGAGAGAACCGCCATATTACTCATAGTTATTATATTTAAGCATCATTAGTAGATACTATCTCTTTTCGTTTTACATATTCATAAGATTTAATTTCTTTCCTATTTTGTTCCTTTTTCGTGAATTGTACTGATGTATTTTCAAACATGTCAGATATTATGGTCCTCTATGTTCCATGTTAGCTATCAGAATATTGTTAGCTCTATATTTTTATTTTGTGCTGATATACAGTAATTATTTCTCATGTTACCAAAGGATGTAGATCTCAATACACATTATGTTACCAAACAACCATTTCATTATAAACCTTTTCTATTTAAAGCACCTTCACTAGGATAAACAATATGAGTTGGGAAGGGTTTTTAAAAAACTCGTATAAGTTTCCTAAGCTCTTTCACGCAGGCTAATAGTCTGCCTTCCACATACTGTGCTCGAGTTTTACTCTGCGCTACGCAGTGACTCGTTATCCTAAAGCTAACGTACCGAGCTAAATACTCTGCTACAGAATACCACTCTTGCATTAAAGAGCTATTTCTGTAGCTGTATTTACTGAGGTACGTTAGTGTCCCTACCTCCTCCCTCCAGACTAATATCACTTATATAATTTTAAATCCACTGTTGCTTCGGAACTGGTTTGATCTATCCTACGTCACCTCTATATATAGCCTGCGGGACGGGAGACATGTCCAGACCGGGAAGACTAATAGGAAACATTATCGGAAACTTTTTTTTTTTTTTGTCTTTCCAGTTCCTCTAAGTTTTTTAAACCACCCAACTACCACATGGTGAGGATATCCTAAAGCTAACGTACCTCAGTAAATACAGCTACAGAAATAGCTCTTTAATGCAAGAGTGGTATTTTGGCTTCTGTTCTCAATAAAATACATGTGAATATAGGAGGAAATTAAGGATTGTTTGCACAGAATATGTTAAAAATGTCCCATGTTCTGCAGACTGGGGCCAAGATTAGCCAAATTAAGGGGAAATGTTGGTAGCTTTTTTGCTGATTTTTGTATTTAATCCCCCCATCTTATAGAATAATAGAGGCTGACAAACTCCAAAGTTCCAAACTGTAGGCCAATTGCCAATTTTGAGCTTATGCTTAACCTAAATCTCAAAGGATTTCTGAAAATTTATATGGGATATGATCATTGATGGGAACATAGGAATTAATTCTAAATTTGAAACTAATTTGACATTAGTATTTAGTACCTGAGTTTATGATCCTTTGAAATCATGAAATGACTGACTGCATAAGATGGGTGATTGGTGAAGTTGTGAAATTTATCTGGAAAATAATGAGGCCTTAGATTGACCTTCTGCAATATCCGGCGACAATTTTCCAATTAATTTCTATTTTTACATGTAATTATTGGAGAGTATTTTGCAATTTTGGGTCATTTTGGCTAGAAATTTGAAAATCTTTGAAGAGAAAAATTGTCTGAAAAATTAAATATCTGGAGACTGACTGGGAAATGTAAGCCAAGTATTTGGATTCAACTAACTTATCCTGAAACATGGCCAAAAGTCAAAGGAGTTCAGTGCACCCAATTCAGACTGGGCGTCATCATGTCATGGACACCATCCACAGCCACAACTGTGTAAATTTCACAGTTCCATCATCTTATCAGTGAAATTTTTCCCCTTTGAAAATGATATTCTATAATTCTAGCAAAGTCTGTGGATATTCAGCTATTTATTTCTGTGCTACAATTAATTTTTACTGGTTTACTTGGGAGAATATTGGTGAATCAGCCATATTATAATTATTGAAATTATATATGTAGATTGTTTTATCTTTTTGTAAAGTCATTGGTTTTTTGTGCACCAAAACAGACTGGGACACCAGCTTACAGCAACAATAGTAATAATGCCTACATTTAAGGCTCAACTTAATTATTAATAGTTAATATAGCCTATTATCAATCAACCAGAGTTTCAATGTCTGATTGTACTAGTTAGTCACCAAGGTTACTAATTAGTATATGTGACTGTATGATTAAATTCTTCACCATATATATTTCAATTTATAAAAAAAATAGTCCAAAAAGATTGATGGTTAGGACTAGGTACTGCCTACTGGGTGCATTGGAATGCATGCATTATTTTTGCATGCATTATTTTTGCCTATAGTAAGTATTTCTTTAAGCACAACTCTGAAATCTTTGCTAATAATTAAGGCTATTGTTAGCAAAGATTGTACTGCTAATTTTAGTAATATACCAGCTTGCAAAGTGTGTCAATGTCACCAAAGATATATGGAAACGTTTTTTGAGGGGAAATATATCTTTGCAAGATCTTGAACTATTTTGTAATTAATTCCTATATTTACATGTAATTATTGCATGCGTTTTGGAGATATAGCTAGCTTGCTAACTATAGATAAACAAATATAGTATCCACCAAATGACTAAAAAGGATTGAACCTATTTTGAAAACTGAATGAAGTTGATAATACATTTACATGCCAATAACAATGGACAGCATTGAAAGTGTGCAATTAATTGGGTGAAATGGAGATTATTTTATTTGGTAAATTCTATACATATTTAAACTCATAATTTATAGAAATTGTTTTGAAATTAATTTTTCATGTAAATTTAAGAACGATTGTGAATATATATTTCATATAACTAGCTGCATGACTTCTTTCTCAAGCTTGCAAAGTTGTGATTATCTTCTTTTTGACAAATAGCTATAAGATGATTGTTGTTAAGTTTTGATGACTGTTCCATAATAATGACACCAACTTTTTTCTTTATAGTTAGCTGCTGATTACATCAAGCTGATGAGGTATGCAGGCATTCTTCCGCCACAAATCCCTTAAAGGAATAGCCATGGACTGCATGGTGTCTGTGAAGATTGGCAAGATGTACTTCAGTCTCTGTCTTCTAGGAGGAGGAGAAGCAGACCCTGTCTATGCTGCCTTCTACTCTGTGGATATCCCAATGCAGGTGTGTCTTCATCATTCACTTAACTCTAGATAATGAATAACTGTTATTGGATAACTTGCATATAAAGCAATAATTTTTAATGTAAGAACCTTTAATAAATGTATTAACTCAAGAATTTGCGTAGTGCATACATTCAAAAATCGTAGTCTGCGATGAAGGGCCATTATTTTTTAAAACTGATGGCCATTCATGGTAGATTAAAGAAAATTTGTTCACTATTCACGGTGAATCTCTTACTCAGGAATCTACATTCACTACAGAGGAATTTTACTGTATTACATGCAAGGTTCACTTTGAATGTATCACATGTTCTTGTGAGTGATATGTAAGGTTGATCTTGAAAATATCTTCTATAATTAATTAAAATTTTGAATGATGTTATCAACTCCTAATATGAATTTTGGTTATTTGACAAGATACCCTTTTTTCCATGGATATTTTTTTGGTCAATAATTTCTATGTCTTTTCAGCTTAAGTACGTCGTATGCTAAATGTGTGACGTCATCAATCTGGATCACTTGAAGGAAGAGCAGATCTAAATGTACGCTCACATTGCAGAGATTGAGCGCAACTGAGAGAAAGTCTTTGAAATCTCCACTCAATAAGGAGGGAGAGATGCAACTCTAGAACTCTGCCTGCAATCAGAAGCTCTGAGGAAAGAAGATTGAGAGTTTCTTAACAGGTAAATAAAGTGGTGCATTGCCTACATTAACGTGCTTTCGATAACCTTTATACCCCTAGGAGATCTATCCTAAAGCTAGTTGTTGTGAATGGAAGAAAAGATGATAGCTCTAGCCTCTAAGTTTATGCTCTTTAACTAGAAGGTCTCAGATTTTGGGTTACATAGGCTTCATTTACTATCACCTCTTCATTTTCCTCTTGGATCCGTGAGTGCAGTCTCTGGTGCTTGTGAGCGTCATATTACTTGGTAAGTGACTGAAATTCACAGAGTAGCTTTTCTGCATCCATGAGCATGTTATTAACGGTGTTACATGATTTTGCTCGTGTAGCCAGTCCTTTCTGACTGCTTTTTTCAGTCCCTTGTACTTATTTCCTTTTGACGTCAGTGATATGACCAGAAATGGTCGGAGCAGACGTTAAATCCCTACCAATTTTCAATTTCTTATAAATTATTTATCACTTGTAACCTCTAACGCTATATTTGAATAAATATTATACTTATAGTCTATAATATGCTAGTTACATCAATAGCTTTTATTAATTTTTTTGTATAGCTATGCGAGGTATATTACACTACTTCTGCAATAATTTATTCATCATTATTGTTTCATCCATCAGGCAAAGTTTCCTGATTTCATATCACTGAAGACGCTGAAGAAAAATTCAAAGTCTTGATCTATGATGAAAAAGACAAGAACAATGTTGCTTCTATGATATTCATGAATGGACCGAGACAGAACAGGTGAGAACAGTGATAGTTGAGCTTCTGGTCTTTACAGTAATGCAATTGGCAGATCTTATTTATAAGAGAACCATGATATTTTAAATTCAATTAATTAATTATTTATAAGGGATTTGCTTATATCTTATTCATGAATTTGTTTAAAATTCTCCATCTCATTTCTCTTCCTTATCATATCAGACTCTGGCTTCAGGGAGTTGACTCTGAAGATCACCAACTGTGTGAATGCAATAACTGACAAGAGCATGAGGAGACCTATTCAGAGGGAAAGCACACCTAAGAGGCACGAGAGAATCACTACTGACAAGAGGTAAGTAAATACAAGAGTGATAGATGGCGCTACTATTGCGGTTTCGATTCTTTCCTTAAATTGAATGTGCTTAACGGACGATTGAAAATTGTCATTGTTCTTTAGAAATTTTTACATATCTGAAAAAATGACTTCGGTACCAAATTTTAATCCTATACAATTTTATAATTTTATTCTTTCCCGTAGGACTAAATTCGAAAATGAACCTTTGAGGTCCATGCAAAGAAGCAGCATACAGGTCAGGGCCGTCAGACTGTTTCAAGGGTTAGATCTGCTTCCCTAGCACCCAAATACTTACGAAGCTGGCATTGTTCATCCTTAGCGAAGGGCCAAGTTGAAGGCTTTGGTGGAGAAGGCCCTCATGTCAGAGCAAGCTAAGGTCATGTGACTGAAAGTGACAGGCATGTCTACACTCTGATGCCCAAGCATTTGTTTCGTTGAAAGAATGGCATTGACACGAAACATAAGTGATTAATGTGTGGAATAAATTTAAAAGACATCTGCTGTATTATTTCATTTGTCTTTCCTTTACAAATTTCAGAAGTTATGATACCTTATGGAACATTATCCAATAGGTAGTTATAATTTGTAATATTCCAAATTTAGGCAATTTTATTTTCGAAATCTTTATGCAACTACTAGCCGCCATCTAAAAGATCCTGGCAAACATCGTTGTACCGATACTAGCCATCATCTAAATGATGACTGCACTCCGACGCTTTGCCGCTCGTTGCCGACATTGGCCTGGTTGCACGGGTACGTTAACCCAGCGTCTTACCGACGTCTTTTAGTGCATGCACGATGGTAAACCAATGTCGGCCGATACTGGCTAAGGTCGGATGCCTGCATCAATTAGACATTGGCTAGATGTACCACTGTTTGCTGGGATGATTCAAATAATTTATGTATCAATAGGTGTTAGATGAATGAATCAAAAGAATTAGCTTCATTCTAGACTGCAATGCAGTTATTTAACCTCACAACTCAAAGCAATAAGATTCCCATCAGAGAAATAAATACAAACTATGTAAAATAATTACATTTTGAAGGAAGGACTGTGTCGGTTTTTCTTAGCTGTGTTTTATCATATCCACTCCTAACCCGAACTTTTATATTATTAATTTAATCTAGCCAACACGGTAACTAAAGCGAATAAAAGTAACAAGAAATTTATAATTGTCACTCCTCGATAATATATCTCATTTTCTATCAGTAATAGAAAGAAAATTTGTTATAGAGTTATTAGAGTAATACGTATATAAGCATATCAATAATAATATACAGTCTTTCATTGTTTGTGACTGTGATGAAAAAGTCGTGCATTTATTAAATAATTTAAAATTCATCCAGAGCTTAACTCTCACTCACTATAGGTGAGTAATCAATAGATACTTAGACTTCTATAATTATTATGCTATATTCAACAAACTACAATTGTATGCTCAATAAAATGTTTTTGATAGTAGGGCTCTAAGTTCCAAGTTATTGGTTGGTTCTACAATTTCGGACACGTCAGAGAAGAAAATATTATAATTATTATTTAATTTCTATTCTAATTGGTATCATGGATACCAATTGAAATAAAGTTAAATAATGATTATTATATAAAGATTTTCACGTGTTTGAAAATATGGAACCGTGCATTAACACGGAACTAACCTTATAATAGGACATGTTGAATTTCTGAACCAATTGCTTCTAATAACCTTATCTGGATTATAATTTTGATGTTTTTTTTTAGTTTCCCTGAAATAATTACAAAAAATTGTCTCCGTTTTCTATGTCTACGAACGGTTATTATTTCGAAACATGACTCAAAATAAGTACCACTTTTACTAAAGTGAGTTGTACTTAAAGCGAGGCTTACCTGTACGTGTAAAAGTGCATCAGTAATCACTCACGCTCTTTGCTTGTATGGGCGGGGCCTAAAATTACTAATAGGGAATGAATACGGGGAAAAGAGTGTACGTGTAAAAGGGCCTTTACTCGATTAGCACCATGATAGAATAACTAAAAAGTATGTTCGCAAAAGAGACGAAATAGAGTTTTCTGTGATGTCATAGAGGATGGTATTGTGTATTAAATTGTTGTCACTCGTATATGTGTATAGCAAATTCATTTTGAAAGTATCAATCATCATAGTTTCTTTTTATTTATTTAGATAATATTAAGCAATCAGAAAAATGGTAAATAAGATTAATAAACATAAATATTAATAATTAAATTAGTGTTTTCTATAATGAATAGTCTCAGGGAAAATGGATTTTGTTAAGTTATTCGACATGATTTGGTGCAATTATGAACATATGGGGGTATTTATGAAACGAAGATATAACAAATAAAGAACGCAATACCATAAAAGAAAAAACTTCCTTGACGAAAACCTATCAGGGGTGACTCAACCAAATATATGACATGAATTATAGTTGATTCAAATAGAATTAATAACACCGTGAGTTAATATATTTTACAGGTCATAAATTTATATAGGTAGATCACATAAATATAACTTTAGTGGTTCTTTGCCTTGAAATAGCAAGGTTATTATACCATGCTATATTGTCGTACCAAATACATGTAAATATACGAAATAAAATTAATTTTAAGTAGGTAAATATGTATTTTAGACAAAATAGATTGACATATTCGTAATTCTCGTAAAATTCTTTATTTGAATGTCCTGTAAATGGTATGTAGTAAGCTGTATTTATATATCATTAAATATAAACAGACTAGCATGGTAAAACCTCACTTCCATGACGTCACAAAAAACTCCCGCAGGGTTGTAGGGGTTTGGGGGGTTATTATTAAGTTATTATATCATGATTAGCACTGAAAATTGGAGGATGGGCATACAACCACATTGCACTGAGTGTTAGGGGTGCATTAGGGGAAGACACGCCCCTGGCGCCACTTTTTTGGATCACATTTCCTTGCAAGGCATGCTACCACCTCCATACCTATATATACTCAGTGGTCGTAATTCTATAATCCAGAAGTGTCTCCGTAGACTTAGTACTAAAGTGCCCGTAGACTGGAGTTGGTACTGGGATGCCTCCGTACACTTGGAACCTGGAATAATAAATCCAGTAAGAAATTTGGACTTAAATTTTCATCGACAATTTGTCAAAATAACAATAAAAATGAAAAGATAAAATAATTCTTTATATATTCTTTATTTCAAGGTGGATATGAAAAACGCTTTCAATTGTCTGAGGAGAGATACCTTCCTTAATGTTATTCGTAACCGTGTGCCGGAGCTATATAGACTCCTTTGGCAAGCTTATTATTTGCCTTCAGCTTTGTTTTTTGGTGAAGAGGTGCTGAGGTCGGAGACAGGTATCCAGCAGGGTGACCCCTTTGGACCGGCTATGTTTTCTCTTGGAATTGACGAGGTGGCTCGCAGGGTTCAGTCAGAGTTCAATGTATGGTAGGTATCTGGACGAAGCAGCCCAGGGAGACACACCGGGGAGAGTTTTGGAGGACGTAAAAACCTTGATAGATGGGTTGAGTGCCATCGGACTTGAAATTAATAGCGCGAAATGTGAGCCGACTATTCTCGATGATACTGCCCCTGGTGAAACAGAATTGTTGTTCCGTGCAGTGCTTCCAAATATCAGAGTGGTTCATAAGGACAATTGCTTCTTGTTGGGTGCGCCTTGAAGTGACTTGGGTATCCCCGAGGAGATTTTAAGGAAGAAAGAAGATCTGGATCTCATGGTCTCTCGATTGCAGGTGGTAACCATCAGGCCTTCTTTTTGTTCAGAAATGTTTTCTCCATTCCGAAGATACAATATGTTCTGCGGGCTTCTCCAGCTTACAAGCACGTAGTCGAACTTAGCTGTTTTGATGAATCACTTAGATCTGCCGTTGTCAGTGTGACCAATGTAGAGATGTCAGCTGATTCTTGGGTTCAGGCAACTTTACCGGTTGGCCTTGGTGGACTGGGTGCTTTTGTGTCTTCAATGTATTCGGTGAGTGATTTCGTTGAAACTTTTCTTTCTAATATTAATGTAGTCGATACCGGAGAGCTTACGGATGCAGTTGGGACGTGGAGGCAGGGTTTACAGGCTGGTCTCCTGGTACCAGTCCATGATTCCAGTCAAAAAGAATGGGATACACCACGGGCTCATTCATTAATGGAGAGTCTGTTGGCTAGAGCTGATCCGGTGGCAAGGGCACAACTGTTATCTGCATCTCTTAAAGAAACAGGAGTGTGGTTGAACGCGATTCTCATACCGTCATTGGGTACACAGTTCGATCCAGAGGTCCTGAGGGTAGCCATTGCTCTCAGAGTTGGTGCCAGAGTTTGTGAACCTCATTCTTGCTGCTCTGGTAGTGGGATGGATGTCAGAGGACTGCATGGCCTGTCTTGTAGGTACAGTTCTGGGCGTTACCCTAGACACGCAGCAATGAATGATGTGGTAAAATGGGCATTGCAGAGAGCAGGACTCCCTTCAGTACTTGAGCCTCCTGGGCTTGACAGAGGTGATGGTAAACGCCCAGATGGTATTACTGTGTTTCCTTACATACATGGGATGAGTCTGATTTGAGATTGCACGTGTGTCGACACATTTGCCGAGACACACCTCAATGATTCCGCAGTTGAGGCCGGATCAGCTGCCCAGGCTGCGGAGAACCGTAAGCGTCAGAAATACTCCGCCCTTGGAGATGCATACATATTTGAGACAATTGCTATAGAGACCACAGGAGCGACGGTAGTACGACCTCCTTAATCATGAAGTCCATAGGTAGAAGCCTTGTTGAGACAACGAATGATCCAAGGGAGTCTGCCTGGTTCCAACAGTGAATGGCTCTTACGATCCAGAGAGGGAATGCCTTCAGCATCCTCTCAGCGGCGAAGGAGAGGTTTTATAGTGCCGGATCCACCCCTTCAGGGAGCTCAACCCCTCACTCGTAGTTCCTGAAGGAATTTTCTCTTATGTCAAGATTTTATCCTACTTGTTTTTCATGGGAAAACATTGTCTTTAAAAAAAAAAAAATCTTTATATTATAATAATTATCAATTGTATTAATTTACTATTTTATTAATTATTGTGAATTGAAATTTTTGCGAGTCAAATAGCAATAATTTAAATTAGAAATATTAATTTTAATGTTTGTATAGTTGAATTAATTATTTTGGCATATTCATGATCATAATAAATAATTAAAAATAAATTTAGTTAATTAAATGATACAATTTTGATATTATTTTGGCAAAAGTAGAAGCATTAAAAATAGTTTGTACTTGATATTACTAGTAGGTTCAGATTTAAGCAACATGTTACTCGTAAAATAGCTTCTTAATAAATATAATATAATTATAATTATAATTAGGAAAAATTAATTAGGAATATAATTATATTCCTAATCCTGAGATTGAAAAATTTCATTTGATAACTTAATTCATATATATTAAATATTCTGTGAATTGGAAGAAGAGTATTAACAAATGTTACACATTTTTAGTACTTTCAGGAATTATCCAATTTGTGCAGTTTGGTCAACTGAGAGCAGTTGGTCATGTTTTCAATCCTGGAACATAGGATGTAAAGGGCCGTACACACGTAGGGTTTTTTAAGTCTTTCCACCAGACTTTTTTCTCCGCTTTTCCACCAGACTTTTGATTCAAAAGTCAATAGCGTCCACACGTGGATTGACTTTTTAATCTCGTGGATTAACATGTCGTGCAATTAACTACTCATGAATATCGGCGACATAAGCCCTCCTCTATTTTTTTTAAACTAGGTAACTAACCTAGGTAGTTAGTAACTGTTAATTACCTAGGATAGTTAAAATTACTAATTACCTGGGTTAGTTATTTACTAATTACATATATAGGTTAGTTACTATTACCTAGATTAATTAATTACTAGAGAACTACCTACCTAGATTACTAAGATTATTTAGTTACAAATTAACTTAGTTTGATAATAATTATGAAGATTATTACAATATTTAGTAATAAACTAACCGAGATTATTTTCGCTTCATTTGATTTAATGATTAATCTATCCACTCAACAAATGTAATTTAGCTATTATATAAAGTTTAGGTAAAAGTATCAATACGTATAGGTACTAGGTACAATATGTATTGCGTTATAATAAATAAAATATTTAAAGGTATTAGCTAATAGGTAATATGTTGAAATAAATAAAATAAAGATGGTAATATTTATTTTACTAAAATATACTATACTAAATAAAAGTTTAAAGAAACATTACTAGGTAATTTAAATTTTACTGGCAGTCTTTTATAAAAAGGAAAATATGAGAATTCTTTACCTCAAAGGTAAAGAAATGAATGGAGCAAAGTTTGTCTAAAAATGAACACCAATCCAGTTATTATATGTACAATATATTTTATGTGTTGACAGTAGCTATACGAAGATATACAAAATTGCACCTCTTGATTGGTGGAAAATAATAGAACATGTAGGTTGTTGAAAAGTCTTGGACTTTTGGTGCAAAATTTAAGTCTCGTGGAAAAAGTGGGAGGAGCTTAGCAAAAAGTCCGGTGGAAAGACTGAAAAAACCCCTTAAGAAAGAGTCTGGATGAAGATAACTGAATTTTCCAAGATGGGAAGTAAGGTAATTCTGATTGTGAAATAATAATGTCACTATTACTATTATTGTTTTATGTTAAATGGCTACTAGCTATACTAAATAATGCTAATTGGAGTGAATTAGCTAATAAATCATATAAATATCTGTATATTTGCGGCACTAACTAAATAGATATTTCATTATTAAGAATGATATTATCATAATATTAAATAAAAACTTGGTGAGAATAAGCAATAGTTATATATTTATCAAATGTTTCATTAGAGAAGATAAGTTGGAGGGGAATGAATAGGATAGTCCTGGACTGTTCTGGAGAACTGTTTGCTAATTTCTTTGTAAATATTTAGGTGTTATATAAGTTGGAAGGTGTTATGTCTACAATAAAGGTAATATCATTATAATAATTTAATAATTACTAGAGCATAATCAAGGCTAATGTGATGAACGAATGGAGCTGGTGTTCTCAAACTTGTACAGTTGGTCTGCATGGCCTCTTCACAATCCCGTCCGATTAACATGAGCATCTCTGCTCTAGGTTCATACTTATGGATCTTGTGTGCTAGGTGTGCTATATGTTTATGTCTGAGTACATCTGTCGGTTTAGCAACTTTGTGTCTTGTGTTTGGTATGCTATCATTAACAAATGTGGGAAGCAATTTAATAATCTTTTCTTCTTTTACCCTCCCTAGCAATCTGTGTCCCACGGCTGATTACTCTGCCTCCAAACTTCATGGATGAAAATGGAAGACGCAAGATAGTGAATGGAGACTGCTACCATAAGATGTTGCAAGAAAATATTTGGCCCACCTTTCGTTTATGTGTTACAAAACAAGGTTTATGGTGGATGCAGAATGGTGCTTCTGGGTCTAGGCTGATTTTCCGAAAAACGAATTGGCCGAAACCAAATTGGCCGAAAACTAATTTGCCAAAATATGGATTTGCCGAAGGACAAATTTTCCGAAAGACGAATTGGTTGAAAATCAAATATAATGTGTTTAAAAACTTTTATTATATGAATTTGACATTACTATTGCTATATAAATTTGTATTCTGCTAATTCGGTATCATTTTGTTAAATTCTTATATCTAACTGTATATATTAAATATTAATATGTATATGGCATTACTAATAAAGTGTTGATAGAAATCAATCTTTTTACCTGAAACAAATTTATTCATGCATGTGACACTATCGTTGAAGCCAGGGGTATATTGGGAAGATAAAAACATATCTAATAGTTATGTTATATTCTTTACTAGCAATTTTGTATTTTAAACGCAATAAATGGAAAATATATTAATAATGTCAGCCACAAAACACCTTCTGTATGGAATACTAATAACAACTGAATAAAAAATATGGAATAAAACATGGAATATTCACAAAAATGAATAAACACGCTAGAAACACACAATCTAAGAACAACCAAAGGCTCAAATGAAAGAAATGTAACATGTTCCCATAGCTGAATGACTGATTCTGACTGAATAAATCTTGAACGTCTTTAAAATAAGAAAAGACAAAGAATCTTTTCGTGGTACAGAGATTAACACAATGATTAACGAAGAGATAATTACCACTTAATTAGGTATATCAGTCGTAATTAACATACCTGGTAACTTAGTTAACATAACTACACAAATAAAAAGGTTGAATCCTAACAAGTAGGTGATATGTTCATAATTAGTTCTTAAATCTCTAATTTGCCTCAATCGCCTGGCAACTCGTTCAGTTAAAAACCACATTTAAATAGTATGATTGTTAAATTCACATAAATTTGATGGCAAATAATCTGAACATTCCTCAATTTATATCATACAAAACTCAAGACGAAAAAACCCTCAAGAAGAGCGCAATGGCATAAAAACCGAATAAAATATGTTCCGCGCCATCTTTATCCATTAATTTTTGCGACAGTAATTAGATATCATAGGATCACTGTGAACAGCTGATTGGACTATAAACGCCACGATGAACTGGCCTGATAAACAATTGACGGCCATATAATCGCCCGCTTCATAACATTAAGTGCTACACTCTGAAGGACATTCTCGCGATGTTCATTTGAAAATCTCTTCACAACATTAATAAGTTCGTCCACTGTAGTTGGTTTTGCAGAATACACTTCTTTTTGAGCTAAGGTCCAATAATAAAAATCCAAAGGATTCAAATCTGGAGAATGCGCTGCAACGCAATCTGTGTCCCATGGCTGATGACTATGCCTCCAAACTAGTTCAACAGGAATTCTTTGGCGGCAGTGGTGCAATGGGCAGGAGCACCGGTATCCGGCAGTTTTTCCGAAAACGAATTTGACGAAACACAATTCTTCGAAAACTAATTCGCCGAACCAGATTCTCCGAATGCGAATTTGCCGAAACCCAAATTTGTCGAAAGACTTATTTATAACAGAATACAAAATTACACAAAAGTCAAAGAAAAGACACGAAACAACGCAAACTGTATTCCAATTTACAGTTTAAATTTTCGTAGTACTTCTGATCCTAGCCAATTTGTCTCATATTTGATGATTTCAAGCCTAAATTAGCATAGAATTCATTCAAGTTTTCAAGCCAATTAGATCTATCTAAGTTTTAACATTTGAAATGTAAGCTAATTGATTGGCTTTAACTGACATACTCTGTAATATGGTCTAGGTTCAGCCAGTTCAATTTTATATACATAAATTTTATCAGTTACAGATGAAAATTCGGGAAAAAAATTCTTCAGTCCTATCAATTATGCCTTTGGCAATATTTCCATTCCCTATTAAAACTTTCGTCAGACAACTCTAAATTTGTTTAAATTGCACTACGATGTGAGGACAACCACCATTTTGATTGAAACGCCTTCAAGCTCTTGTGTATATAGACGAATTTTGAATAGATTAGTTATTATCAGATCAGTTAAATAACACTTATAGTAATTGAATAATTGCAAATCCATTGGTATAGTTTATGGCAAACTGGTGTTTTCATTACACATTTATAAGTGGCTTAAAATAGTCAAATAATAAAAACGGATACAGACTAAGTTCGCCATTTGTTTTGATTTTAAAGACCACTTTGAACAGCTGTTTTTTTCGGGAATCTGGCCTGATCAACTATAGACGGCCATGGAGATTATCGGTGTGCAGCAAAATGGAGGTCACTTCCAGCACCTTGTATAATTTGTGTTTCTTGTTATTAATCATTAAAAATCCACTCTTTCTGAACATTTTCGTGTTTAATTTTTTTTCCGTCAGTATAATTATTAATAAAAGCCACTGAAACATTTCAAAAATGTTGAAACACACTGTATACCATAACCAGCAACATCATATCCCACAATATACTTTACTCAAACAATACTTGAAGACTTATACTTGAACAAACTGCATGTTTGACAAATATAGCTGCCATAGATATAATTAAAACATTTAATACAGTTCCAAGAAACCTACTCATTAAATTAAGAAGCGTTCAGTCTTCCAGAGCAAGACACAACACAGATTGGCTTCATACTCTCACCTACCCTATTCAATTCATACCTTCACGAACTCTCTAGTCTAGGCCAACAAACACCTTATTACCACACTCCTACATATGCGGATATTATTATACCATCATCTCGTAACATCTAAAAAAAACGAGCCTGCTGTCAACAATCTTTAGACATAAATCTACTCTGTTGATGACAGGTTTAATACTAATTCTAAAGAACACAAGACACCGCACTCCGAATTGCCACTGGATGCACAAAGTCAACATCCAAAACACGCCTTCAAGAGGAGGCACGAGTCCTTTCACTCTCTTCGCACAAGATATGAGGGGCGGTATCCAGCGGATTGGCCGAAAACAAATTTGCCGAAACGGATTCTCCGAATAGGCATTTGCCAAAACCAAAAAATATCGAAAACAGTTCTGCCGAAGTGAGAATTTACCGGAAGACATATTTGCCGAAAGACAAATTTACCGGGAGACAAATTTACCGAAAGATAAATTTAGTGAAAGACTTATTTAAAACAAAATATAAAAATAAATATAATTCACAGAAATGAAACGAAAAACTGAAATCGTAACTCTTAATTACACTAAAGGATTCTTTAATTATTCTATCTCTCCGTTAATCATTGTAACGGTTAATCTTTGTAACACAAAATGATTCTTTGTCTGTCTTCTTGTTTTAAAGAAATTTGATCAAGGTTTATTCGGTCAGTATCAGTCAGTCAGCTTTTGAGCATGTTATATGGAAAAGGTTAACCTTTAATACTTTTCCTGTTTAGATATAAGGTCAATAACTGTATAACACTTCCTTGAGAAGTTTAATAATATGAAACTCGAGGAGAATAACTCTAATATAATTTCAAACTCCCTTTAGCATACACAAATAATTTAAATATCCCTTATCAATTATAAATTATTTCGCCCCGCAATCCTCCCTTCAGTCTCCTCTCCCATGTCCTGATCCATGCAATGGCACTGAACTGGTGAAAGAAATAATGTAAATTAGCAAGAAAGAAGGTTGAAGTTAAGAAATTTTAAATGTTTTAATAAAGTTTTAAATTTTTAATTAAGGTTTTAATTAGTTTGGTTTTAGTTAGTTTTCAGAGTAGAGAAATGAATGCAAAGTTCAAATATGCTGGAAAGCCCTTAATCTCACCTTCCACCTCAAATCTCTTTTGTTGTTAGTTGTCGATCCCCACTCTGATCCCCATCCTCCCCCATGGTCAAAAGGGTAACCTAGCCTCTCATATCATCCATTAGGTAAGCGAACCTCTCAAAAAGGGCGCATGGTGCGACTGAGTATCCCTAGGATGAATGCCTTAATAAACCTCAGAGTTAGATTGTTTCCTAAGTTACAAGTACAAACTACCTATGCAATAATACAACCTAATTGAATCATATCGCTAGGGTAACTTTTATGACATAGGGAAGATGTTTCTCTTATTTAAAATCGGGCACTTGAGTCAGGAAAAATTATTATTTGAATATCATAATGAAAACATTAATGAATAGAGATACTGCCTAATCTACAATAGAGCAATATTTGAATCGTGTCATAATAACTCCCAATCGTACTTTGGTTGATATTATTATGCATCCATAGCATTGTCAAAGACTGTGGTCAGTGAAATTTTCATGGAGTCACTTTTCTTTCTGACTGTTTCCTCTAGTTCCTCGTACTGAATTTTTTTGACGTCATAAATCTCTACTTAAATTAAAATAATCCAAACACGGCAAGTTAAATAAACTACATGTTAACAATTTTGTGCGATTACTAAACTAAAATTATTTGTGTAATTCCGCCATATAAAGCATTCATGGGATTCTTATTTTTTTATCAATTGTTAATAGTATGTATTTCATACAGAAGGTGTGTTCTGGCTGACGTTATTATTTAGTCCATTTATTGCGTTTAAAATATCTAATTGTTAGTAATGAAAGACACAACCAATAATTATGTTTATATCACTCACATTATACCTCTGACTTCCAACGATAGTGTCAGTTATATGAATATATTTGTTTCAGTTAAAAACATTGATTTCTGTCAACCCTTCATTTAATATATTATTACCCTAAGTAATATTTAATATAAACAGTTAGATATATGAGTTTAGCAAAATAATACACAATTAGCGGAATACAAATTTATATAGCAATAGTAAAGTCAAATTCATATAAGAAATGTATTTTTTTTAGCATAAGATATAATGATGAGAGCCACAAAGTCATAGAGAATGTTCTTTTTAAATACAATAAATTTGATGTTCGACAAATACGTCTTTTGGCAAATCCGTATTTTGAAAAATCCACTTTCGGCAAATTTGGGATTCGGCAAACATGTATTTGGAGAATCCGTTTCGGTGAATTAGTTTTCTGCAAATTCATTTTTTTTCCTATTGTTGTGGATGTATTTTTGTAGTGAGGTGTTGGTTGGTGTGTTGAGAAGTTAATTGTAGAGGTTTTTGTAGTGTGTACTTCACTCCTCACATCCATTACACTACGAGCAAACAGAGTGGAGGATTGCACAAAATAGTTACATTACACTAGCAACACACTACAAAAACCTCCACAATTAACTTTCCAACACGCCAACCAACACCTCACTACACAAACACATAAACAGCAACAACAGCTGATAATATTTACCGTCACCAGTAATTAGCGATAATATATACCATCACTCCCTCGTCATTCTGATATCTTCAATCACGATTCCTTTGATCATTCGATATAAAAGTCAACTTTCGATAATTGCAGTAAGAAAAAGATTGAGTGTAAGAAGGTGCTAATTAATTACCATTGATTTACTTTAAACTCAGAAGGTAAAGTTTGTGTTAAAAAGGTGGTGAAGTTAATTGAATGACTTACATAGGATTCATTATGTTGTTGCTGTTGCACAATAACTACAACTCATTTACTTGGTTGTTTCTGATAGCTAGGAATTTGAATATACAAATGATTATTTTTAGCTACATAAGCATAGAAATGTATGCATATTTTTATATCGTAGTAAACATATATTTTAATTATATATTTTCATAACATCGGCAAAGATCAATTCTGATTTATTCGTCTTAAAAAATGATCACATAAAATATGTAGAAAAAATCTCACAAATTAAAATCACTTATTTCTTTTCAGAGATTAATTTAGAATGAGTCATCAATTTCATTCTCCAAAATATTTGTCGGTATTGTGTTTGCTATGAGCCTCCATATAATATATATTCAATTATAATGTTCATTTTAAAGATTGCTCTATCTGCTGGTTTGCTAATTAGCTTTTTAAAATTACTTTCTATATTCTTGTTGGCTAATTAGCATTGTTAAATTTATTCCTTATGCATTGATAGGCGATGTCTTGTGTTCTCCTTATTTTTACTTAATGCCGTGACTGCAAGTCATTCAGTCTCTTTAAACTTTGCCTACCGTAAACAGCTGCCTTAAATTCGTGCCATTGTGTTGATATCGTGAGAGGAAAATCTATATCATGTAAGTTATTTAAAAATTTGTAAGATTTAGGATTTATTAATAGCTAGTTCATTAAACAGTTAGTTCCTTAGTTAGCCTTACCTATATGCCTAAAAACAGCACTGGTGAAATATCTAAAAAGTTTGTTTTCACTAGTTTTCACTTTTCATGTACTTTAAAAACATATATATTTATTTACTAAAACTGATTTAAAATCTGTATAGTAACCTAAAGATTTAGCTTTGATTGCTGAATGTATTAATTAACTATTTGTTTCATAGTAGGTATTTCTTCTAAATTATTTATTCCATTGTAGATATTTTTTCTGAATTATTTTTTTCATGGTAGATATTTTTTCTGAATTATTTTTTTCATATTAGTTATTTTTTCTGAATTATTTATGTTTTATTTCCGTTTTGATTCTGTGCTATTGTTCACAGATTACGTTTAAATATCTGGCTGTAATTGTCTACCATGCATGTCTTACAAGTGAATACATTTTCCCACACGGCAAATTTCTTTGGGACAACATTGGGACTTGACTGCTACACATAGTTGGGACTACATTGGGACCCATGATTGGGACAACCTTGTTTTTTGTAATTGTTGGACCAATGTTGGGACCCAAGATTGGGACAAGAAGAGTTCCCAATGTTGGGACATATTTACATTATAGTCCCAATATTGTTCCAACCCCACTATTGTTGGGACAGCATTAGGACAATGATGTCCCAATGTTGTCCCGCAAGTAATACTATTCACAAGGTTGTCCCAAAAAATTTATTTATTCTATTATGGGCTTAACCTCTGCCTTTGTACTAAAGGATACGTCGCCGACGTCAAAAGGAAAATATAAACATGGAACTAAAAAAAGAAATCAGACAGGAATGTAGCTCCGAGAAAAGTGTCACTTATATACCATGCACCGTCGGTGACATTGTTCATGAATGCAGATTAGATAATATTAATTAGATATCTGATTAATTTCTTAATTATTCATCTTGCAAAAGATATTATTATTTAATTGTTTGAAAAAAAATCAATTATAAGCTATATACTGTATTTGATAAAAGGAAAGAAATTTCACTCTGTGTTTAGAGCTAGCTCTAAAATCAGAGGAAATATTATATCATCTTAAGAGCGAAGCTCTCTCATATTCATAGAGAGTTAGTTCTTCATACAGAGTTATTAAAGGTTTAAAAAATAAAATAAGTAAAACAAACAGATGCTCAATTATTTGATTTATTCATAGCAGTAATGTATACAAGTTAACTACTATTATAACAGCTATCTTGATCAGAATAACTGACACTTTCCGAATAAAAGAATACATAATTTAATTCAAATGTAGAAATAATTCATAAGATCTAGAGTACAAAGAAACTGGAGAGATGTAGGCCTTATCTGTATTCTCAGTATAGAATATAGATCCACCTTAGCAGAGCAGGGTCACATAGGTAAATTGCAGCTCTTTAATTTTTAATTGCGGCCCTCTCAAGTGAGTTTCTAAAACATTGTGAACTGAAATTACATTGAAATGTTGCATAGCTATCAAAAGAAGCGCAGTGCATGCTATAATTTATCAATTTAATTTTTTAACGTGTGTTTTAAAGCTATGATGTTTCTGTTGTTAGAGGCCGCAGTTAGTAAGTGTGCCGCAATTTGAATTTGTGCTTTAGGTCCGCCACCAATTTTCGTTATTTTAACTCAATATATAGGTAATAGGTGTAATTTCAAGATGTATTTCATGAATACCATTTGTTGTGGAAATTCTTGGTTCTCGATATATAGCAGAATTATTTTAACGGTAGGCTGATTTTGGTGGGTTGTCTGTGAAAGTACAATTATTGCAGTTTATATCTGAAATTAGCATCAATAATATGTATATTGAGGGGCATACCGCCCCCAATCCCTCCTGTCATGTCAATAAACAATCATGAAGTGTGCAGTACACCTTAAATAGCGGATACAACAACCTACGATAACGTTTTCACACCACAAAACGATTTCAATCATTTCATCGAAAAACTCTAAATGGCGGAATGTCTAGAAGAAAGGGCTAGTAGCTAAAGGTTATGCCTAATTCTATTTTTGTACCGGAAACTAAATTGCGTTACATCTCTTAAACAAAGATTTTTCACAAAAAATGGTATTCGTTATAAACGTCTTAAAATGGTTCCTTTTATCTATGTAAAGTGTCAAATATTGAAAATCAGAGACGGACCTAAAGCAAAAAAATACATAGCTAGGTCCTACTTATACTATTTTTCAAATTGAATGGATGTAATATTTCACAAAATAAACGAACCAAATTGGTTTAGATATTTATAGCTTATTTGGAAGTGGTAACTACTATCTGTTCAGTGTTATGCATCTGTGGTCCATGAATTTGAACAAGTATTGGAGAAAATATCGGAATAACATTGGGACATGTCTGGGATAACATTATTAGTTCAACTGTGATGTCCCATTGTTGGGACAACAGTTTCTCACAAGTACCCAAGCAAGTCCCTATGACACAACCTTGTCCCAATCAAAATTTAAAACTCAGAACAAAACAGTGTTCCTAACTTAAGAGGGTAAAAACAATAAATTCAACTCCTCTACTTGGGGTATTTGATAGCTAGGAATTTGGATATTCAAATGATAATTTTCAGCTACATAAGCATAGAAATATATGTATTTTTATATCGTAGTAAACATATATTTTAATAATATATTTTCATATAAAATGTTCATATAAAATCTGTAGATAAATCTCGCAAATTAAAATAATTTTTTACTTTTTTAGGGATTAATTTAGTATGAGTCATCAATTTCATTCTCCAAAAAAAGTGTCAGTATAATGAATATTCCGTGGACTGACAATTGGCAAAGCCGTTTATAGTTCATCAGGCCGGACACCTCGGCGTCTATACTTTTAACAGCTGATATACTCAGTCATAAGAAACCGAATTAATCGCTATGTATAACATAAAATAGTTGCGTTTCACGTCATGTTTTTTTAAAATAAACCATTAGTATCGAGTTTTAGATGCTATAATCCAATAAAATTTCAAAGCAATGTTGAATAAATTACTGTATGAATATATTCAGTACAATTTTGATGAATATTTCTTCATATAAATTGATTAATTGGCTTGCAAACTAAACTAGACCTTCGCAATCGTGCAATGAATGGGCTTTTAGCTCACATACAGTTACCGCTAAAATAACTAGTTTCGATTTGTATCAAGATTGTTAGGTTAAATAAATATTATCAACACAAAATAATATATTAGAGATATTTATAAATATAAAAGATATAATTTGATATGTAACAGTGGTTGAGTTAAAAGTGTACAGTTTAGATTTAATACCTAACTATTGGTTGAAATAAAAGTGTACAGTTTAGATTTAATACCTAACTATTGGTTGAGTTAAAAGTGTACAGTTTAGGTTTAATACCTAACTATTATATAAGTTAACTAAATATTGAATTAGGTACCAAACTATTGAATTATAGGTAGGTACCTAACTATCGAATTATTTAACTAACTATTGAATTTGGACTTAACTATTGAATTTAGACCTAACTATTGAATTAGGTAGCTATCTAACTATTGAATTAGGTAGCTATCTAACTATTGAATTAGGTAGCTATCTAACTATTTAATTAGGTATCTAATTAATTATTTAATTAGGAAACTACCTAATCATTGAATTAGGTACCTAACGACGGCTTTATTCACAGATAGCTGCTGGAAATACAAGAGTCCATTCACTAATTCAGTGTAATTTTTATATTAAATGTAAATTTTTAAGAATAAAACTTCAAGGTACATGTGGAAATACCTATTAAAGTAAATATTTTGCAGCTTATAACAACATTACGGCTAAAAATTACAGCAGAAAACACAATATAGTGTAAAAATAATAGCTATCAACGTTATCAATTTAGCGATGTTTATTATGTTTGTTTGGGAGTAGTTGATCAGCTGATATTCTCTGGTGTACGGCCTGATCTAAAGATGGCCTTGCAATTGGCCCCACTACTATTGGCCCCACTACAATTGGGCCCCAAAACAATTGGGCCCCAAGACATTTATATTATTTGCCCATTTTTTTGCGCACTGTATTAACTTGAAGGTCCCCTAAAAGCAATTTTTTTATTTGCTTGTAGCAAATAAAAAAGGTCCCCATGAAATTTGTTAGTATATTTTTAATTTTATATGCTTTAAAATATTTTTAAAATCAAAACTGTACAAAACCTATTATACTTCCGACTTTCTATTTTTCAGTCAGAAGAAGAATGTTTACCATTTGTTTTGATTGTGAACTAGGCATTAGGTTTAATAAATCTATTTAATATTTGTTTAAAGGTATGAAATCGGATAAACTTATTATAGAAACGTTTATATACTTTAGGAAACAATAAATATCCTAAACGAAGGCCAAAAACGCATTGTTTGTTTAAAAATCTATATTTACAATCAAAACATAGAGTGTACAATCTTCTTTCTCAGCGTCAGGTTAGTGATTCGCTCAATTGTTGCTCACAGAGTTTTAAAAAACAATAATTTTCTGTTCTGAGATTGTTCATGAAAGCAACAAATTTCATAGTTTCAGTACCTCTATATTTAGAACTCCTGTGAAGTAAATGAGTTAGGATGTAGCCAATAGAAAATAAGAATGTAGCTATTAAAGATGTAAAAAAATTACAAATGAAAATGTAGGAATTTTGGACTTGCTAAAATTATTAGAACATACAAATTGAATTAAAGTTAATGCAAATTTTTTAAAGCCTGTTCAGTGCTCAATTTTGAAGAGTTTTATGAATTATTATTACAAAAATATTCTCGTATTCTCATTCTATCCCAACAACTGTTCAATGTAGCGTATAACCTTAAAAATTTAGCCATCTTTTGCTAAATATTTGTCTTTGTCAGACGATGTACACTACACATTGGATCCATAAGACATGATTCAAAATAGTACGACTTATTTAAATACTTCAATGATTTTCATTACATTGAAATATAAGATTAGCATCCAAATGTGATTCAAGGGGGTTGCTAATACATACATTATCAAGTATATCAATCGAATCCAATCAAGAATATAAAGCATATTTCAAATATAATCTTGGCACTTCCCTAGTAATAACAAAGTAACACTTCTTTATTGTGTCTTCTGCCAAATTTTTTTCTGGGCTTAATTATTTTGGGGCCCAATTGTCGTGGGGTCCAATTGTCGTGGGCCCAATTGTCAGTGGGCCCAATTGTCGGTGCACCGAATATTCAATATAGTGAAGCTTAACATCAATATACTTTCATGTAACTCCAATAAATTGAGTTAGAGTTATACCATCAGAACTTCACAATAGAGGCGATAAATTAATGGAAGGAGTGAATCTTTACAATGAAATACTAGTCAAACGATCACCAAGTTATCAAAGAGTACTATCACCTCATAACAAACGATAAATGTATACCCAGATTATATTTGAACAACTTGAAAGGAGTATTTTGCATATTATGCTATCTATACTTCAAAGGTGTCCATGTCCTTCTGTGGCTGATTGTACACCAAGTATTACAAATTCTGGCTAAATTTCCCTGAAGAGTTTTAGGTGATATTTGACTTATTTTAATTTGCGTGCAAGTAATAAAAGGCGAATCCCTTGCTGCTCCTATTTGCTCCACTCTATTATTTATAAGCAGTACAGTCCAATAGTACTGGAATAAAATGGAATATTCTTGTTCTTCATTTGTCGAAAAATTTATGATACTGAATTCATTAGCATTTATTATTTGTATTAAACAGACAATAGTGAATAATATAATAAATAGAACAAATTTTGAACACTGAAATGGATTTTATAAATGAATTAGATATTAGAATGTGTGCATGGGAAAAATAGCTAATATATAAAATTAAAGTGAAATAGTTATTCATTGCTCTGGTCTGTCAGTTGCCAGTTTCCAATTTTTTTTAAAAAGCATTGCTGTTGGATATCGTTTTTTAGAAATCTGAAAACCAACATTTCATAAACTTAATATTTAACGAATGAATGAGAAAAATAGTAATAAATATACTTAAAAAATGAATATTATATAAAAGAAATAAAGACAACAAAAGGCAATATTAATCATTTACTGGTAATATTGAATATTACTCATAATTTTGCAGTATACTCATAATGGTGCAGAGAACTCAAAATATATAATAGTAAAACATGTCCCTATATAATTGTATCGAGTCAAAATCTCTCCATGTCTTAAAACCCTGTGCAATAATCATATTCCCAAAAATGGAATATATCACCCGGTGTAAGAAAAGCCTTCGTTCAAAGAACATTTTACACCTCTTTTACTCTAAGTGAAACTACCGACTTAAAAAATAAAAATAACAAGAAGTGCTATATGACATCATCTGACAGTAACAGTTAGGGGAGGGTGGTCATCAATGGGACAAAAAACACAGAAAGATTGATATTTCATTTACTATGGGCATAATATGAAAAATAAAAAATCCATGTGTAATATAGATATTCCTTTATAAAATGAAACCAACTCGAATGCTATCACATATTCTGTTGACTAAAAAAAAATTAAATAAAAAGCAAAAAAAAATTGTCCCATTGTTTAACAGCGCTGGTGAACAATGGGACATGCCCTGGTGAACGATGGTACAGTTTATCAAACTTGTATATTGTTGAGGTTTTGGTAAACTTTCAAGTTCGAATCATCTCTTTATGTTGTCCCACACTTAGTTAGTTCATATAATATCAGTTTAATGTCCTCTAACTTCACCGAAACCATGTCAGGAACATTTGGAAAATTAAGCTCATTGCACTTGAATCTCCGCCTAACATCAATATTTCGTATTTATATTTTTCGTGCTTTTGGCAAACAGAATACGTTTTAGAAGTCGCCTCAAATTCTACAAGTGCATAAATCTTCATTTTCAATATTTTCGGTGGAGATTTGAGTTCTTCAGACGAATTGATCAGTTAGATTAAGAGTTATATACCAGACCAAGAACAATAGTTCACAGGCCATCTACGTCAGATGCTTTATGAAGTGATTTCGAAGGCCTAATCTTCAGTGGCACCAGCTAAAAGCTCTTCTTTATCTGGTGTATGCGTTGCAATCATGCTGCGTCTTTTTCTTTTATTAGTGAAATTTGTTCTCTATGCAGTGCTTTGTGATGACCTCAGATTGCTAAAGCCCTTGAACATGATCGAAAGTCCCGCTTCAGCTGGAAGCTCTGTATCTACAAGAAGCCCTGAAGCTACAGTTCACGTTATTGTATCAAAAAAATAGATATATTGATTCATATGGAGTAACTAGACAGTTTGGTTGACAATAAGGCACTGTCCCATTGTTAACCAAATTTTCTGTCCCAATGATCACCATGACGTCATTTTGAAAACATATGGGTATAGCGGCTCAACTACAAAAGTATAAAGGCAATCCTTTCAAATGATCATATTTTACATATTACTTAATATCATGTAAAAATGCCGTAAGCATTATATGTTAAATTTACAGATTTATAACAATTGAAACAAAGTACGAAATATTTAGTTTTATCACCCCTAAAGCACGTTTTCGCTTTTACACAGGGCTGACTGCACCCCAACCGCTGAATGCAATGCGAGTGAATGCACTGAAGTATGCTTAATTTACCACTAAGATTTTGTTAAAAATTACCATCAAATAAAAAAGTTATTCAGCATGTCCCATTGTTCCCGGTGTCCCATTGATGACCACCTTCCTCTAATACCACTGTTGTGTTGGCGATATAGTGATGAAAATCAGCTTGTGTTTGAAAATCAAAATACCTAAACTGATAAAAAGTGTTCACACAACCTTTCTTTCTGTTGTTTTATCACATGTATAGTTATAAATAAACAGCTTGTGATGGATCAACAAAAGGTTTAATTTGCTATATTAAGAATGAAAGTTACTTAGTATTACATACAATATTAATAAATGATTAATATCAATAACTAACAAACCTAACCCGAAAAGTAGAGTGGAACTTAACGTGGTGGTATATACCTGGGGTGGAATATACCGGGGTTGAATTTACCGGATTGGAATATCATCTCTTTTAACTCTTATTCTGAAAGTCCATTAAGATACCATCTTAAGAAATTCTTTTTGTAACTATAAGTTAATTATTCAAAATGTAGTCGTAGCTGTTAGATTTTTGATTGTAAATTCTTAGGCCACAGTTTGAATCCTCTCTTGTCTCAACACTTTTCTTTAACAGAATAGGCCTGCGATCAGAGGATTGACACCTGTAGTCATGTGCTTTCTCCTTCCATTTTGTGATCACTTCTACAATAAGCCATATTTGCCTAAACAGATAATTTCTATATTTGAGACAAATAAAAGTTAACCGGTTAAAACTCATTTTCATATCCGGTGTAATTTGTAAGCAGCATTTAAATCAGTTACTGAATTATGGAAATAAAAAATGAATAATTAATATTTCAGATGGGATAAATAGTAAAGTAGACAATTGTATTCCGATAAAAAAAACTAACAAATTGTAGTAAAATAGTCAAACCTGTTCCACTAAAGAGGTAACATATCATCATGTGTTATGTTGGAAAGTAATAACTATAATAACTGTTCCCAATCTCTCCTGCAATATTATAACTTATGAAAGTTTTATTTCTATCATAAGAGAAGTTATATCCATTATAATGGAGACGTGTGGTACTCCCTTTCTTCATTATTATTATTATTATTATTATTTTGTCCTGTCTTATGCTCATTACATCCTTCCACAGAGTTTATAGAGGATCTTTTTATCATCGATTATAATTATCAGGGCTGGGACAATATGCAGTTATCATAAAAGCATATGATGCATCATATTTTGGTTAGAGTATATGCCTTCATAATAACTCATATGCCCAAACAATAAGGCATATGCTTGAACGGTAAGGTATATGCACTTTCATGGCAGCATTTATAATCATTTTGTTATTCGCATAACTCAGAAAGTATTCAATCAAATTGCATGAAATTTGGTGGGACGATTGGTCATTATTAAGGAACCATTTAATCAGATTTTGGTAGCGAACGAGCTAAAGGTCAAGGTCATTTATAACTTAAGTATTATTGGATGGTCAAAGTCATTTACTAATTTCTGAACTAATTATGCTTCTTATAACCTCATCTGAAAATACTATTTATGACTATTGTACGTACCGCCGTGAAATAAACAACACAAAAATGCCTCTGTTTTCTATGTTTATGTACAGAAGTCTGTAAAAATAACATCAAGACATGCCTAAAACTTATTGCAGATTTCAAAAGAACGAGGTGTAATAAAAACGGGGCCTGCCTGTATATAATTTTAAAAAATATACATCTACACGACGAAATACAAATACTACCTCTTTCAGAACACCTCAAACTACACGCATCTTAATATAGACCAAAAAAATTGGTACGCAGTCAGTTTTATTATTTTACTGTTGCTGACCAGTAGGAGAAAAAGATTGCAATAAGAATTAAGGCAAAAACCATGAATTTCTATTTACCATCAACAAAGGGCGTTTTCTATTTGTATATTGCTGAATATAAGTAATTAATATATCATATAAAATAAATACACTCATTAAATATTATACAATATAACGGATTTCGTGGACTAAATGTCCGTGGACGATTCTGTATACATAAATTTTGCCAATAACAGGAGGTAGGTGATTTTAATCATGGAGCCATTTTACCTTCTGACTACTTCATCTAGTTCTTTGTATTAAATTTCTTTCTGACGTCAGCGATATGGCCTTTGTCTCCGAAGTAGACGTTTAGACCCCTTCTAAAGTTTACTAAATGTTCACTACAGGAGGAATTTACCGGGTTGGAATATACCTAAAACCGGAGAAGCTTCCACTTTGAAAATTCGGAGCATCACTTGATTATTAAATATAACTCAAGTCTATAATTCTAATTATATTTTTTTTGTTAGGTTTTATATTAGTGTTTATTTCTTGTTCTCATATATTCCGTCTCTGTTCAAGAAATTTGCGTTCATTATGTAAATAATTTCATTACCCTTCGGATAGATGTATGTAGAATTGTCTAGTCTGCAGATACTTTAAAAGACGACGGTTATTCCATTCAAGTTAACGGTAAAATTCAATGAACAGTATTTTATTTAAAATCGACATTTTCAAAATAATGCATTTTATGATATCGGTATCACCAACTAATCTAACTTATATTTTAAACTTCGTAATATTCAAGTTCGTTTTTCAATTCATAAATACATACGTAAGAGCATATGAACATATCTTAAGGTCATACACGGTCATATCTGGAGAGAGTATTTTTAGAGCATAAAATCATATTTTACGAGCATATTGTCATATTTTATAGATCATATACGTCATATTCGTTAGGTCATATTGTCCTAGCCCTGATAATTATCATATGACGACGGATGTTTATAATATGTCGGCTGGGAGTGTGGCATTAGAATGATCCTAAATATATAAAAAATCTAATGAATCACTTCCTAAAATTTTATACCAGATGAAAACAAGACACAAGTTGATAATAAATTCTTTCAACCTAGACAAATGTTGACAATGAAGTCTTTCAAACAAGACACAAGTTGGCAATGAAATCTTTAAAATAAAATATAATTTGAAACTGAAACAATCGAACGAATCTATTATCGATGCAAACAAATAACATAATATCAAATAAGGCTATCAAATATTTAAGATTTAAAAATTCTTTTACTCGTGGAGAAATGGAGCTAAAGAGTAAGCTTAATAAATGTTGAGTAATGTGGTTAATAGATACTATACTAAAGTAAAAAATACTAAAGAGCGTGAATTTTGTGTTATTTAGAAGAGTAATTAAGTAGGTACTTTAATTAAAAAAAGATAGAGCACTTAAATACTTTAAATAGTACTCAAGTTCAGATAGTACTTGAGAAAAAGATAACAAAAATAAATAACTTATATTTTATAAATAAATTCACGTTCCAAGTAGCAAAATATACATTATATATAACGATATGCAAACAAAGTTATTAATGGCGAATAATTATTTCCAACTCTAGAATTATCATAGAAACCAAATCGAGTAAATTTAAATTGAAAGGAGAGCACTATTGTAGGCCTCTCATCAATGCCATCTCTCAAGGTTTCTAAAAGAGATTCGAAAACTTCCTCAACTTGTAAAGTGAGCCAGCAATACAAGAGGTGATTATTGCAACTGATACTCATCCATATTTCAGGTTGAGGTGGATCACAATCGATGCAAGATGGAGTAATATGGAGAAAGAAGAATTTTTGAAAAAAAATAATATTACGCAGTGTTAACTATTTGTTAACCCCTTCTGTAACCGAAACCGGGTCTATCACATCTGAAGAAGAGGCCCATTTTGGTTTAGGAAATAGAAGTACTTCTAGTCAGCAAGGATCGCTTTTGTCAGTGGATATGAAAGACGTTTCATGCCTGACAGATAAAGATTGAAACATTAAGAACCCGAATATCCACCAATTGATAACAACATTATTGATGCGGTACAACACGACCATTCCCATCTTCTAGCTTTTCCGTTGATAGAATTTTCTATCCAGACAGAAAAATCAATGTAATCAAATTTTGGAATATTGAATTATTTTTATTAGATTTCATCTCTTGTATATTATCTGTGTATCAGAATCATATTTAAATTATTTATGTACATTGATGAAGAAATGTACTTAGAATATGGGCTTAAGTACTTTCCCAGCTAACCAAAAGCTGTTTGTCCCACGTCTTAAGACGTCTGATACCCCTCGCTATAGAGGGATTTAAGACGTGGGGCAAGACGTGGGGCGGGGGACATCAGACGTCTAACCCTCTTCATTTGCACAGGGGTCCCCCTCTGCAAGACGTCTGATCCCACGTCTTGTCCCCCTCTGACAGAGGGGGACATCCACCTGTCCCACGTCTTACCCTACTCCGTTTTCAAGACGTGGGACCCACGTGGGACAGAGTGTGGATGTCCCTCGCTATAGAGGGATTCAAGACGTGGGACAGAGTGCGGATGTCCCTCGCTATAGAGGGAAGAGGGAAATAAGACGTGGGACCCACGTGGGACAGAGTGAGTATTCAAGACGTGGGACAGAGTGGGAATATCCCCCTCTGCAAGACGTGGGACAGAGTGTGGATGTCCCCCTCTGCAAGACGTGGGACAGAGTGCGGATGTCCCCCTCTGCAAGACGTGGGACAGAGTGCGGATGTCCCCCTCTGCAAGACGTGGGACAGAGTGCGGATGTCCCCCTCTGCAAGACGTGGGACAGAGTGCGGATGTCCCCCTCTGCAAGACGTGGGACAGAGTGCGGATGTCCCCCTCTGCAAGACGTGGGACAGAGTGTGGATGTCCCCCTCTGCAAGGGGGACATATCTCTCTTTTGGCTCAAACTACTTCGGTTAATTGGGGTATATAAATATGTATAAGAAATAAAAAAGATCATACTAATCATTATTGCAAATTCTTACTATATTGCATATAGTGTATATGTACATTTGGCTGTATATCATTCATTTTAATATTGCATATTGTTATATACAAATTAAATGGGAAGAAATGTAGAAAGAATTGTAGTGGTCATCTCGGGAATCGAACTCAGGACTCTAGTGTGTTGTACTATTGAAGCCTGCGTCGTTACCTCTCAGCCATCCTGGACATGGTAGAAGTAGTATTAAAATGATCTTTATCCAACTTGATTACTTGCGTGCTTCTTAGAATTATTTTAAATAAATATAATTTAATATTCTACATTTTGGTATCTTTTATTTTTTAATGTAAATGATAAGAATGTGTATAAAGTTATTTATTAATATTTGTAATGATAATGTTAATTAATGTTATTAACTACCTAATTACCTTTAACTGTTAATTAATATTACCTATAGTTACCTTCTGGTGATATCACTACCTTATACCTATCTAGTTACTTACTAGAGTTTATTTATAACTACCTAGTAACCTACAAGTGATAACCACCAATCTGTACCTACTGGTGGTTATCACTACTTGCCTATTACGTAGTATTTATCAGTACCTACTTAGTTACCTACATTAATGTTTGTCAATACCTACCTAATTACCTACTGGTGTTTATCAATGCCTACCTAGTTGCCTACATCTGCTTATCAATACCTAATTAGTTACCTTCTTGTGTTTAACATTGCCTACCTAGTGGCCTACAACTGTATATAAAAACCAATATAGGTCCTAGTTAAATACTAGTATTCATCAATACCTACCTAGTTACCTACAACTGTTTGTCAATGCCTACCTAGTTATCTACTAGTGTTTATCTATGCTTATCTAGTTACCTATAACTGTTTGACAATACCTACCTAGATACCTACCAGTACCAATACCTACCTACCTAGTATACCTACTAGGTAGTGTTAATGAAAATGAAAGATTATTGTGGGCAATGGAAGATTATGGTGGGCAATGAAAGATTATGGTGCGCAATGAAAGATTATGGTGCGCAATGAAAGATTATGGTGGGCAATGAAAGATTATGGTGGGCAATGAAAGATTATGGTGGGAAATGAAAGATTATGGTGGGCAATGAAAGATTATGGTGGGCAATGAAAGATTATGGTGGGTAATGAAAAAGATTAAAGTGGCAATGCAAGATTATGGTATACTCTCATGATTTCATTCCCTCCCATTACTAATATAATAATATTAGTACAGAGCTTCCTATGTGTGGTGACATCGAGGGCCCATATAATTTAATTTAAATTAAACTTCATTTTTTTTAAATTAAACTTGAATTTTTTTAAATTAAAGTTGTATTTTGTAAAATTAAAGTTGAACTATTTTAAATATAACTTGATTTATTTTAAATATAACTTGATTTATTTTAAATATAACTTGATTTATTTTAAATTAACTGTATTTATTTTAAATTAAACTTGAACTTATGTAAAATGAAACTTGAATTGTTTTAAATTAATGTTAAAAAGCTGTAGTTCACTCTCTTCATTTACATTGTACATTAGTTCACTCTCTTAATTTACATTGTACATTAGTTCACTCTCTTTATTTACATTGTACATTAGTTCACTCTCCTCATTTTCTTGTAAATTAAGTTAAACAATGAGAAAATAGACCTAGCAACAAATTTCTTAAAAACAAAGGATTACCAAAGGAGTTGCTTATATTTAATATTACGCAGCATTCCTCTAACAAAATATCTTTCTAAATATGTGAGGTAAAATACAAAAAGAAAAGTTGTTAGACAATTTTATTAGAGGAATTTTAAAGATATTTTTGAAACATTAATATAAGATTTTCATTAATTATATCCCATTTTACCCACTTAAAATATCAGGCAAATTATAAAGCTTTTTACTTTTAGATACTAAGCAGGTATAATTTAGTCACAGTAAAGCAAAGAAATTATTATTTGAAAAATAATTGATAGTAAATTTATAGAACACGTTAATATACTTATTTATGGAAGTTTTTATTTACATGTTAATTATATTACTCGCAATTGAAGAGCCTGGAAATACATTGTACAATATTTATTATGGATAAAACATATAAAAAGAGAAAATTAAACTTAGAGGAGAAAAGTATCTTTAAAAATACCTGTAACCTTGTGATAAACATGTAAACGAAATAATAATATCAAACATATCTATCATGAAACTACGTTTATTAAATGCATCAACATAAATTGACTTATACAGGGTGACCCACGAAAAGGTGTACCCAACGTTTATTTCGTATATTTTAACAACTATTTGAAGGTACAGTTTTTTTTCAAGTATTTTTTTGTTCTGTTGAACCCTTCTCCATCTATAGTTAATTTTCCATAAAGTTTATTTTATTTTTGTGAATTGAATAAGGACTTAATTGATGAGTGGTGAAAATTGCTTTTCGTTAAATGGTCAGACAACGGACACTGAAGTAAGTTCGAACGTTAAAGATATCTTTATTAGACAAAATCCCATTAATGAAGCAGATTTATTTCTAGGTTATCAGAATATTCATATAACTATTCCTTTTATGAAATATTGATAATCGTCAGAAAATCATGCAAGTACAAAAATGAAAGCAAGAATTTAAATTCAAACAAGGGGCGTTTAGGAATCAAGAAGACGGTACTATCGATCTAAGGACAAAAATCAATGTTGTTCTTCAACTCATTTTGAAAAATGGAAAATTTTCTGTTTTGATAAAAAGATTAAATATCTCAAAATCTTCATCGATCGAATTACTAAACATGACCAACAACAACTCTCCACAAAATGAAGACATCAACTTGTTTAATTAAATTAGATTGATTTTTTCACGGCGTAGAAATATAGTCAACTGGTTCATGATGTTCGTTTTGTGGAAGACATTGCCATTACGGAAGAAGCTGTATTTTACATCATAACATTCGGCACTATGCTCCACAGAATAACAGTCCTGATTTTACTTTTGACCGACTTTATCACTGTGGTTATTAAAATCATCACTTCGATTTTCATTTTGTAGGGGTGGCCTGAACGACTCTTGTAAAACTGCATATCCACAAATAATGGATATGCAGATTCAATGGCTTTAGATAAATTTATAAATAAATGAAGTCCTCCACTTCTTATATGAATGAGAAAACTGAACCGAAAATTATTTTTCTTCTCTATGACCAATCTTCATACCTATAGACATTAATTTTTGAATTTCCAAAATAAGAAATAATTTTGAAATACAGGTTTTATGTTACTATGTGTACCAAATTTCCGGTTGAAATAGTTGTTGCCTTAGTGCAACAACGTATTCAACAGACTTCAACTCTTCGTCAATTCCCGAGTCGCAGAAAAATTTATCGGGGAATATAGGTAATTAGGGTAAAGTAGGTATATTACGACACATAGTAAACTGGCCTACTAGAAAAACTATGAACAGTCTTGAATCCTAGCAGGAGGTTATCGAAATTCCCCTGTTAATTCTCTGAATCAGAAAAACTTAACATTGCAAATTCATTTGGGAAGAGACTGTAGGCATTAGCATATAACTAGTAAGTAAACTGGCTTCCAGCAAAATTTTTATTGAAGAACTAGACTCTGATATGCAATTGCAAAACATATCTGTAGTGGTATTAACAGTCTGTATTTGTTAAGAAATTAATATTGGTACTTGAGACTAAAGTTCAAGTTACACGATATGTCTAGTTTTCCTTAGATGAAGCCAGTACAAGCTCGGGTCACAAATTCCCGGCTAAAATAGCTAACTAGTTGCCCTAGCTAAAAATTCATAGAGACTGTCTTCAATCATAGTAATGAATATCGGAATCCCCTCTCAAATTGTTCTGAAACAGAAAATTTTCATAATGTGAGTTTACATGGAAGGTGACTCAATAGGCATATAGCCTGTAGCTAGTTAGTAGTCACCATGAATTTGCGACGAAATTTTTATAAAGAGTTAAAAATTATACACAATATAGCGTAGCGTATATTTGATATTTCCAGTGAGAGCACGGTCTCAAAATACCGGCTTCAAACTAACTAACTAGATTTACCTTAGTCACAAATTTTTAGGATTTCTCTTCAAAATTCCCCTGTCTATATTATATCTCTGAATCAGAGAAAATTTCACGATGTGAAATTATTGTTAAGAGACTACAGGCATATAACCTATAACTAGTTAGTAATTAACTGGATTATTATTATTAATTGTATCCATAAATTCATGGTGCTTCTTGAATAGAATACATAGCACTAGTAGCAATATCAATCTTTAAGTAGCTACCAATTATAAGCTAGATAGGGTAAAGCAGGTAAATTGCGGTACACTAACTAACTGTATTCTCTAACCACAGAAATATCATAGCTTCAAACAATAATAAACTATAGAATGCATTCCGCTACTTCAGATATCTGAACAAATTTCAATAAAAATTCGAATCAAAAAGTTTTAGAAAAGTTCTTGCAAAGACTGCAATTGGACCGCAATTTACCTGTGGGAACCTAGGCAATGATTACAAACAAGTATTATTTACAATTTACGCCACTTTATACCCGTTAAATTTTTTTATTTTGAGTATTATTGCACATATGTAAAGTTACCATATAATATAATAAGGAAGTTGAAGAAAGTTATAGTATTATACGATATATAGTGTATATTTGTTCAATCCAGTAAAGCACGGTCACGAATTTCCGGCTTGAACTAGCTAACTAGTACCCTAGTCACGAATTCTTAGGGTTTTAGTCATCAAACCTAGCAGGGGGTTATCGAAATTCCCCTGTCTATAATTTTTCTCTTAGTAGAGAAGAATTTCACTGAGTGAAATTTGGAAAGAGACTCTATTGGCATAGCTAAGCCTATAGCTAGTTAGTAGTAAACTGGTAGTCACCAATTTGTGACGAAAATTTTAAGAGAGTTAAATAGTTACTAGATATAGGGTCAAGCAGGTAAATTGCGGCACGCTAACTAACTGCGGCCTCTAACAAAAGAAACATCATGGTTTCAAAACACACGTTAAAAAATAATATTAATAAATTTTATCATTCACCGCGCTTCTTTTGATATCGATGCAACATTTCAATGTAATTTGGGAGCTTCAATTTACCTATGTGACCCTATCGTATTTTTGAGATATCCAGTTTAAGCACGGTCACGAATTTACGGCTTTATCTATTCTAACTAGTAACTCTAATCACGAATTCTTAGAGTTTTAGTCATCAATCCTAGCAGGGGGTTGTCGAAATTCCCCTGTCTATAATTTTTCTCTTAGTAGAGAAGAATTTCACAATGTGAAATTTGGAAAGAGACTCTATAGGCATAGCTAAGCCTTTAGCTAGTTAGTAGTTAACTGGTTAGTAGTCACCGTAAATTTGGGCCGAAAATATTAAGCGAGTTAGTTATACACGATATAGCGTATATTTGCAGTGTAAGCACGGTCTCGAAATACCGGCTTCGAACTAACTATCTAGATTTACCCTAGTCACGAATTTCTAGAGTTTGTCTTCGGTCCAGCAGGGGGTTATCGAAATTCCCCTGTCTGTGAAATTATTGGAAAGAGACTATAGGCATACAACCTATAACAAGTTAGTAGTTAACTGGCTCACTTAAAAACTATCAGCAAGGCCTGTTTTCAAGTACCACGCAAGATAGGTAATTTTTTAAAATTTATAATAACGAGCAAAAGTGGCTAAAATTGTATATCCTATAGAACCAAAAGAAAAGCTATAATAAAAACACTTATCTGTATACGAGAACATCTAGGCTTGAATGAAAACCGAATTTAATCGATCACAAACACTGTGCACGCACAACTAGACTTTAAGCCTAGGGGAGCAGGAAAAAACACACACATGTTAACGCGCCGAATGTAAATGGCGAACTGAATGCTTAAGTTAACGGCCGATGCAGGTGGACATCTCATAAGTTGGCACCTCTGGAACACTCCAGAATGAACAAGAATGGCGATAAGTAATTATATTTTAATGTTTGAACTTATTTAATTATTGTCTGTTTTCTGAGCATTTTCAGAAAACCATTTTTACCACCCATAAATTATGTCGTTATTTAATTTACAAAAAATGAGTTAAACTCTTTGAAAAGTTTAACTGTGGATGGAAAATGGTTCAACAAACAAAATGATACTTGAAAGAAAACTGTACTTTCAATAGTTGTTGAAATATACGAATTTAACCCTTTAACGACCAAGACATGTTATAGACCCCCAAAAAATTTTTTGATCGATTTTTTGTAGATAGATAACCTATCTAAGAATAAATATGTAAGCAAAAATTATTTTTGATTATTAGTTTATTTTTTATTCTAATGTCCTTCGGGAAGAACATTGGGCGGTTAGATCATCTAAAATCATAATTAGACATACAGGTAATTGTACGTTTTTTGTTGCTAGAATATAATTATATGGTATAAATAAAACATACATCAAAGATTTATATCACACATTTATCATATATATCACAGGTTCATATTCATATAGGTATATATATAATATAGCTAATCTTTTTTTATAAATTTTTTTTTTTTTTTTTTTTTTTATAAGTACAAAATAATAATGCAACATAAACGAAGTTCTTATGTATATGTAAAGTTTCCATAAAATATATGACCTTTACTTGTTTCATAGGATCTAAAACACAGCAAAACTGAAATAACACTGAAGAAAATAATAACAGAAAAAAACATACTCAAGTAAACTATATTATAAAAATATTTCCCTTTCGACGAAGTCATTACCAGTAAAACTCCTATGAAAAAGAATAATTATTGGATAACCCTAAATTTATTCTAGGTGAAATTTAGAGAAATAATTCCTATTTTTAGTATTTAGTTACACATAAGAAGATGACACATTTACTGCATTTGTTGTAAGTTTTCTGTGCAGTTTGGCACCTTACAACAATTTTCTGGTTCTTGAAAGCTTGGCCAATGATGGAGTCCATCAGCTCCAACGGGTTTCTCAGGAATGGGATCTGATCTGTTTCCACGTACCTTCATCATGGAATAAAGCTTTTCAACAACATTAGAAGGTCTGCCAACTCTTACACCATCACGAATTTGCTTTCCTTCCATCAGAAGTGACTTCGCTCCAGACAACTTGAAATGTCCTATTTGATGGTCCAGGCTGTATATCTATCTGGGTGTCCTCCTTCAAGATTTGCTTCGTTTTCAGAATCACTAGTTTCTCCATCATCTTCAGTATCACGATTTTCACCAGCAACAGTAATTTCCATATTACTATCAGTAAAATGCATAAATACTTGTAAACAGGAAAATAGTAATAAGGGAACAAGTGTATGCATAATCGAATATACAGCTGTAGAACTCCTCTATAGCGAATGGGTTAGGATGTGACCTGAACAGTGAACAAATTTTCTTTAGTCTGGGATGAATTGCAATCAGTTTTAGAAAACTAAAGGAATTTTATGCCAAACTAAGGAAACTATGCTCAATATTTGGACTAGATCCTAACTCATTCACTACACAGGAGTTCTACTTTATAGTAATTTTAAAATTTAACCCAGGCACTGAAAGTAGTTATACTGTATACATCGCATGTGTCATAAATCATACAAAGATTTAGTATATCTAGTATAAATCATAGAAATTGCAATATTTTATATGAATTTGAAAAAAATATGGAGCATACCTAAATCAATTATAGTTGATTCACCATAAATCTCTTCATTTACAATGTCATGTTCTACCGGTTGTTCTCTTCTAAGCCTGCCATAGAAGCTACCAGTATCCATTTTTACATTAATATTTTATGACGTACTTGCCCAATGTTCTCCCAGAAGGACAATAGAAAAATGACTCGTATATATCTAAAAATGAATGAAACCTTTTGAAACTATTGATTACTATCATTTCTATATATTTAGCAAAACCTATAATATTTTTAGACATCAAATTAATGGTTAGTTACATAATGGGAGGGGGGAGGAGGGGAGAAATTACACCTCATGATTGATCCACAACAATGCAAACTGCTAACGGAGTAAAATTAAAGAATGAAGAGGCTATTCCATAAAGTATCATTCAGAGATGTAACATTTAGTCTATACTTCGTAACTATTACATGCAAGTGAACGAAACATTCTGATCTTAGACGAAAATCGATGTTTTTCTAATGTCCTCCCCAGAGGACGGTGGGCGTTAAAGGGTTAAAGTTGAGTACACTCTATTGTGGGTCATCTTGCACATTATTATGCATCCGTATGTTATTAATTACTGTATGTTTATCAGATTAATAAATTTTTAACAGTTACAGTTACATACCTGCATGTTTTTTCATCAACACATATTATGTTTATATATTATCGCATATCAAAATGTTTATTATTATAAATTAATGTGAAATACGTAACATATTACTTATAAGTTTAATGCTTGAATCACCCAAATAAGGAAGGGATACGACGAGAATGTCAAATTTAGCAACTGTTAATTAACGTTTAAGTGAAGTATGAAGAGAATTTAAATATTTAGAGACAATATAATCAAACAACAAAATTTGAGGATAACGATCACCAGAGAAAAAATTACGTTAGTGTGATAATTCGGCATCAAAATCTACATAATTCAAGCGAATCTCATACGCTCTATGAACAAGACAAGTAATCAAATTAACTTTATAAGATGTCAGTATAAAAGAATCAAATCTTAACCCCAATCCTGTGTATGTGTTTTTACGATAAACTCTAGTAGAGAAACTTTTATTAATACGATTAATGTCAACATCTAAAAAAATTTGGGAGTTATTTTTGTCAATTTCCGAAATGAATTTAGAGTTTCAATAATTATAAAAAAGATTAATATGGGATTGGTCAGAAAACAATAGGAAAATATCATCTACATATCTACGATAAAATTTAGGTTTAAATTCAATTGGGGACTCATCTAACCAACGTTGTTCGTGAAAACATAAAAAGACATTCGCAAGAGTGGGACCAAGAGGGATCTCCCTTACCTACACCATCAAATTGGGAAATAACTTACCATTGAAAAGGAAGAGGATATTCTTAACAGCGAGCTCAAGCAACTGCTTGAAGAAACATGAAAACAAACTGAGAGGCACCATTGGGTCCGAGTAGAGAGAAGTGGTAGCAATTTCGATGGTTTCATCCAAAGGTATATTAGTGAACAAAGATTTGATGTCGAAGCTTGCCATGCATAATGAATTTGAATGCTTGATTTTAGTGATTTCTTGAACAAAAGAGTGCATCCTGAACTGTATATTGATTGGTGGTGATGGGTTTAAGTAAAGGTAGGAAAATATTTTGCACTGCAGCCGAAAGAATAGGTCGCAGTGGTGCTTCAATTTTGTGTACTTTTGGTAATCCATAAAAATCTCCTGGTTTTGACCCAAAACAGTCTAAATAATAATATTGCTCATAGTTTATTTTTTTCTTTTTCTTTAATTTAGTAACAAGCCTGTTAATTTTGTCTTCTTTATATGGATGATTCAAGCATTAAATGTAAAAAAGACCTTAATTCATTACCTAACAAATTTTATCCTCAAGTTAAACTAAATTTATACTTCCTTATTTGGGTGATTCAAGCATTAAATGTAAAAGACCTTAATTCATTACTTAACAAATTTTATCCTTCAGTTAAACTAAATTTTCTTTTCAAAAATGCAACTGCTATCAGTTCATTTTTCACTTATAAAGATAAAATCCCACATTTACTGTCATCTGGTCTCATTTATAAATACTCATGTGGACAGTGCCAGTCCACTTACATTGGTGAGACCATGAAGCAGTTAAAGGTGAGAATTTCTCAACATAAGGGAATATCTTTTAGAACAAATAACCCCTATAGCTCCCCACCTTTCAGTTCAATTCGTAACCATTCTTTCGATTTTAATCACCCAATTAAAGAAGAAAATTTCAAAATTTTGCAAACTACTAACCAGTGTGATATTCGTACATTAGAATCTATATATATTCATAAACAGTCTCCTTCGTTTAATAAACAAGCGAATTCTTTTAATTTAACTATTTTGGGTTAACAACTTATTATTTTTCCTTTTCTTCATTTTAAATGTTCTTTAATTTGTATTAACTATTTAGGTGACTTTATTAATTTTGGTATCCAAAATAATTCTTAGTTATATATATTTATTTAATAGTTTAAATTAGATTATTGATAATGAATATTTTATTATTCGAAAGCTCTAGAAAAATATAGGATGTACAACTTTTTCGTCGTTTCTCTTGTGCTATATAAGAAACTTAGGAAAAAATTAGCCAGTAGGTAAATTAATATTCGTTTTAGTTTTTTGAGTTTTAATAAATCTATATAAACAATTTTAAGCTTAATTTTTGAAGCTTAAGGCAATTTTAAATTTGGGAGATATTGAATTAAACTGGAACTCTAGGATTTAGCCATGAAGATGTGATGCTCATGTGAACCGAGCCTGCAATATAACACTGAAATATAAAGATAGGAATTAGAATAGAACTATAGAAGATGATTATTAAATTGGTTATGAAATATATTTAGTTTTGGTAATAGGTTTAAGTTATAGTAGTCAAGTAAAGTAATAGTATTTTACGTTATAGCAATAAGTAATAGTATTTTACGATATAGAAATAAGTAATAGTATTTTACGTTATAGTAATAAGTAATAGTATTTTACGTTATAGTAATAAGTAATAGTATTTTACGTTATAGTAATAAGTAATAGTATTTTACGTTATAGTAATAAGTAATAGTATTTTACGTTATAGTAAAAAGTAATAGTATTTTACGTTATAGTAAAAAGTAATAGTATTTTACGTTATAGTAAAAAGTAATAGTATTTTACGTTATAGTAAAAAGTAATAGTATTTTACGTTATAGTAATAAGTAATAGTATTTTACGTTATAGTAATAAGTAATAGTATTTTACGTTATAGTAATAAGTAATAGTATTTTACGTTATAGTAATAAGTAATAGTATTTTACGTTATAGTAATAAGTAATAGTATTTTACGTTATAGTAATAAGTAATAGTATTTTACGTTATAGTAATAAGTAATAGTATTTTACGTTATAGTAATAAGTAATAGTATTTTACGTTATAGTAATAAGTAATAGTATTTTACGTTATAGTAATAAGTAATAGTATTTTACGTTATAGTAATAAGTAATAGTATTTTACGTTATAGTAATAAGTAATAGTATTTTACGTTATAGTAATAAGTAATAGTATTTTACGTTATAGTAATAAGTAATAGTATTTTACGTTATAGTAATAAGTAATAGTATTTTACGTTATAGTAATAAGTAATAGTATTTTACGTTATAGTAATAAGTAATAGTATTTTACGTTATAGTAATAAGTAATAGTATTTTACGTTATAGTAATAAGTAATAGTATTTTACGTTATAGTAATAAGTAATAGTATTTTACGTAATAGTAATAAGTAATAGTATTTTACGTAATAGTAATAAGTAATAGTATTTTACGTAATAGTAATAAGTAATAGTATTTTACGTAATAGTAATAAGTAATAGTATTTTACGTAATAGTAATAAGTAATAGTATTTTACGTTATAGTAATAAGTAATAGTATTTTACGTTATAGTAATAAGTAATAGTATTTTACGTTATAGTAATAAGTAATAGTATTTTACGTTATAGTAATAAGTAATAGTATTTTACGTTATAGTAATAAGTAATAGTATTTTACGTTATAGTAATAAGTAATAGTATTTTACGTTATAGTAATAAGTAATAGTATTTTACGTTATAGTAATAAGTAATAGTATTTTACGTAATAGTAATAAGTAATAGTATTTTACGTAATAGTAATAAGTAATAGTATTTTACGTAATAGTAATAAGTAATAGTATTTTACGTAATAGTAATAAGTAATAGTATTTTACGTAATAGTAAAAAGTAATAGTATTTTACGTAATAGTAAAAAGTAATAGTATTTTACGTTATAGTAATAACTGATAGTAACAACTAATAGCAATAACTAATAGCAATAACTAATAGCAATAACTAATAGCAATAACTAATAGCAATAACTAATAGCAATAACTAATAGCAATAACTAATAGCAATAACTAATAGCAATAACTAATAGCAATAACTAATAGCAATAACTAATAGCAATAACTAATAGCAATAACTAATAGTAATAACTAATGAAAATTTCCTCTGGCATGTCTATAATAGTTTCGGAATTTACGTTTGGGTTTCTTTCTTTGAATTGAGAATTGGAACAGTATTTTTAAAGTACAGTAAATATTAAACTTACTCTATGTTCCATTCCTTCACCAGAGATCACTTCAGCCGTCAATTAGTCCATCGCTTCCCAAATATTTAAGGATTCATAGTTTGGTAGTTTATTGTAGTTTTAGTGGAGAGGGGATTTGCGCTATTATACATTCTCTTTTATCCTTGAGTTGTAGATACTGTATCTCATGTAGAGTGGAGAGTGGTTGGTGATGTGGAGGGACATCTTTGCTTTTTTATACCTTCGTTCTTTCAAGCCTCATTGATAATAGGCGTTATTAATTAGGTCAGATTTTTGTAGAAGTAACGGTAGTTTGATTTAGGGTAGTTTCGGGTTTGTAATAGGCTTTACGTTGGAAATCTTTGTAGTTAGCGGAATTCGATCACATCTCTCTAATTTTCCATTGTTTGGTAATTGGTTGGACTGGACGTATTGAACTGGCGGATCTGACTCTTAAATGGGAGTTTATCATGGAAAGTTTTCTGCCCGACTGAACTTCCCTGAGACAATTCTTGCATCATGGTTCACCTGTAAAGGCTCGTTTTTGGGTCAGTGACCGGATTGAAGTTTTCTCTGGCTAGAAACATTTAAACTTACAAAAAATAGAATGCCAAAGGAAACTCCAATCCACATGAAATTATAATAGAATTATTATATTATACAAGCTACACTTCATAAATTTAGTGAGATTTCCCAGAAGGAGACCAATTAGTCAAATTATAATATCAAGATATGGAGTCGAAACTTTAAAACTATTTCGGAACTTAGAAAAAGATGACTGGAAATTTAAGAAAAATAAGATTGATATCAACTTTTTGGAAACCTGTAAAGAAAATAAATTAACTCCAAAATTTCTCAACTTTAAGTTATACAGGGAGGACATTCGTAGCACCGAGCAATATGAAAAATTTCAACAGCTACTTCTGAATAGAGAAATTGAATCAAAATTATCATCAAATGATACACTTCAGAACAATAGAAATAACAGTATAAATTTGTTACGCCAATTTACATCTTGGCTAGACTTCAACCACTTTATTGGCTTTATAAATAGCAACTGCGAGAAGAAACTGAAGAAGACTGAGGACGCCCACTACAAAAAACTGTTCAACCTAGGATTGCTCCATAGAGTCAACAGACTCGAACCCAACAAACTCATCTTCAACTATTCTGACAAGATTTTAACTACTGACGAAATTGATTACCTCTGCCATGGATTGAAATTTGCTCTTCCACCTAAGAAAATTAATTACTACAACTGGTTTCTGTCTTTTGAAAAACTTAGCTACAGATTAAAGAATTTACCTATTTTCGACTCAACTGGTGATGGATTAAACATGATAAGAAGTGGATTAAAATTCATTGCATTTAAATACTTCTACGGTTACAAACCATCTATTGACTTTCTTCATAATAAATTCAATGATACGCTAAAAAATTTAAGATGGGATGATAGTATTATAATTTTGAAACCAGACAAAGGTAATGGTATAGTAATTTTGAATAAAACGGACTACAACAAGAAGATGCATGAGATTTTAGAAGATCGATCAAAATTCAAAATTGTACAGGAAGATTGGTTAAAAGAAATAATCAAACAAGAATCAGATCAGACAGGGATGTACGGCATCACCGCTGATATTCAAACTCATCACATACAAGATCATCGAGGAGTTGAACAGGACAGCAGGAGGAGTGAGACTGGGAGGAGTAAAGATTAGTTCTTTGTTTTTTGCTGATGATGGAATGTTGTTGGCGAGAGGTATGGAAGAATCGAGACGGACTGTGAGAATTCTGAAGGAAGAGGCGAGAAAATATGGACTGTAGATGAATATGGAGAAGAGTAAATGTATAATGTTCAACATGAAAGGAGAGGAGGTGCAAGAGATAGAGGGTGTGGAAGTAGTAAAGGAGATTAAGTATTTGGGGATCAAGATAGAAGGAAAGTGTTATGTGTATGAAGGACAAAGGAGGAATATGTTAGAAAAAGGGAAGAGAATGAGCAATATGACATATTCAGTGATAGAAAGGAGCTGTCATAGAGTGGTGGTGGGAAAGGTGTACTGGAAGTCGGTGGTGATGGCGAGTGTCTTATATGGAGCAGAGGCTGTGGATTTGAGAGAGGAAGATGTTGAGAAGTTTCAAAGGCAGGAGAACGTAGCAATGAGGAGGATTTTGGCAGCAACAAGATATGCATCTGTGGCGGCAATGAGAGGAGAGATAGGCATAGGAACGATGAAGAGTAGGATGGTGAAAGGAAGATTACAGTATCTGAGGAGGAAGTTGCAGGGAGACAATGCATTGGTGAAGGGAGTTCTAAACGGCATGAAGAGAGATAGAGTGGGATGGTGGAAGAGAACGCAGAAATGCATGGAGTGGACTGGATTGGAGGTGGAGGAGCTAGAGAGGATGAGTAGGAATGAAGTGAAAAGAAGAATAGCAAAGAGAGTGGAAAGTGAGTGGTTGGAGGAGATCAATGAGAAGAGCACACTTTGGCTGTGCAGAGAGTACAAGAGGGAGATGCGAGAGGAGGATTACGAGGGAGGTGAAAGGAACAGGATATGGTTCAGAGCTAGAACAAACTGCTTGTGGCTGGGAGACAGGAGAAGAGAAAGGGATGAGGAGAGATGCTTGATATGTGGAAAGGGAGGATTGGAAGACCTGATGCACTTCGTGTTAGATTGTGGAGAGCTGGAGGAGGAGAGGAGGGAGGCGTTGGAATTGCAGAGACCGAGAGTTGAGGAGAGGCATACTGTGTTGGGAGAGTTCTTGTTTGGACGAGGGGGAAGGAGAAGGAAGAGCTAAACCTTGATGAAGATGTGGAGAAAGAGGAGAGTGATGGAAAGAAGAGGACCTCGCTTGGTGGGCAGCCTCCACGTGGAGCGAGGTGGAACGCTCCGGGGTTCTCTCCGGATGCGGCCAATAGACCACCGGGCCACCCAGAATGGAGTGGGGCGGATTCCCCGAGAGGGGAGAAGCCTCACACCACCGGGGGGACTACGGAGGGAGGCCGGTCCAGTCAGCCTGCCAACCTCCTTAAACATCTGTACGGCGAGGGCACTTTCGGTGACCGATCCACTGGGGTACCTCTGGTGTCGGGCAGACACTGTCGGCTGCTAGTAGAGGTAAGTCTTAGGACGATCCATCCAAACCCTGGACCTATGCCCAGGGGGAGGAGAAGTCGTGGGGAGGGAAGAAGGGTTAGAAATAGTCGTAGGTATAGAAATAGAAGGGTGGGAAGAATAGGAGGGAAGCCACAATAGTCACATGGAATTTACAAAGAGTTTCATTAAGGGATCACAATAGGAGAAGGTTAGGTAGAATTTTAGATTACATAGTTAGACGGGGATGGGAGATGGTCCTGGTTTCTGAGCTTAACTCAGACCAGGAGGGGGTAATTTGGCTAGGAGAGGATAGGGACCAAATAGCTTTAGTTCACGGTAGGAAGTCAGGGATAATTCTTAGAAGGGAAGCTTTAGATAGTTGGAAGAGGGAGGGTCAGAAGAAATGGTTAGGAGAGAGGGTGACAGCAGTCACCCTCCAGGGCCTTAGATTAGTCGCTGCTTATCAGCCTATTTGGGGTAGGGATTTAGAGGGAATGGATAGATATAGAATAGATTTAGAAAATCAGGTAAGTATGACTAGCGGGGGGGAGGTATTAGTAATAGGAGGGGATTTTAATGCTAATGTAGGGTCAAATAGGCAGAGAAGGGGGGTGAGTGGGAAGTTTGGGATAGGGCCAGGGAGTATTGCGGGGGAAGATCTAGTTAATTGGTGTGAGGAACAGGGATTAGCGTGGGTAAATAGTTTCATGCCACATAGGAATAGGGGGACTTGGTTTAGTAACGTGTATAGGAGGTGGTATGAGTTAGATGGGTTCATGGTTAAGGGAGTAGATAGGCATAGGTTAGTTAGGAGTGTAGGGACGGTCAGAGAAAATACTTTCTCTGACCATAGGCCTAAGAAACTAGTGATAAGGTATAGGGGTAAGAGATGGAGGGAGGTAGGGGGTAGAAGAGAAAGGGCACAAAACATTAAATGGGAGGTGTTGGGAGATGAGGGGAAGAGTAGGGAGTTTAGTAGAAGGACGGGAGAAAAGTTTAGTGAGGTAGATTGGGAGGACGGGGACTTAGGGGAAATGGAATGGGATAAGATTAGGAAATTATTAATAGAAGTAGCTGATGAGGTATGTGGTAGGAGGGATGGGAAGGTAATAAATCCATGGACAATAGGTAGAGAGGGGGAAATAGAAATAATGAGGAGGGAAATAGGTAGGTAGGTAGAGAGTAGGAATGAGGTAGTAGGTAGGCAGGAGTATAGAGCTAGGTTAAGGAATAGAGGGGGAGATGTAGAAGATAGGTTAAATAGGGAATTAGAAGAGGTTAGGCAAGGGGTACGATTAGCACGTAGTAATTTAAAGAATGGTCGTAGAGCATGGGAAAGGGAATGATGGGAGGAGAAGATTAGGGAGTGCGAGGATGCTAGTAGGAGGGGAAAAGTAGGGGATATGTATAGAATTTTAAGGAATTTAGGGACTAGGGGATGGAAGGCACCAGCTAGCACTACAATCACAAATAGGGAATTTAAGGAACATTTTGAGGCAGTATCGAGGGATAGGTATGAGGAAGATAGGGAAACTTTAGAAGAGGTATTAGGTAGAGTTAGGGATTTAAGAGGGAGCAGGCAAGCAGAAGAGGCAAACGAACTAATGAATGAGGAGCCGGGAGAGGAGGAGATAGAGGAGGTGATCAAGGAGATCAAAGATTCTGCGCCTGGGGAAGATGGGGTTAGGATAAGTTATATCAGGAATGCGTGTAGGGAAGTTAAGGAAAAGGTAGTTAGGATGGTTCAGTTTATGTTTAGGGAAAGTGCAGGTAGGTGGGAAGAGGGTTTAAAGGGGGGATTAGTGGTGCCTCTACACAAGAAGGGAGATAGGAATAATAGGGATAATTATAGGGGGGTGTGTCTGTTAGCTATGGGAAGTAGGATTCTAGCTAGGGTTATTTCTAAGAGGCTTAGATGGTGGGTAGAAGAGTTAGGGTTAGTTGATGAAAATCGGGCAGGTTTTAGAAGGGGAAAGTCGACCGCAGACGCGACCCAGGTCATGGTGAGGATATGGGAAGATGTTAGTGATTATAGGCTTAGGACAGGGGGTCAAGGGGATAGGGAACCACAGGCAAGGCTTCTGGACTTGAGGAAGGCATATCCTCGAGTAAATAAGCCTTGCTTGTGGGGCATTTTAGATAGGTATGGGTTAGGTGGGAATTGTTTAAGGGTAATTAAGGATTTGCAAGAGACGACGGAATATAGGGTTAGGGGAAAGGAGGGGGTTAGTGAGAAATGGGTGCCAGCTAGGGGTTTGAGGGAGGGGTGTGCAACTTCGCCTGTTCTGTTTAACGTTTTTCACCAAGCGGTGATCAGACAGGCGGAGGAAGCTAGAAGGGAGCTAGGGGGTGAAAGGGTGGGAATCAAGTGGCACTGGATACCGGGGGGGTCTTTCGCGGGAGAAGGTAGGTGGGAAAAGGGGTGCTCGGAGGCAAAGAGTCTGACCTTAACATCGTCACTCTTTGCCGATGACACTACCATTATAGGTGAGGGCGTAGAATTAGAAGAGGGAGTAAGGAAGATTAAGGAGGTTATGGGTAAGTTTGAGGAGAGGAATAACGAAGATAAGGAAGAGTTTTTAGTTTTTGGGGATAGAGATAGTGAGGGAATTAGGGTGCTAGGATCTTGGATGGGACCTGAAGAGGATAGTAGGAATAGGATTAGACGGGCAAAGGGTTATGGGCTAAGGTTAAGGGGCAATTAAAGGGATCTAGGCTAAGTAAGAGGTGGCAGGGTAAGATTTTAGAGGGTTGTGTAGAGAGTGGGTTATTGTTTGATTGTAGTGTTAGGGTTTGGTGGGGGAAGGATATAAAGAAGTTACAGAGTTGGATAGATAGGAAGTATTGGTATGTTTGGAGTAATAGGAATGGTGAGCCACTAAGGCAAATGGAAAGTAGGGGGGAGAATATGTGGGATGTTAGGGCCAGGTTAGGGATTAGATCGATTAGGACTAAGATAGAAGTGAGGGTACTAGAAAGGTTAGGGCATGTGATGAGGATGGGGAACGATAGGCAGGTTAAGGCAGCTGTGTTGGGGTGGTATGAGGGACTAGAAGGATTGGGGAAAAAGAAAGGTAGGAAGAGGAAGACGGGGCTGTATTGGAAGAGGTTACTTAGGGAGGCAGGTGTGGATTATACGGATGTTGAGAGGTTAGTGGGAGATAGGGATGGGTGGAAGAAGATTGTGAAGGAGAGGAGGGAGCATTTGGAGCTATGGGAGAGGCAGCAGGGGCATAAGTACGAATGGGGTAGACGGGAAGAAAAGGTAGATAGGGTAGTAGCTCAGGATAGAAGGGAAGAGGTAGAGGGTTTTAGGTGTCACTGGGAAGGGTGTGACAAGGTATGTAAGTCTAGGGGGGGGTTAGTGGTGCATGAGAAAAGGATGCATAGGTTAGCTGAGGATAGGGTTAGGTTTAGTTGTGATAGGTGTGGGGTAAGCTTAGAGACTGAGGGGGCTAGGAAGAACCACATGGAAACATGTGGTGGGGGGGGGGGGGTAGCAGTAGATGGGAATAGGAGGGAATGCCATAAGTGCAGGAGGGTAGTTAGTCGGGCAAATTATGCTAGGCATGTAAGGAGTTGTAGGCAGGTATGGGATCCGGGGGGGCAGGTAGGGGGGGCAGGGGTAGGGTTACGGGTGGAGGGGGGGAAGAAGTAGGGGTAGAATTAGCAGTAAGGGGTTTTAGAACTAAGAGGGTTATGTGCATTTTTTGCAGACGGGAGCAGTCGGCGGCCAACCTCGCTCGGCACCAGAGGGGCTGCGGTGGTCGGGAGCCGGAGGAGGGACCGCGCCCCTGACGGGGGCGTTTGGTCAGGAAGAAGAAGAAGGAAAGAAGAGGAGACGAATGAAGCGGATGAGGATTTGGATGAAGACCATAGATGATGAAGCTGATGAGAAGGCAATTCAAAATTAACCTGACTGACTGACTCTGTTTCATGCAAGCCTTTTCTGAAGCCCAGTTTTCATGACTATAGAAATCAGAATGGCCGGCTGAATACACAGCAGCCATGGTGGGATACCAGTAGTACTAGCCATCATAGATCGAGTCAGAGATCATTTCATGTGGAACCTTAGCCAGTAACCATGTGGAGGAAGGTTTGCCCTCCATGCCTAGGAAACTAAGGCACTAATAGCGGGCTGAGAGAGATGGTAAGGTTTCCCTATACCTTTAATCTAATTATGGTGCTTTGTTGTTTCTGAGTGAGATAGGGAGAAAGAAATACCAATGGGACTTCCTTAACTTTGAATAACTAATTACCTGCTATAACTTTGAAAAATAATTCCCTACTATAGCTTTGAAAAATAATTTTCTACTATAACTTTGAATAACTAATTAACTATAACTGAAATTACTGAATATTTAACTTTGCAAATTTAAATTCAGTAGCTTTGACTAGTCCGCTACAATTTTCCTTATTTAATGCTATCCTTTCTCAACTAGTTAATATCTTTTCCAGGCTCCAGTTTTTCATCGTGGGTCTGGTGTCCGCAGAGATTGCTATGATCTTGGCGAGTGCATCACTGAGCGAGCTCATCATAGATTCGGATCTACCGAGCCAGGATGACTAAAATTAACTTTCACCCATCCGTTTTTAATTAATAATCACCTAGTTACCTAGTGATTTATGACTTTAGGATTAAAATGGATCTTATAAATTATTATGAGAGAAATTCGTACTTTTAGGATTTAATTTTAATAAATTATTAATGGTCAACATTTCTTGTGCTCCTTTATCCTGGCATGTCTTGGCATATTTGATACTAGATTTGTTTTGCAAATTGGTAACTTATTAGTTTTAATTCCAGCAAATCAATAATGAAAGGATTAATATTTCCTTGTTACCTTTTATTGATTTCCATGAGAAAAGAATGAATGTTTCGGTTTGAAACCTCAAAGTAATTTGCTGGAACGTTTCACCAGAAAATTCGCAAATTTATTTATTCTGTTTGTTCTCAGTAGCAGGAAATTGAGAAAGAAATCAGAAAAGAATTACGAATTGACAGGAAAATGTGAAGATATGTGATTATATGCTCAATGGTATGTGATGATATGTAGCGTGTTATAACTTATAAGTAATGAATTAAGGTCTTTTTTACTTTTAATGCTTGAATCACCCAAATTAGGAAATGTCAAATTTAGGAACTGTTAATTTACGTTTAAGTGAAGTATGAAGAGAATTTAAATATTTAGAGAAAATATTATCAAACAAATTTTGAGGATAACGATTACCAGAGAAAAAATTACGTTAGTGTGATAATTTGGCATCAAAATCTACATAATTCAAGCGAATCTCATACGCTCTATGAACAAGAAAAGTAATCAAATTAACTTTATAAGATGTCAATATGAAAAAATCAAATCTTAACCCCAATCCTGTGAATGTGTTTTTATGATAAACTCTTAGTAGAGAAACTTTTATTAATACGATTAATATCAACATCTAAAAAATTTAGGGAGTTATTTTTGTCAATTTCCGAAGTGAATTTAATATTAGAATGTTTAGAGTTTCAATAATTATAAAAAAGATTATTATGGGATTGGTCAGAAAACAATAGGAAAATATCATCTACATATCTGCGATAAAATTAAGGTTTAAATTCAATTGGGGACTCATCTAACCAACGTTGTTCGTGAAAACATAAAAAGACATTCGCAAGAGTGGGACCAAGAGGATCTCCTATACCTACACCATCAAATTGGGAAATAACTTACCATTGAAAAGGAAGAGGATATTCTTAACAGCGAGCTCAAGCAACTGCTTGAAGAAACATGAAAACAAACTGAGAGGCACCTTTGGGTCCGAGTAGAGAGAAGTGGTAGCAATTTCGATGGTTTCATCCAAAGGTATATTAGTGAACAAAGATTTGATGTCGAAGCTTGCCATGTATAATGAATTTGAATGCTTGATTTTAGTGATTTCTTGAACAAAAGAGAATGAATCCTGAACTGTATATTGATTGGTGGTGATGGGTTTAAGTAAAGGTAGGAGAAATTTTGCAATTTTGTATCCCGATTTTCCTATGGCCGAAAGAATAGGTCGCAGTGGTGCCCCAATTTTGTGTACTTTTAGTATTCCATAGAGAACTCCTGGTTTTGACCCAGAACAGTGTAAATAATCATATTGTTCATCATTTTTTTCTTTTTATTTCTTTCAGCTCTCTGTATTCCCCTCTTTCTTCTTCACCACACTCCCATTCTATTTCATTTTCATACATCTGGTAGATTCCCTGCCAAAATCCTCTCAGTCGCTCCTCGTATCTCTCCTCATCCAACTCCTCTCCTTCCTCTGTGTAAAGCTTCACTTTCTCACCTTTCCTTATCATCTTCCACCTTTGGTTACCTTTACCCATATTTCTTATTTCTTCTGCTACTCCCTCTTCATATTTTCTCATCTCTGCACTGATCATTACCTTCACTTTTTCTTTTTGTTCTCGGTACTCCCTCCATATCAGCTCTCTGTTTCTGTCACCTCCATTTCTGTATCTCTTGTTTATTTTCCTTCTCTTTGCAATTTCTCTTCTTATATCCTCGTTCATACAATGTGGTTCTTCCTTTTCTTCCGCCTGGCACACTTTCTTTCTATAATATACTTTCAGACACCCATCTGCTGCTTTCTTTATGACCTCATTTATCTTGCTCACAGTTATATTTTCTGTTTGTAGAATCTCCCTCTCCACTGTATCTGCATACTCTTCCATCTTCTCTCTTCTACTGCTATAGAACCAGCCCTCACTCTATGCATTCCATATTGTTCTCTTCCTCCTATCTGTTTTTATCTCTATTTCAATCATGCAGTGGTCTGATAAATCTATTTTTTCATCTATTTTCACTTTTTTTTATCATAGAGTACGCTCTTTCGTTAGCCAACACCAAATCAATTGCACTCCTGCTTTTTCCTCTCATCCAAGTAAATACTCCCTCACATTTCTCATTTACATTTAACAAAATCAAACTACTCTCTTCTATCATTCTATTTATATTCTATCCATTTTCATGTTCTTCCTGGTATCCAAGATATCCTAGATGACCATTAAAATCTCCAACTGCTATGTAAAATTCCTCCCTTTCCTCAGCCTCCTGCACCCTATCCTTCATTTCAGACAGTATCTCCTTTTTTTGCTCCAGCTTCTCTCTTCCACTTCCAGTATCAGACATACCACCGTTAAGTTAACAGTCTCTTTTCCAAAATTTCCCTTCATTTCCATGAAGTCACTATGACCACTCTGCTTTTTACTCAGACTCGAACTTTCTTTCTCCTCATATAAAACCATTATTCCTCCACCTCTCCGATCCTCCATCTCTCTCATTCTCTCTAACATTTTGAGATTCTGTGCAATTCTTATATTGTTAAAAATTTTCTGTGTCTCAGTCATTCACAATACCACTCCCTCTTCCACTTCTTCATATATTTCAGAATATTTTTGATTTGTCAATAATTGCACATTCAAACACTTAATCACATATTTATTTGCTTCTCCTTCCTCCCTATCTTTTAAAAAATTTCCCTCCTATTATTTTCTTTAGGTTTCACTCATTGGAACTTCACCATCTGGTCCACTCCCATCCGCACTCCCCCACTTCTGTCACTCCGCTCTTTTCCTCATCGCCCAACAGCCCCCTCCGTTTCAGTATTCCGATTCTCTTCTGTTCCATGATCTTCTGTAGTCTGCCTCTCCATCACTCTGCCTCTCCTTATCATATATTGGGCCCCTCCACTGTCTCTCTTCTCTCTCAGCTCCTTTCTCAATTTCCTATCGCTCTCCCTCTCAGCTTCTGTCATATCTCTCGCCATTGGGAACTTTGTAGAGTGCCTCAGTCTGTTTGTCTTTCTCATAATCTCTCTCTTATCTTCTTCATCTCTCAACTTTACCAATAATGATCTATTCGTCTCGTTTTTCTTTCCAAGCCTAATCAGTTTTTCAATCTGCATCTCCTCCATTCCCAGCTCCTCCACCATCAACACTCCCAAATTTTCCTCATCCTATCTGTAACTATCTGCTGCCTCACTCTGCTCCGACTCTCTCAAATTGAAAATCATAATATTCTTCCTTCTTCTCTCCTTTTCCATTTCTTCCACCCTACCTCCTATTACCTCCATCTTCTTTTATTCCTCTTTCTTCTCCCTTCTCATTTCCACTACTCGTTTGTTAACCATTTCTTTCTTTACTTCCTCTAGGTCCCTTTTCAGCACTAGGTCTCATTCTTCTTATTTTTTCTCCTCTTTCATCTTCTTGATTTCTTCAATCTCTCTTTTCATCTTTTTTAATTTTTCCAGGTTTGGCTCCTTTTTTGTCTTCTTCAGCTCTTCTATTTCTCTCCTCAAATCCTTCATCTTAACTTCAGTCTTCCTCCCAACCTCTTCTACCATTTGCTCCATTTTCTTCTTTATCTACTGATTTATCTTGTGTACCTCCACTTTTACCATCTCTCCACATTCTCTGTTCATCTTTTCCATATGCTCCCTAATCTGGCCAATGACCCTCTTCATCTTCTCGTTTTCTTCTGTTCACATTTTATTCCGGTCCATAACCCCATCCACCTTCAAATTGCATCCCTGACAGACCATATCACCTTCTCATCAATCTCATATATCATATCGTATTCCTCCCTTGTCATTTCTTCACAGTTTGCATGAAACCACATCTTACACCAATCGCATATCACTCCGCAATCCCCACTATTCACCCTTAATTAACATTTCGGACAAATCTCCCTGCCTTTCTCCTCCTTGTTCTCCCAAACCTTTTCCAGTTTCTCATCCTTACCACCATCACCTGTACCGGCAACTCTCCATCCTGACTTCCTTTCTTCTTCCACATCTTTCCTTCCTTTGAGTGGTATCCTCTGCATAGCATTCATCCTTAAATGCACCTTCACTTCAGTCAAAGACCAAGAGTACTCGCAAAAGTGACAAAAAATTCCAGGAGCGGTACACAACCATTCTCTGAGAGATTCTGAGAGAAATTGATGACATTTTATTCAACTTAGCACAGCGGCATCACACATCAATGTTTCTGTCCGTAGTGGTTGAGTCAGAAGAGATTCGAGTTTGCCGGCTCTGAGGTAAAATACTAAAGGACGGATTATTTTGTGAAGGCTTTCTCGTAATTTTTCTCGTTACAGTATCAATGTTATTAATGAGCGAGATTACGGGAAAGCCCTCATATATGCAATTTAGTACATTGTTAATTTTAAAAATGAAATTATTTATTTTTAATATCTAGTGAGTATTTTTTCACCAGAACTGAATTTTCATTCTAATAATAAAATAAATAAAATAAATACAACCTATCTGATTACACGGCCAACTTATTCAATAATGATTTATTTATTTATTTTATATTATGAATATTTGTATCTTTGTCTATTATGTTAATATCCTAAAATTGAATTGAGCTACCTCTAAATATCGTTGATGGGTCCGAAGTATTTAACAAATTGCCATCTAAAAAATAAAATGTATGTTTTATATTGTCACCCTAATGAGTATTGTCTTAGGGGTTGAATATACCTTGGGTAGAATATACCTTGGGTTTAATTAACCGGAGTGGAATACCCCGGAGTGGAATTTCTTGAGTTGGAATTTACCAAGGTGGAATGTACCCATGACCGTTAAAAGAGAGTGTATAATCAAATAACATCATTCGTCAATATATTGAACTAATTCTTTTCAGAGGTTTGTTTTAAAAAGAAGTATATAATATTAATAGGGACATTCGTATTGAAATATAATGGTCATGACACTATTTTACTGGAACATGTCAGTTATCTATTAAAACAAAAGTTTGACTATTGTACTGAATTATGTCAGTGCTTTATTACCTTCGCAGAATGCGGGAAGGTCATATTTTCATCGGCCTTTATTTATTTATTTATTTATTTAACATCTTGTTATTCGCTTAACTGAAAAACTGTTCAACAAAATTGCATGAAATTTAGTGAAACGATTGGTCCATGTCCAGTGACCTGCTGGTAGAATTTTGGGAGCGACCGGGTCAAAGGTCAAGGTCATGTTCATTTATAATTCATTAGTATTAAACCATCTCACATGAAACTTGGTCGGACTATTGATCAATAAACAGGAACCATTTTATAAGATTTTGGGAGCGATCGGGTCAAAGGCCAAAGATTAAGGACAAAGCCATTTGTAACTCAATAACTCAAAAAGTATTCAACAAAATTGTCTGAAATTTGAAGGTACATATGGTCAATGTCCAGGAACCATCTGATAAAATTTTGAGAGCGATCCGGTCAAAGATCAAGGTCATTTATAACTCAATAACTCAAAAAGTATCGAACCATATTGCATGAAACTTGGTGGGACGATTGTTTATTATTCAGTTACCAGTTTATAAAATTTTGAGAGAGAATGGGTCATAGCAGCGGCGAAGGTATGCGCTCTACCGAGTGCACATAATCTAGTTTCAGTATAGTTTACTACGTAACTGGAACATATTCGACTATTTTATATTGTGAGTACTATGCACCATTATGAGTTTACTGCAATATTATGAGTAAATGATTAATTTCCTTTTGTTGTGTTTGTTTCTTTTATTTAATATCTATTTTTTAAACATAATTATTACTATTTTTCTCATCCATTCGTTAAATATTAGGTTGATGGAATGTTGGTTTTCAGATTCCTAGGAAACGATATCCAACGGCAATACTTTTTTTAGAGAATGGGTAACTGGCAACTGACAGACCAGAGCAATGAATAACTATTTCACTTCAATTTTATATATTAGCTATATTTCCCATGCACACAGTCTAATATCTAATTCATTTATAAAACCCATTTCAGTGTTCAAAATTTGTTCTATTTATCATATTATTCACTATTCTCTGTTTAATACAAATAATAAATGCTAATGAATTCAGTATCATAAATTTTTCGGTATATGAAGAACAAGAATATTCCATTTAATTCCAGTAATATTGGATTGTACTGCTTATAAGTAATAGAGTGGAGCAAATAGAAGCTGTAAGGGATTCGCTTTTTATTACTTGCACGCAAATTAAAATAAGTCAAATATCACCTAAACTCTTCAGGGAAATTTAGCCAGAACTTCTAGTATTCGGTGTACCATCAGTCACAGAAGGACATGGACACCTTTGAAGTATTGATAGCAAAATTTGCAAAATCCTCCCTTCAAGTTGTTCAAATATAATCTGGGTATACATTTATCGTTTGTTATGAGGTGATAGTACTCTTTGATAACTTGGTGATCGTTTGACTAGTATTTCATTGTAAAGATTCACTCCTTCCATTAATTTATCGCCTCTATTGTGAAGTTCTGATGGTATAACTCTAACTCAATTTATTGGAGTTACATGAAAGTATATTGATGTTAAGCTTCACTATATTGAATATTCATTATACTGGCAAAAGATTCTGAGAATGAAATTGATGACTCATTCTAAATTAATACCTGAAAAGTAATAAATGATTTTAATTTGTGAGATTTTTCTCAACAGATTTTATATGATCATTTTTTTAAGACGAATTAATCAGAATTGATCTTTGCCGATGTTATGAAAACATATAATTAAAATATATGTTTACTACGATATAAAAATATATATATATATTTCTATGCTTATATAGCTAAAAATAATCATTTGCATATTCAAATTCCTAGCTATCAAATACCCCCAAGTAAATGAGTTAGAGTTATTGTGCAACATCAACAATATAATGAATCCTATGTAAGTCATTCTATTAACTTCAACACCTTTTTAATACAAACTTTACCTTCAGAGTTTAAAGTAAATCAAAGGTAATTAATTAGCACCTTCTTACACTCAGATTTTTTTGTTACTGCAATTATCGGAAGTTGACTTTTATATCGATTGGTCAAAGGAATCGTGATTGAAGATATCAGAATGACTAGGGAATGATGATATATATTATCGCTAATTACTGGTGATGGTAATTATTATCAGGTGTTGTTGCTTATTATGTGTTTGTGTAGTGAGGTGTTGGTTGGCGTGATGGAAAGTTAATTGTGGAGGTTTTTGTAGTGTGTGGATAGTGTAATGTATGTAACTATTTTTTGGAATTCTCCACTCTGTTTGCTCGTAGTGCAATGGATGTGAGGAGAGAAGTACACACTACAAAAACCTCTACAATTAACTTCCCAGCACACCAACCAACACCTCACTACACCAACACATTCACAACAACGGCCGTCTAGAATGATTTTCGAAAACGAATTTGCCGAAACCAAACTTGCCGAAAACTATTTCGCCGAAACGCATTCTCCGAATACATGTTTTGCCGAATCCCGAATTTGCCGAAAATGTATTTTCCGAAATACTGATTTTCCTAAGGGCAAATTTACCGAAAGACGTATTTGTCGATGATCAAATTTATTGTATTTAAAAAGAATATTCTCTGGGACTTTTTGGTTCTCATCATTATATCTTATGCATAAAAAAAAACATTTCTTATATGAATTTCACATTACTATTGCTATATAAATTTGTATTCCGCTAATTCCGTATCATTTTGCTAAATTCATATATCTAACTGTTTATATTAAATATTACTATGTATATGGCATTACTAATTATGGTTTGACAGAAATCAATGTTTTTAACTGAAATGAATTTATTCAAACAAGTGACACTATCGTTGAAGTCAGAGGTATATTGTAAGTGATATAAACATAACTATTGGTTATGTTTTTCATTACTTACAATTTAATATTTTAAATGCAATAAATGAACTAAATATTAAAATTGTCAGCCACAAAATACCTTCTGTATGAAATACTATTAGCAATCGATTAAAAATAAGAATCCCGTGCGTGCTTTATATGGCGTAATTACACAAATATTTTTTGTTTAGTAATCACACTAAGTTGTTTATATGTAGTCTATCTTGCTCGTCGTGTTTAACATGATGAGAAATTTAAATTGATATATATCATCAATGCATTGAAACAGAGCAGCAAACATGGATTATTCAAAAAATAAATGAATAAACACGTTAGTAATGTACAATCTAAAAACAAGCCAAACGCTCAAATGAATGAAATGTAACATGTTCAAAAGATGACTGACTGATACTTTTATTTCTGGTCCGTTATCTTTACTAGGTAAATTTCTGGTCCGTTATCTTTACCAGCTTCATTTCTGGTCCGTTAAATTTACTTGGTCCGTTGCTGGTCCGTCATCTTTACCTACTTGCTCCGAGAAGATAAATAATTGGAGGGAAATGAATGTGATAGTCCTGGACTGTTCTTGGAAACAGTTTGCAAATTCTTTGTAAATATTTGGATGTTTTATATGTTGGAAGGTATTATGTCTATAATAAAGGTATTATGATTATAATAATTCAACAATTGCTAGAAATTATGAGGCAATTTTCGTTCACATTTACTAGCACTGAATTAGCACCTTTTTCTCTTCTAACTCAAAAATGAATCATTTCCTTGTTTCTCTCTAACGTTAGGGGAATTAGTACAAAGAGATTATTGTTTTTCCCGGGCTGATTAAGCAAAAATCTGAGGGAAAGGTTCCAAAAGGTTTGGAAGTAACTTTGAATTCAATGCTGTTCTATTTTAATATGCTAAATGAATTTAGCGGATTAATTAATATCGCAGTTGCAAATAGATTATCCTATAATAAGTAGATGTGAATTAATTGTGCAATATTTGGGTTGCAACAGCTGCTTTGAAATGAAGTGACTGGAAGAGAGAAAACATAGTCCTTCGATTGAACTTTTTATGGGAATATTCAATGCTAGCAAGGTTAACGGACCAGAAATTTTTTTTTTCGTTTAAAAAAATATTTGCTTTAGTATTTTATAAATATAAAACTTTATAATTGATAATATTATTGATTATTCATCAATTTTGCATATTTTGTTAATTATTGAAAGAATTGATGAAAAAACGTGATCCATTTTGAAGTTATTATGAACGAGTTTTAAAAAAATAGAAAAATACTTCTGCCTAAATCCTTTTGTGGTATCTATGATTACAAAATTATATTCTTATTACAATTATTGGTTACATATTTATAAGAACCAAATAAAGTTAACGGATCAGAATTTAACCTAGTAAAGTTAACGGACTGTGGTCCGTTAACTTCACTTGCTCCATCTTCTTTAATGAAACATTTGTTAAATTTATAACTGTTGTTTATTATTTAATATTACAATAATATCATTCTTAATAGTGCCATATATATTTCTACTGGATTGAAATATTAGTTAGTGCCATAAATAAACAGATATTTAAATGATTTATTAGCTAGTTAGCTCCAATTAGCATTATCTATTACTGCTTGCTGCCATATAACATAAAACAATAATAGTAATAGTGACATTATTATTCCACAATCAGAATTACCTTACTTCCCATCTTGGAAAATTCAGTAAGCTACCCAGAGACTTTTTCTTGCTTCCTATTTTCCAAGTTTGAAAACATGACCAACTGCCCTCAGTTGACCAAACTGAATAAATTGGATAATTTCTGAAAGTACTAAAAATGTATAACATTTGTTAATAGTCTTCTTTCTTCCAATTCAATGCATATTTAATAAATTTGAATTAAGTTATCACATGAAATTTTTCAGGATTAGGAATTTAAATATGGGATATATTTATTAAGGTTTTGATGAGTAACATTTTGCTCAAATCTGAACCTACTAGTAAAATCAAGAACAAACTTTTTTAATGATTCTACTTATGCAAAAGTAATAGTATAACTGTCATGTTAAATAAATTACAATTATTATCAATTATTTATTATGATCATGAATATGCCAAAAAAGTAATTTAACTATTCATTGAAATTTATATTTATAATCTAAATTATTTTAATTATTAATTACATATTGCTATTGGCTGGCGTAAATTTTAATTCACAATAATTCATAAATTAGTAAATTAATTCAATTAATTACTATATTAATAATAATTCTATCAATCCATTTTTATTGTTATTATGACAAACTGTCGATGTGAGTTTAAGTCCAAATTTCTTACTGGATTTATTATTCCAGGGTCAAAGTCTACGGAGGCATCCCAGTAGCAACTCCTGTCTACGGGTACTTTAGTTCCGAGTCTACGGAGACACTTCCGAATCCTAGAATTACGACCATTTTCAACAGCCAATCCTAGTCAACGGGTAATCCCGCCCATTCTATGAACAATATCTACGGCAAATCCTAGTCCTAGCTTACGGACGCAGAAAGCACCATCTTGGCTACATTAGGGATAGTAGAGACTATGGCACGAGGAGAGTACAAAGATTATCACTGCAGTGGAACCGTAGTTGAGAACCCACACGAAAGGTCAATATGGTTTTCATGACATAAGCGGAGTGGCAGTAATAAAAAAAATAATAAATTAATTATTTTGTTTAATAGTCACATTTATATTAATTCATCATTTGTGTAAAATTTAATGAGAATTATAGTGGTCGAGGCTAGATTAAATTAATAATATAACAGTTCGGGTTTGGAGTGGATATGATAAAACACAGCTAAGAAAAACCTACACACTACACAGCCCTTCCTTCACTGTGTAATTATTTTACATAGTTTGTATTTATTTCTCTCATGGGAATCTAATTGCTTTGAGTTGTGAGGTTAAATAACTGCATTGCAGTTTAGAATGAAGCTAATTCTTTTGATTCATTCATCTAACACCTATTGATACATAAATTATTTGAATCATATCAATGAATTAGTAATGAAATTCATTTTCATCTTTCAATCAATTGGTAATAATGCAATTATATTGCCATGCAGTTTTTTTATATTATGTTGCTTGTTATTTCATTATATGATTTCATTGTATGAAAAACTAATATAAAGTTGACTGTTATTAGCTTGGTACATTCCTATCAAATAAATATCAAATTGCCAACACTGTGGACAGGGCAAGTGTCGTACATATGGCAGCGGCTATTCATTTTATTGCACGACAACTTGGGCAACGTATTTGCTGCATCAAAATGCCAAATCACCGTCAAAATTGTCACCGAGTGTCTTTAAAAGATATAGGTAGAAGAAAAATACTCCCTCTATACCATTTACAGTTCTAGTTGATCCAACTGAAATAATATTTATCCAAGTGAATCTCAATTTGATCCAAGTGAAATTGAAATTGATCCTTGTGAAATTGAAATTGATCCTTATGAAATTGAATTTAATCCAAGTGAAATAATATTCGATCCAAGTGAAATAATATTTGATCCAAGTGAAATAATATTCGATCCAAGTGAAATGATATTTGATCCAAGTGAAATTGAATATTTTACCATTCCGATTCTTCACATTTTGTGTCTTTGTCTGTTGGTTGGTTGGTCGGTTGCAAGAAAAATGTCACGATTTTAACATTCAAAATATAATAAATATTTGTATAATTTATGAGATTACGATTGGCCAATCATAATCTCACATTGCCCACCATAATCTTTCATTGTCCACCCTAATTTTTCATTGCCCACCATAATCTTTTATTGCCTACCATAATCTTTCATTTTCCACCTTAATCTTTCATTTTCCACCTTAATCTTTCATTACCCACCATAATCTTTCATTACCACCATAATCTTTCATTACCCACCATAATCTTTCATTACCCACCATAATCTTTCATTACCTACCGTAATCTTTCATTGTCCACCATAATATTTCATTGCCCAACATAATCTTCTATTGTACACCCTAATCTTTCATCGCCCACCATAATCTTTCGTTTCCCACCATAATCTTTCATTGCCCACCCTAAACTTTCATTGTCCACCATAATCTTTCATTACCCACCATAAAAAGTATATATTAAACAAAAAAATATAAAATAATATAATAAACCTATATAAAAAAATTATATTGGCATGTACACAAATATTTTGTGTGAAAAATAATTGTGTGAAATAAATTTGTGTAAAAAAATTGGTTAAAAAAATTGTGTAAAAAATATATGAATAAAAATAGGGATAAAAATTTACATGAATGGTAATGTCAAAGAATGGAAGATTATGATGGGCAATGAAAGATTATGATGGGCAATGAAAGATTATGGTGGGTGATAAAAGATTAGGGTGGGCGATGAAAGATTAGGGTGGGCATTGAAAGATTATGGTGGGCGATGAGAGATTAGGGTGGGCGATGAAAGATTAGGGTGGGCAATGAAAGATTATGGTGGGCATGGAAGATTATGGTGAACGACGAAAGATTAGGGTGGGCAATGAAATATTATGGTGGGCAATGGAAGATTATGGTGGGCGATGAAAGATTAGGGTGGGCGATGAAAGATTAGGGTGGGCAATGAAAGATTATGGTGGGCAATGGAAGATGATGGTGGGCGATGAAAGATTAGGGTGGGAAATGAAAGATTATGGTGGGGAATATAAGATTATGGTGGGCGATGAAAAATTAGGGTGCGAATGAAAGATTATGGTGGGCATTGAAAGATTATGGTGGGCAATGAAAGATTATGGTGGGAAAGGAAAGATTTTGGTGGGCAATGAAAGATTAAGGTGGGCGATGAAAGATTAGGGTGGGCAATGAAAGATTATGGTGGACAATGAAAGATTACAGTAGGTAATGAAATATTATGGTGGATAATGAAAGATTATGGTGGACTATGAGAGATTTTGGTGGACAATGAGAGATTCTGGTGGACAATGAGATATGAAAAGATTATGGTGGGAAATGGAAAATTATGGTAGGCAATGAAAGATTATGGTGGGCAATGAAAGATTATGGTGGGTAATGAAAGATTATGGTAATGAAAGATTATGGTGGGTAATGAAAGATTGTGGTGGAGAATGAAAGATTATGGTGGAGAATGAAAGATTATGGTGGAGAATGAAAGATTAGGGTGGACAATGAAAGATTATGGTGGGCAATGAATTATGGTGGACAATGAAAGATTAGGGTGGGCAATGAAAGATTATGGTGGGCAATGTGAGATTATGATTGGCCAATCGTAATCTCATAAATTATACAAATATTATTATATTTTGAATGTTAAAATCGTGACATTTTTCTTGCAACCGACCAACCAACCAACAGACAAAGACACAAAATGTGAAGAATCGGAATGATGAAACGATGAAACAATTTATTCAAGAAAACATAAGAAATGTATAGCAAAAAGTTAAAACAAAATAATATTTTATTTATGTAATCAAGGCCCAAGAAGCTCAAAAAGGCTTTCAGGGCAACCTATATAAGATATTTAAAAAATACAAGTGCAATTGTTAAGGCAAAAAAATTTAAAAAAATCTAGAATCACTAATAAAAAATGCCGGTAGAGTAACAGACATCGATACTAAGCTTCAACATTGTGAAAACAAAATGAACAAGAAATACAAATAAGACAGTAATCCGGGTATTACAATGCTAAGAGCAACCAGTTCACGAGATAAATCCACAAATTACCTCCTAATAGGCATCAATCATATGGCTTCTGAGAGCTTTCTTGAACACCGACAGAGAGGAAGATGTTTTTATTGCATCCGGCAGCGCATTCCACACTTTAGGACCAATGAAAGAAACACACATCTGCGATTTAGACTTCAAGAAACGTGGAATTCGCAAATCAGTGCTGTTTCTTGTAGAATAGGAGTGAACATCATTATTCCGTGGAAGGTTCATAAACAGGTAGGAATTTAAACTATAGAAAACTGCCCGATACAACAATACTAGGATACGGTATTCAACAAGTTGGGGGAACTTTAGTATGTTTAAATTCTTAAAATGGAGAGAGGTGTGCGAAATATATGGTAAGTTATTGACAACTCTTATGACAGATTTTTGAATTTTAATTACTTTATCAAGGTAGCAAGCAGAGGTAACGCCCCATATTTCAATACAGTAGGTAAAATAGGGAGTAATCAAAGAGTCATACAAACGAAGTAACATTTCATTTGGTAAGCAGTACTTGAGTCTATTGAGTAATCCAACAGTCTTTGATATTTTGCAAGTTATATAACTAACATGATCCCCAAATTTTAAATTTTCATCAAATACAACTCCCAAAAACTTCACCTTTTCAACCCTAGATATAACTCCACTCCCAATAGAAATCACAGGAAATTCTCGTTTCCGCCTATAATTAAAAAGCACGTAATTGGTTTTGTCAATATTAATTCTAATCCTATTCACCAGGAGCCAGTTATGAATGTTAGATAATTCATTATTAACAATTGCATGACAGTTCATCAAATCAGACCTAGGGTCGAAGCTAAAAGAGAGGGTACTATCATCTGCAAAAAGGGTATATTTGAATTGATTGGATGCATTTGTAAGGTCGTTTATAAATATAAGAAACATTAGCGGGCCCAGTACACTTTCCTGTGGCACCCCATGAGTACTATCTTTAAGATCAGAAGATGTTGTACCTAAGGAAACATACTGCTTGCGCCCAGATAAATAAGATTTAAACCATCCATGAATGAATCCCCTAAATCCGTAGTGATGCATTTTAGACAATAATATGGAATGATTTACACAGTCAAATGCCTTAGAAAAGTCCAAAAATATCGACAAAACACATTTACCTGAATCCAGGGTTGGATATAGAAAATGTAAGAAATGTAATAAGGCAAGAGACGTTGACCTTTGAGATCTAAACCCAAACTGATCCTCAGAAAGAATATAATATTTCAACAAGTATTTATACACTTGTTTATAAATTATCTTCTCTATAATTTTACTAAAGGTAGGTAATATCGATATTGGTCGATAATTGGATAGTTCATTTTTAGCGCCATTCTTATGTAGTGGGATGACTTTAGCAATTTTCAATGAATCAGGAAAATTCCCTGAAAAAATAGATTCATTAATAATACATGCAAATACAGGTGATATTATGTGACTTATCCTCTTCTGTATTGACACAGGGACAGAGTGCACATTACATGATTTATTCTTCATGGATAAAATAGTAGTATTGACATCGTCAGCATTAACAGGAGTAAACACAAATGAGTTCACATAGCTACCAGTTATATAACTCATTGGATCACCTACACCGATAGGAATAGAGCTCTCAATTTGTGACGCAACATTAGAAAAGAAATCATTAAGAGAATTGACAATTTTATGACTGTCCACAGATATGTCACCATCAATCCTCATCTCATTAATTTCGACAGAACGCCTGAAAGATTTACCCATCAGGTTATTAACTGTATTCCAAGTTTTCTTAATATCATTCCTAAACTGGGTAAACCTGTTTCTATAATAATCACGTTTTGACTTTCTAATGAGAGAGGTTACATAATTACTATATCTTTTATAAGTTACGTGTGAAATTTTATTTACACGATATAACAAGTAGAGACTCTGACGTTTCCGAATACCCTCCAAAACATGACCACAAATCCATGGTTTATTTTTAGATCTAGAGGAAACAGTTTTACATTTAATAGGACAGTGTTCATCATAGAGTCGAACAATTACATCAGTAAACATCAACATTGCATCATCTACACTTTCTCCACGGAGTAATTCATGAAAATCAAAACAATCTAAAGCAATGCAATAATTACTTACAGAAACTTCATTGACAATCCTATACTCAATTTTAACTGACCCAATTTGATTTTCAGAAGGACTAAATATGTCCTTAATGATAACAAAAATAGGGAAGTGATCAGACAAACTACTAATTATTATACCAGAGATGCATCCTGAATCACACGAAATAAAAATATTATCAATTAAAGTAGCACTAACATCAGTAATACGAGTAGGTTTGCTAATTAAGGGTACCAATGAAAAACTATGCATTGAATTTTAAAAATCATCAGCACTACCACTATTCAAATTTAACAGATCCAAATTAAAATCGCCACATAGTAGCACCCTTGCGTATTTAACAAGTCTTAACCCTGACAATATTTCACAAATTTTATTTTCAAATGTAACATAGTTGGTATTAGGGGGTCGATAAACTACTCCTACAAGCACATAAATACTTCCATATGAAATCTCCAAAAATATTGTCTCAATATAGTCATAAATAACTGATATATGAGTTAAGTGTTTACATTTAAACTTTTCCAGAATAAAAATACTTACTCCACCACCACGTCTTTCAGCTCTCAAGTTATGGAAATTCTGATAGTTTACGAATTTAGCCAAATCGACAGTATCTTCATTCAACCAACACTCACTAAAACATACTATATCAAACATACAGTTTAGAGATTTTAATTCAGCTTCCAGTTCATCTAGCTTAGGTACAAGGGACCTTATATTGTAATGAATCAAAGAGAAGCTATCTACAGACAGAGGTAGTAAATTTTTAAATGTATCGGAGAGATAATAATCACTACAAAGTTCAGCATTACCACCGTCATGGAGACGATTAAAGAAATTCAAGTCAACATCTATATCATCGAATAACTCGTTGTTCATTTCAAGAAATAATTAGTATCATTAAATAACTCCGAAAATACAAAATAACATTTTGAGAGACTCAATTTAGGATTTCCAAACACTACATTGTGAGGAATAAAATACAATAATAGGTAACTGCAATATTGAGCAGCTGAATAAATACTACATGATAATATATGAAAATAAATGAACACCAAGAAAACTGAAACACAACACCTGTGGACTAAAAGTCAGTCCCGCTCCACACCATCACATAACGAAGCCGAAGGGGCTCCAAATTCTTTAATGCAGATCTGATCCAACATTTCCATACTGTTAATAAATATTTTCTGATTTCTAGCAGAAGAATTCGGTGGTTTCAGAAATGCGAACACTCTTCCATTTTGCGAACCAACGGCAACTATTAAGCCATTGGATTTCTTTTTAACCTGCCTTAATGATAACAGTACTTTTGCTCGAAGAGGAATGAGATCTTCATTCGCATATAAATTACCAAGTTTTACTCTCTTGCATGCCGACAACACATCATCACGAACTGTTCTATCAAGAAATTTAATCATTACATTTCTACTATCCGAAGACTGTGTTAATGGTCTTGAGCCGAGACGATAAGTTGCCAAAATATTTTCTGGTGGTATCTCACAATGCACTTTACGTTTGAGTAGCCCAATGACAGCAGTCTTGCTATCTCCAGATAGGGTAGACAACTCAGCTCCGGACAATATAAGATTTGAAGAGCGGTTACTGCTTTCCAGATTGTCCAGACGTTCCTCCAATTTCATCAGTTTAGCCTTTAGATTTACATTTTCTTGTTCAACCTTCTCTAGCTTGCTATGATTTACCTTCAATTCGCTCATAATAGAATCTAACTTATCCACTATCAAAGAAAAGATAATCCTACCCTCTTCAGAGAGGCCATCCAGTCCATTGTCAGAGCGACCGGTAGTGGCGAGCTGATCGGTAGGAATAGGGGATATGGCGCTGGCAGGCAGTTGAGGTACATTATGCTCAGTAGAATTGTTAGCTGTCTTAGGCATTATGATCAGCTCACAGGAAAGAACAGACGATGAGTAGCAGTTAACAACACTAGGCCGACTTGCAGAAGTGGCACTGATAATAGATAAAGTATCTGAAGAACAATGATACAATATGCAGCCAAATTAACTGAAGAACAGTGACACTAGTTGGATACTTGAACATGCACTGAAGTAGTTCAGACTAGGGTCTTAGCTAGTAATAGCGAGTGTAAACATTTACAGAGCGTCACACTACACCACACGTCCGTCTGACTCTATGACTCAGTAAATGATAAAATATTCAATTTCACTTGAATCAAATATTATTTCGCTGGGATAAAATATTATTTCACTTGGATTAAATTCAATTTCAAAAGGATCAAATTCAATTTCATAAGGATCAATTTCAATTTTAAAAGGATCAAATTCCATTTCATAAGGATAAATTTCAATTTCACTTGGATCAAATTGAAATTCACTTGGATCAAATATTATTTCATTTGGATAAACTAGAACTGTAAATGGTATAGACACTATATAAGTAAACTATTCACTTAAATTGAAACGCAAACGTATTTTTCTGATTCTTCGTATAAAATTATGACTCTTTATTCGAGATAATGAATGTAAAAATAAGAGTTGGATCTTCATGAAAGAATATTCTTCTATTTTCTATAGTATTTGCGTACAATTTCTACGAAATCTGCCTAATCTCAATTCTCTTAGTAATTGTTACATAAAATGAAGCCAGCTTGAAAAACGTGCCGCAACTCTCGCCTAATTTATTCTATTAGCAAAACTCATAAAAGAAAATTAGTTCCACCTGCTGCTAATTTGAGAAGAAAGGCACAATTTGATGCTGGCTGGAGTCATCAAAACACACTCATTCATCTCTAAATTGTTAATTTATATATTTAATTACCAGTAGTATCATAGCATTATAATAAATAAAGATGAAAATTGTAATATTTCTAGCTATTCATATTTTTCATTCTAGTTTTGTCCTTTGCTAATAGCTGCTGTAATTTGATTTTAATATCAAAGTATCTATCACAGTACGTTTCACAGTATGTATCACAGTATGTTACCTCAATATCTGATAAATTCATTTGGTTAATTTTAATTGAGTTAAATTTTCTTGCTCCACCTCAATTGAATTACATTACAGTTTCCACAAATGCATTACAATCTGTTACAGGCAAAAATATTGTTTAACAAAAAGGGTAATGCAATTAGTCGTGACTTTGAAGTAAATCTTCATCCACAAGAACAGAGAGAAATAGACCCTTTTCTGATTGCCAAAATGAGTTTAACTCTACCAGTTAACTCTACCAGTTAACTACTCAAAATATAATTATCTATTTCAGATTGGTTCAAACTCTATATTCCAAAACTTGTAAATACTCAACAGTTAGTTTTATTTGTTCCAACTATTAGAAGAGTACGAGATATTATACTCATTTGAGTTTGACCTTCAGAAAGTAATCGGAAGGTTTGACTATGTGTTTTAAAAACACATATCATATTTATAAACCTATATTTCTGTTTTTTTTTTACAAGTTATTAGTATATATACTAAACTAGAGTGTAAACTAAATTTAATTGAAAATATTGAACATACGAATATTTGTTGGTATAAGGATAAATAATATATTTGTATTCAAGACATTGGCAACTGAGAGAGTAGAGCTCTGAATGTGTAGAATGTGACCAAATCACAGCTCGTGCATGTGTGTGTTCTCATTGAGAACGTGGACTGTAGTGTGTTTATAGACTACCAAGTTGTATTTCTACGTTGCCTCACGACACCACATTATAATTAATTTCCTTATTTACATGATTTAAGCTAATTTAGGCCGATACGTAGATACATTTTAATTTTTAAATAGAAAAGTATATTTGGTATTTATGTAGGAACAAAGTCAAGAAAGGCCAATAAATTTAAAGGAATGACATGAAAGATATAAAGTAATTTGAAAAGAATGTGCTTAGATAACACACGTCCAACTCATTAGGGTTAAGAATATCAACTTTGAACCCTTGAACTAAATCATTCATAACTCATTTACATATCGAACTTATAGCAATCTTCATTTTACTGTCATTAATTATCACAAAGAACATTTTTTTCGTACTATGCTCATATATGCCAGTATTTTAAATATGTGATAATACCAACGAATAATACCGTTAACCTTGTTTCATTCTCGTTTTATACCAAAATCAAATTTTAATCATTAAGTTTCATGTGACTTAAAAGACGCAACTAAAATCATATTATATATCATCTTTAAAAATCAACTAATGTCTTACTTAATATTTCATAACGTATGATTACAGCTGGTAGATCTATTTACAGTATGGGCCACAAACATGTTTCCTCCTTTTTAAATACTTGTAAATCGTTAGCCAATGGACGGAAAAACTGTATCTTATTCTCTTTTTCTCTGCCTATTATTGTACTATTAACAGGTTAAAATTAATTTTCAACTGATTGAAATAGCTTAAGAACAGGTAAGCAAGAGTGAGGGTGATTATTTTTGGCATTGCGCGAAGGTCATTCTTAGAGCTAACTCTGTGATTTTACTTACTAAAAGGCAGTGAATAAAACGAAAAATATTATAATGGTTCACATTTTAATACAGGGTGCTTACACTTCTTCCTTGGAAACTATTTGGAAATAGAATATCTTCAGTGACATTTTGATATCATTGGAGTTTTCACTATGAATTTTCATTCTTCGCTTGTTCATTGCATTGTTGATGAAGGCCCGCTTCACACTTCCATTTTTAACATGCAGAAAAAAGCTCTGCTTAAAATGTGTTCACACATGCGTTTTTTTATCTCTGAAGTCAAAACTTAATGTGATTTTTCAATCAGGGATGAAAGAAAACGCAAGTGTAGTACATTTTAAAAATAGTTTTCTTCTGCAATGTTGAAAATACAAGTGTAAAGCGGACCTTAACCATGCAATGAACAAGCGAAGAACGAATATTCAGAGTGAAAACTTCAATGAGATCAAAATGTAACTGAAATTGTTCTATTTCCAATTAGTTTACAAGGAAGAAGTGTAAGCACCCTGTATTATAATATCTACCATTATAATTTTTTTCATTTCATTCACTGCCTTTTAGTAAGTAAAATCTCAGAGTTAGTTCTAAGAATACCCTTCGCGCAATGACAAAAATAATCACCCTCACTCTTTGCTTACCTGTTCTTAAACTATTTACATCAGTTGAAAATTGTTTTTACCTGTAAGTAGTACAATAAAAGGCAGAGAAAAAGATACCAAGATACATTTTTTTCGTTCATTGGCTAACGACTTACAAGTATTTGGAAAAGCGGAAACATTTTTGTGGTCCATACTGTATGTACACGCTGAGTCACTCTATTAATGCTTTTTTCTTGCTTATATCTTTCTATTTGCGTGTTTATCATTACTATACACTGTAATTACAGAACAAACAATGCCTCCTTGAAAACAAGACCTGATCATAGAACAATTTGATTTTGTTGAATAATGATACCAATTTATCTGTATATAACAATATATCAGACTCCACACAATTAGTAACAATAATTGTAAGAGTGACCCAGATGGAAGATATTCCGTGTGTTACATATACAGGAATAGTTCCTGAGAATCCATATCATATAGAACTGGAACATCACCTGTAAGTAGGAATAGAACTGGAACATCACATGTAAGTAGGAATAGAACTGGTACATCACCTGTAAGTAGGAATAGAACTGGAACATCACATGTAATTAGGAATAGAACTGGTACATCACATGTAAGTAGGAATAGAACTGAAACATCACCTGTAAGTAGGAATAGAACTGGTATATCACCTGTAAGTAGGAATAGAACTGGTATATCACCTGTAAGTAGGAATAGAACTTTAACAACACATATAAATAAGAATAGAACTAGAACATCACCTGTGAGTAAGAAAAGAACTTGAACATCACCTGTGAGTAAGAATAGAACTAGAACATCACCTGTGAGTAAGAATAGAACTTGAACATCACCTGTAAGTTAGAATAGAACTGGAACATCACCTGTAAGTAAGAATAGAACTAGAACATCACCTGTAAGTATAGGAACACAGTGACTGCAGTGTACAGTGACTGCGGTGTACAGTGACCGTAGTGATACAATGACTGCATCTACACTCTTCAGGGACTGTATCTACAGACTATTACTACAGTGACTGTATTTATAGTGACTGTATCTACAGACTGTATCTAAAGACTGTATCTAAAGACTGTAACTACAGTCAAGGGAAACATTAGGGTCCCAAATTGATATTTTGATGTTGTTTTTCATCGGAAAATTGAGTAGGACGCTAAAATGTAGAATACAGGAATAAATTATTGTGTTTGTTTAATCGATTGAAATTACTTTTGAACGGCAAATTTCGTTAGAGCATTTATTTTGAGTATTCTTCCATAATATTCCTTGTATTACACCTTTAAAGATTGGATGCTTTGATCACATATTTTTTATTGATGGTTAACTAACAGAGGAGAACACAATTCTCTCGAGAGTTTAATATAGTATTCAAAATGATCAAAAATCTGAACTATCTAATATAAGAAATTGGGTTAAAATATTAGTGTACAAAACTACCATATATTATCCCTGTAAATTAAAACTTTTGTTATATCAAATAAGAGTGAAAATTTAAATACAGAATAAATCAAAAGAATCTTGAGATTCAGACGAAAATCCTAAGATTCTGAGAGTTTTTTCGTGTGAGAAGATGAATAAACTCTGACAGAGCACGTACTGCAGACAGAACAAGTAGATGATAACCTGCAAACAATTCCATGCGTATATCATGAGGTACTTACTCATTTAAAACATGTGTAAACCAAGTTTTTTTTATGGAAATATGATAATTGTAAATAACGTAATTAACATATGTTCTAAGGGTGTACGGACAACTGTCATGCGGACAACTGCCATGCGGATAACTGCCATCCATCAAACTGCCATGCGGATAACTGCCATCCATCAAACTGCCATGCGGACAACTGCCATACAGATAACTGCCATGCGGACAACTGCCCTAATCGATAACTGCCATGAGTCAAACTGCTATGCGGACAACTGCCATAGATAATAACTGCCATGCGTCAAACTGCCATGCATTATATTATAATTTTATATTGGTTGAATTGTAATACGTTTGTAAACTCAACCCTTCATGGAATTCCTTTGATGTGAAGTATATTATTATCTTAACCAAAAAATTAAGTATAGCAATATTAATCGTATAGTCTGAAATTGTGTATGAAGAAGTATGAAAATTAATATTGACGGTAGATTGAGAATCTAAAAATAAAGTATACTAAATTTATTTCTTTGTTGAATCATATTATTTTTTCATGTAACCCATTTAGCTCCTTAAACAATCAAATGGTTGACAAGAAGGTCAAAATCTATAGATACAAAACTTTCTTTACAAACATTTCAAAATACAAAGAATATTACAAACACATGTTTTATAGGTTACAATTTTTATTATTAATTAATTTTCATTGTGTTAATTAATATTTTTTATTTGTAAGAACTAACTTTGGCGCTAGATTCAGGATAAGAAACTGAACTAGTAATTATTATATTTCTGTGTTAATAATATTCTTACAAAGAACACTTTACTCAGTAACTTCGAAATTTGAATTTGTTTCTTCTATAGTTTCTTTGTTTCAGCTGCCAATGATCAGAAATCCCTGCAATATATGTTTCATAAATATTTGAAAAGTGTCGAAATATCAGAAGAATTATTACAGGAATATGTTTATTAAATTTGTTATTATACTAATAACAAATCAAATTTCAATTAACTCGTATATCCCCAGTGTTGCGTGAAAGCAACGTACTCTTAAATAATAAGATACAAATTAAACGACACTTACTGAAAATTTTAACCTGAAAAGCTATATGTTTGTACTATTTTTTGTATTCTGAAATGTTTGAAAAGAAAATTTTGCATCTACAGATTTTCACCTATTTGTCAACCATTTGATTATTTAAGGCGTTAAATGTGAAAGAAAATGATTTTAACAAATAAATAAATTTTGTATTACTTCAATATTAATTTCTATGTTACTTCATTTACAATATCAGACGATAGTTACAATGCAATTAACATTTTGGGTTAAGATAATAATATACTTCACATCATATAAATTCCAAGAAAGAGTAAGTTTACAAGCGTATTACAATTCAGCGAATACAACAAGTTATGACAAAATATCAAATTTTGGTGGAATTGAACAACACGGTTGATATCTTTCTTAAAATTGTAAATTTTGATACAACACCTTATATTTTTCGAAAGTAGAGAAAAAAAGCAAATCAATGGTATATTTTGTTTACCTCTCAGCATTAATGCGAAAATTTTAATTGGTTTGAAATGTGCGCTATTCCACCAAATACATTATCATGGATATCTCTTCAAGTGGATAAGCTACTGAAAAACGAAAAAAGAGGCAGGTAGACAGGTGGAAAATGTTTCATTTTGACCGTGCAACATTGTAGAAATCAATTAATTTCATTTGCAACATGTTCGGAAATCATTTTCCATTTTATTTCAAAAATTCAACCTGGGTCATAAGGAGCGTGTCAGACAGCTCGAGAGCTGTTTCACTGATTTACCGATTCTTGAAAAAAGTGAATTATTCAATTATGCGGAGGCCAATTGTGGCAAATGATAATTAATATGGTAGTTCTATTCTTATGAAGTATTTTCCAAAAGGTTTCTGCAATATTTAAACTGGATTAATTAACTTTAAGATCATTTTTCTCCATATCAGAATCTTGCCAAGAATATTTTGTGGAATTTTGAGACTAAAATATATTTAAATAAATTTCCATCAGAAGAATCACTTCAAAATTCTTACAAAAACTATTTACACAACTGACATTCAATTTAAATTTCAAGTATATCATTATTCTTCATACTTATGTACAGAATATCAAATAATTCAGGAATTGTATTTCATCGGAATTTGTTTTGGCGTGTCAAAGATAATTCTGTGTGATACAATTCGATTATCACTTGATATTTCGGTTATAAGACAGATAAAATTGAGATTCTTCTAATCTTTCGAAAGCTTATTACATGTACGTTAGTTTTGTATTAAAAAATTACTTAATATCTTGCAATTAGTCCGTTCAATTTAATCTATATCGCGAAATTCCACGAAATACTAAAGTAAATATGCCAGTGTGTGTTGCAATATCAAAATGGAGTTTGTTGCTTAACTCAAGTATTTGGTGGAATTTCATGATGAAAGTTTCTTTAATTAATTAAATAAGAATAGATTGACTAAAATCTTATCACGAGATTATCACTGGTAAAAAAAACTTCACTTCATTTTAAGCACATCAGCCAAAATAGATCCAATGTCAAGATATCAAATTTTCAAGTAACTGTATTTAAACAAATGGAATAGATCGATACCCACAAATTTTCATGAAATCTTAATCCTGAATTACTTGATATCATCATTTTGAAATGACTGAAATCGAATTGCTGAGAATGATGTGAAAGTATATATCACCAATGATATAACTCAATTAAAATTCAAGTTACTTCATTCAAATTGAATCGATCATAAGAGTTTTTGGTATGAAATTCCACGAAATACTTAAATAAAGCAACAACCTTAATTTTGATATTGCGACACACACTGGCATATTTACTTTGGTATTTAGCGGAATTTCACGATTCAAATCATATAACACATAATAAGATATATTACAAATAAGGGTGTACGTGGTTTTTATCATAGAATGAGTCTCCTCAAACACATATATCAATTTATCATAAATATTTGGGTGTAAATCGTTCTACAGTGAGTAAATTAGGAATTGTATTTCATCGAATTATTACGTATATTGAGGGGTCAATTAACTACTGTCGAACTCTCATAGTTTTATTGATCTAGAATGCTTAAAAAGTATTAAAACCTTCAATTTTAATTCAAACTAAACTATCTATTCGTTTTTTAATGATATCGGCACATGTGAAATTCATATAACCTAGCTACTATCCTAATGTTATTCAAATATCAATAAGTTTCAAATCAAGATATTGTGGAATCTAATTAATATATTCTATTACATCAAGACATTTATTGAAGATTCTTCAAAAAAAATTAAACCTGGTGCATCATTGGAAAGATCATCAGACACGATATTGCCATGATTTTCCTCATATATTGATTTATGATCTAAATTAATTTATAGCCGAAATAAAATGCTCGAAGTTTTCCGCAAATTAGATATTTTGGCTAACCGGCTTCACTAACAACCGCCAGATTTGAAGTAAAACTTAGAACTCTCTGTGTTTTTCACTGGAGCTAGGTACACAAGTTTCCACGTCACTAGTTAAGATATGAATTTAGTTCGTCTATAAAAATATTTCAGTGAAGGTTAAGATTAGATGATAGGGTAAAGAGTCAGTAACCGCATGCTTATTTTTTTATTAACTACCTAGCTACCGCTTAAATTAAAATAACTTTTAATCCAGACTGCAAGTCTGCAGGGATTAGGGAATAGTTAAGTGTTCTCCTAGAAATCCTCTATTTTGACTTCTGTTCTCAGTAAAATACATGTGGATATAAGAAGAAATTAAGGACTGTCCTCACAAGAGATGCTAAATTTTGTTATTTATATGTCCACTCTGCAGTCTGCAAGACTGCACAGTGACAAAACTGACAATGTGTGGCTCTCAGCAGCAGATTCAAAACTTCCTCAGCTAAATTAATGGTAACATAGGAATTAATTCAAAAACTCCCTCACGGCCTCGCCCAAGTTAATGGTAACATTACTTATTTACTAACATTGTAACATAGGAACCCAGTCTGCACCAGTTTGTATTTCATGGTAAATTCCACCAACTTCTCGGTGGAATTTTTCCCCCTTTGAAGATAGTATTCTAGCAAAGTCGGTGGAATTTTGCCTATTTATTCCTATGTTACCATTAATTTTCGGTGGGAAAATTGAGAAAATGCGGGTGGATCAGCCCTATGTTTCAAAGTATGGCCAAAGTCGCCAATATATTGGAGACTTTGGAGAGCCAAAAATTCAATAATAATATGTCACTGGCGACTTTGGAGAGGTGAAATGAGTTATGAAACATTTAAATAACTAGTAAATCACTCATTAAATAGATTAAAAGGATGCACATGCATCAGACTAAGTATAATGGTACTTACAAATTAAAAATCTTCACATTGGAGCCTATTTTCTTGTTTTAAATATCTTAAATGTGGCGACCTGGACTCTGAAATCTTGGAGACCATTTCTTTTTCTCACTATATTGGCGACTTTTCTGCCATACTCTGAAACATGGGATCAGCCAAATTATTGAAATATTATGGTGGATTTTTTCAGCTTTTTGAAAAAGTCAGTGGGTTTCAGTGCACCAAATACAGACTGGAGTCTGCAAAGTGTGGCATTACTGGCATATGCCATATTAGTCCAGTCTGCAAGACTGCAAAGTATGCACAATTAGTCTCCAGATATTTTATTTGTAGGGCAATTTCTCTCCAAAGATTTTCAAATTTCTCTCCAAATAGACCAAAATTTTCTAAAAACTCTCCAATAAATCCAGATTGCAGGAACTGGACGGTTGGACCCTGGTAGTGGTAAACTGTTCTCCAATAAATCCTATAATTTTGCTATTAGTATTGTTCTCAGGCAAAGTACATCATTACATTTAAACCAGTCTGTATTTCATGGGAAATTCCACTGACATGTCAGTGGAATTTTTTCACCCTTGAGAAAAATATTCCAGCAAAGTCAGTGGAATTTTTGCTATTTATTCCTATGTTACCATTCATTTTTGGTGGCTAAATTGAGAAAATGCTGGTGGATTAGCCAAATTTTTGGTAATATATTGGTGGATTTTTTCAGCTTTTAAAGTTTTTGAAGAAGTCAGTGGGTTTCTGTGCACCAAATACAGACTGGCATGTAAACATAGGAAGAAATTAAGAATTGTTCGCATAGAAAATGTTAATAATGTCCCATTTTCTGCAAACTGGCAATAAATACATGTAAACATAGGAATTAATTACTAATTTGTCGCCGGGTATTAGATGAATACTTCAGGAGATCAATTTCTAGGCCTCAATTGTCGCTGGATAAACTTCACAAATTCACCCATCTTTTATTATTAGTCTCCAAGATTTCAATTTTGAGGACAATTTGTCTCCAAAAATTTTGAAATCTGTCTCCAAAATGACAAAATTTCTCAAAATGTCTCCAATAATAACATGTAAGCATAGGAATTAATTAAGAAATAGTCACCAAGATCTTGCTCGACATATTTTCCTTCAAAAAACGTCTCCAAAGATCTTTGGCGACGTGGCCACACTTTTCAGACTGGATAGGAACCAGTCTGCAAAGTGTGGCAGTGGCATTAGTTTCCAAGATTTCAATTTTCATAGCAATTTCACCCAATTTGTCACCAAAGATTTTGAAATCTGTCTCCAATCCACTTTCCAGTCTGAAAAGCGCGGCCATGCCGCCAAAGATCTTTGGAGACGTTTTTTGAGAGAAAATAGGTCTGATCAAGATCTTGGTGACCATTTCCTAATTAATTCCTATGTTTACATCATGCCAGTCTGCAAAGTGTGGCATATCAGTCTCTAAGATTTCATTTCTGAGGGCAATTTGTCTCCTAAGATTTTCAAATCTGTCTCCAAAATGACCATAATTCTCAAAAATGTCTCGAATAATAACATGTAAGCATAGGAATTAGTTAGAAAATAGTCTCCAAGAAGATGGCAAGATCTAGCTCAGACATATTTTCCTTCATAAAATGTCTCCAAAGATCTTTGGGGACATGGCCACACTTTTCAGACTGGTTTACATGTAATTTTTTGAGAAATTTGGTCATTTTGGAGACAGACCAGGTAGTAAAGTATGTCCAAACTCGCCAATATGATGGCGAGTTTGTGAGAAGATTTTTGACCTCTCCAATTCCAAATGGTGAGGAATATCTAATTTTCTCCTATGCTATAATGTTAATTTGGAAAGAATTTTTGATAATTTTGAGAGAAATTTAGCTCCATTTGGAGAGAGCTGGAGAGATAATTGGTGAGTTTGTGAGCCACACTATTTTACTTGGGAGACAGACTTTAAAATCTTTGAAAACAAATTGACCTCATAAATGAAATCTTGGAGATTGATATGCCACACTTTGCAGACTCGTGGCATACCAGTGTCCAAGATTTCATTTATGAGGAAGATTTTGAATAACTCAATATGCTGCCTTTCATTTATCTTGAGATTGAATTTTGTTTAATTTTTATGTTAAGATTAAATTCGTCGAATGACATTTTGAGTTTATACCTATATTTCCATTAATTTTGCCACGTGAGGTTTTGAATTAATTCTAATGTTCCTATTAATTATGCTAAGGGAGATTCTGAATTTGTAGTGGAGACACTGAAGGAGAATTATCTCAATTTGAAATCTGTTAGATTCACATAACACACTATGCTATAGGTTCAAATGTCTAATATTCGTATTAGATCTGTGTCAGTGAATCTTGGAAGAATGTTCCACACTCTGCAAGTTGGATATAGTCAACATTTTAATTTGGTAGCTCAGCTCTTAAGTGCCTGGGTACACTGAGCGATTAAACATGCGAGCTGGCCTTACGAGTTACCCATTTATGCCCAGTGTTGCATAAACACACGACAAGTAAACACGAAATGGGTATACATGAGTTAACTCGCAATATCAGCTCGCACGTTTACTTGCACTGTGTAACTAGGCCCTAGTAGTGATTGTCTATGATGAAAGCACAATCTATTTTATTCAAATCTCTGCATCATGTTTCTCATTCTTCCACTCCTGAAATTAAAAATGCAATTATATTATTAGCTAATAGTGATAAGTATCATTGTTTGAGCACTAACTTTTTATATTCATTCCAATACAGACATGAAATTTAGCAGACAAATCTAGACTTTACAAATATTAACATAAAGAACCTGGATGCTAATAATCCGAGACTGGAGGTATTGTGTAATCATACAAGAAAAATTCCCAGGTAAAGTGTGTTTGCTAATGTGGTAGATATCGAGGATATGAATATTCATTTCCTCATTTTATTTACTTAAAAATGTATTTTTCAGATAGGGATAATCTCTGATGATTTCTCAATAATGCTTAGTCATATAATAGTAACTTCCGGTTTTGGTTAAAATGAAACCATTTTTACATTTTATATTATGCTAAATCTGGTGATTTATAGAAACAATTAAAGATATAAATTATTTCCCCATTTTATAATTGCTACCTACTTTCATTATGATTATTTTGCATCTGAGAAAATCAATTTTATTAGTTTACAATAAGTTTTATCTTGCATTATGGTACCAATTTATTGAACATATATTTCTTCAATACTCTGTAGCTACATGATGTAGATGATTGATAAGTCAGTATACTTTTGAGTTTGATGTAAACTAGCTAATTCACACGCTGAAGCTCTTACAGTTGTGATAACTAGAGTTGTTTATCTCAGATGTGTGGCAGGGGTAAAAAACGAAATATGAAGACAATCAAATCTTCAGGTCAAGAGCCTCAAGTTAAAAAAAAAAAAATTCAAAGAAAACAAATGGACCAATATTCTTTGAAAGTTCTTGTCTGGTCACAGCCATTGAGAGAAGTGAAACACCATGATGCTATCAATATGAGAGTAAAGGTATTGTTTTACTGTTAGCTACAAGCTTACCTTGTGGATGTAGAAAAGTTGAGATAATTTTAAATTTTATGCAATCTAATTCAAATATAGAAATTGACTACAGTTTTAATTTCAGATTTGTGAAAATTTAAAACTATTTTAATTTCAGATGTGTGGCATTGCTAAGAGACGAAATCTGAACACGACCAAAACTGCAGTTGTTTATCCTAAAGTTACAGCACCTAAGTGTCGAAGCAGAGCACCAAGGCTCCCAATGGATGCACCAAAGCTCCCAATGGATGTATCAAAGCTCCCAATGGATGCACCAAAGCTCCCAATGGATGCACCAAAGCTCCCAATGGATGTATCAAAGCTCCCATTGGATGCACCAATGCTCCCAATGGATGAACCGAAGCTCCCAATGGATGCACCAAAGCTCCCAATGGATGCACCAAAGCTCACAATGGATGCACCGAAGCTCCCAGTGGATGCACCGAAGCTCCTAGTGGATGAACCAGAGCTCCCAGTGGATGAACCAGAGCTCCCAGTGGATGAACCAGAGCTCCCAGTGGATGAACCAGTGCTCCCAGTGGATGAACCAGTGCTCCGAGTGGATGAACCAGTGCTCCCAGTGGATGAACCAGTGCTCTCAGTGGATGAACCAGTGCTCTCAGTGGATGAACCAGTGCTCTCAGTGGATGAACCAGTACTCCCAGTGGATGAACCAGTGCTCCCAGTAGGTGCATCAGAACTTTATATGGGTGCGGTAGAGCTCCCAGTAAGTGCACCAGAGTTTTATATGGATGCACTAGAGCTCCCAGTAGGTGCGCCAGAGCTTTATATGGGTGCACCAGAGAATACAAATTCACCATCTCAAAGTAATCTAATCACCTTCAATGGGGAGGATATTGGAGAGAATAACGTTCAACCTAAATCTGATCTTGTTCAGGATTTTGATGTAAGTTTTGAATAATAGTAGCTAATTATTGTGAGTGTTATGTAGATTTAGAATGATTGCTATAGCTAAATAAAATGTTCATGTGGTTAGATAGGTAACTACATATTGACTAATTACCTTGACCAATGATGATTTAACTATGTACATTGCGGGCCTCATTATGGATTGTCTCCTTTCTTCAAGACTAATTCATTAGTTATGTTTTCATTTCAGAACGAAGAAAGCATTATCATACCAAAGCGAGCAGTAGAGCTTCTGGATGGAAGGATTGGGTTTTACCGCGAAGATGTGCTGGTGAGTTTATATTGAAGATTGCAATTGTTTTTATATGATGTCATAGCTATACATTACATTTTGGTTGTTTTCAGGTGGAGTTAGGTATAGCGAAAAGACAAGAAAGGAAGAAAAAGAAAAAATGTCCTGAATGTGGCGTTAAGCGGATCGAACTTCCCAGTCATATGCGAGTAAAGCATGGATATAGCAAAGAGAAAGCTTCAAAAGTTGAATTCACTTCAGGTTAGTTGTCAATTCTTTATGTTTTTCTCATCAATATTCGTTATATAGTATATTTTATTGACTATTGATGGTCTGTTCAATATTAGCTGATGAATGAACCTCCGTTTTTTCTTAGATGTACCAGGGGAAGCTCAGGCAAGCTCATCCATGTGTGCAGCAATGGAGAAAGAATTTTTAACGTCACAAGGTGGGTTATTTGAGGCAAATATTTTAGATCATTGTTCGGTAACAATAAAAATTTATGATTTTAACTACAATCAATTGCTATATGAGTTTTTAATTCTTGATTACTATCTTGTTCATTATAGAGAACAGAGTTATTAAGATAGAAAAACTGCTAAAAAGCTGCATCTAATTATTATTCTAATTCTGTCTTCCTTGGCAGATTGTGAAGACACAGATCAACTCGAAGAATTTGCAGAAATGAAATCCCAGTCCAAACAGAGGACCTTCCTAGATAGTGATAAAAACCGAATTCATGATCTGTTCTGGTCAGAACTTTTAGCAGGAAACACATACACAAGCTCTGAAATTGACGTAATATGCAAGGAAAACATTCCAGAGTTATTCCAGAAATATGGTCCAGTACGATTAAGGAACAAATTCCGCTATCTAAAAGCAACCTATCTACACAAGAAAGAAAATAATAAATTGTAGAAACCTAAATATTCGTCATGGCTAATTGAGATTTTATCACATATTTATGATTCATAACAACTATTAATTAGATACCTGTGATAATTAGTAATTAGTTGATACTCTGTTTTTCCATGTATTGAAAAGGATTGCTGCGTTGTATTGCAATTTTATTATAGATGTTTTTGTTTATTCCAATTTCTATTGTTTATTTGATTCTATGATATCTAGTCTTTCTCTATTAACTCTTTATTTCGTGTTATTTTTAAGAGGAATCTTGCTAATATTCTATAGCTAACTTTTATTCGATTAATTATTTATTTCATGTTATTTTCATAAGGAATCGTTCCTATATACTATATCTAATTATTTCCCGACTCACTCTTCATTTCGTGATATTTTCATTAGGAATCGGTCTTATATTCTGTCTAGTTATAAGTCAATTAACTCTTTATTTCGTGTTATTTTCACAAGGAATCGCGCTCATATTCTATTCCAAGTAATTAAAGGATTGCAATATAATTATTTCTATAGTTTATTGTATCTTAATACAAAAGTAACAGATCCTCCTTCATTTTATTTACCTATTTTAAGATGAAAAATATTGTGTTGGACCGTCTTTTTGAAATTACATCTTTGTTATTATGGAAAATATCACTTGTGAATACTACTGTCGAGGATAGATCATTAAATCAATATATGTGTACTGTAGAATGAAAGCAAAATGTTGTTATTAGATTTATTATTACTTATTTACATGTAGATGAAGGATATATTAATGAAATATCTTCTGTAATTATGATAAATAAGAAAGAAGAGTTTAAAATGCTAATATGACATATTCCAATTGAATCTGTTATAGTAGAGTTAATAATTTGTTCTGATTGAAGTTGCTAGAAATTTCAAAAAGTATTCTAATATGATTGAGCCGAAACTGAAAATTTGTAGTCTATCTACCAGACTTTTGAACTCTAGTTATATAATATCCTGTGAAACTATTCATCTAAAAGTTCACTGGTGTTCATTTTGATCTTAATATCGTAGGAAACTCTCAAATAGCTTCAACTTTCTATTTTGTTGATCCTACAATTATTAACTGAGAGGTACCAATCTAGTATGTAAATATTGATAAACTACTGTATGATGGAAATTGAGACTATTTTAAATGCTGAAAATCGCACAAAACCATATGCGACAAGATCTTGATTACTGATTACTTCTTGTTTTACAAACTAGAATTCTGAAGAGAAATGAGAGTTTAACTGGTTCGATCTACCAGTATTCAACAGATTAGCATTTATGCCACTATGGATTATTAAGTTCCCAAAATTATCAGGATTTCTCGATGCCACCATACAGCAAGATTACTCTTACCAGTTATTAATGCTCGTAGGATACTGCACAGAGTGCCTGTATATGTGGCTAAAATTAAATCCAGTAACAATAACAATTAGTTACCACATACATATATACTTGTAAGTGATACGTCGAAGAATTTCGTACTAGGCAATGAATAAATTAGAACAAGAATTTAAAGTCAATACATCTCTACTACTAATGAGAATTTGTAATAGAGATGCCAAAAATATTGCAAAAAGTTAACGGTATGTCAAACTGCTTTTTCATCATTAATACTGCAATTACTGGTACGTATGCAATGGGCTCATCATCCTTCATATGTTTTTATATATACGTATAAAAATATCTAAAAAAATCACGCACCAGAAATAATTCAAGTAGATATTATCCAATATCCTGGACACGGATTAGTTTGAGGAAATTAAATTGTTCATGAAATCGGAAAAGTTTTTAGAAATTTTATCTGGATGAGGTTTAACAAATTTATATTGATGAAGTGTATTGAAAAGCCGTTACCTTTAACAGAAAAATACATTAGTATATATATATATAAATATTAAATATCACGCTCCAGAATCAGGTATGATATATATCATGGATACGGATTACTTCGAGGAAATTCAATTATTAATAAAATAGAAAACTTTGATAGAAATTTTTACTGAGTGTGCTGTAACTAATTTATACTGATAACCTTTTTTGAATCTATATTTAACACCTGTTATTATTAACAGGAAAATAAACTAGTATAATATAAACGACTAAACATGTTAGATTTGATATTATTAATGTTCAAATTGAAATACTAAATGAAACAGTGGAGTGCATTATATCTTCGAATTATCAATAATATTATTGTAATCTAAATATAAATATATAATCGATTCATTAATATCAGTAGAATGATAATAATCCTGAATTCATCTTCATTATTGTGTAGATCACAAGTAATTGTTGATTAATCGACACCGTACACTATAATATTCTGCAAGATGTAAAAATTCGCCCAAATATTTACTGAATTCGACATAATATGAAAATTCCGCCATATACAATCTCATTCCCACAAAATCCTATAAATTTCCACCAAATACTAAATTCCACCATCAAATCTCTCAAATTTCGATTAAATACTGCATTGTCAAAACTACAACATTATAATATATTGCATGGCAATTGTCCGCTCTGGGAATTGTCCGCTCTGGCAGTTTTCCCCATGGCAGTTATCCGCATGGCAGTTGTCCGCATAGCAGTTGTCCGCATGGCAGTTGTCTTAGAGTCATTCTAAGTATGGTGAAATAAATGTTTCTATGAATGTGGTAAATAACGTATAGTAATCACCTGTTACTAGTATGGAAATTGACACTAATTACCTTCGCAATTTTGCTGAAGGTTATATTTTCATCGGAATTTATTTATTTATTTATTTATCATCTTGTTATTCGCTAAACTGAAAAAGTGTTCAACCAAATTGCCTGAAATTTGATGAAACGATTGGTCCATGTCCAGTGACCTGCTGCTAGTCTTTTGTGAGTGACCTGGTCAAAGGTCAAGGTCACGGTCATTTATAACCCAAAAAGTATCGAACCATATTGTATGAAACTTGGTGGAACGATTGGTCAATCTGCAGGAACCATTTTGATGATTTTGGGAGTGATCAGGTCAAAGGTAAAAGATAAAAGTCAAGGCCATTTGTAACTCAAAAAGTTTTCAACCAAATTGTCTGAAATTTGATGGTACAATTGGTCAATGACCAGGAACGGTCTGGTAGAATTTTGGAAGCGATCCGGTCAAAGGTCAAGGTCATTTATAACTAAAAAAGTATGAAACTTGGTGGGTCGATTGGTTATTATCCAGTTAGCAGTTTCTTTAATTTTGGAAGAGAACGGATCAAAGCGGAGGCGATGGTATGCACTCTACCGAGTGCACATAATCTAGTTAAACATGTATTCAATCTCTATTTGATAAGGTTTTTATGAATTGGTTTGGAAATGGTATAACCCCATATTAATTGTGTGTTTATATGATGGTTAGATTGATTTAATGTGGATAACACATACATTAATTAATACTGTAGTACCACATTATAACCATTAAGCAATATTATAAAACATGTGTATGCAATGTGGAATTGTTTATGTGAATGGGTAGGCCAACTTCTTTATTATTCTCAAATATTTGTGCAGTTTTCGACTATTATAATTATTGCAAGACCTTCCAATACATATTAATCGTTTTTAAATCACTATTATCAATGTTAATACTTATAGAAATGAGAACGATCATATAATTATTTCTTATATTTTAAAACTAAACCAAATGAAATGAACTTTTTCCCCTCCCACCAAATACCAAAGTTGCAATTAAAACAATTTCTTAATTTGAAATATGAAATGAAAATTAGTTCAATGGTAAAATGAAAATTAGTTCAATAGTAATATTCTTTGGATTCTGAAAAATATAATTGCATTCAGAAATTTATCATTTATCTATTTGATAATTTGCTGATATGATTAATTGTTTGTATGTTTTTAGTACAGATATTTATTATATAGAAATAGCCATAATGAGTTGGATGTTTGTTTTCTAAGCACATTCTTTTTAAATTACTTTATATATCATGTAATTCCTTTAAATTTACCGCCCTTTCTTGACTTTGTTCCTACATAAGTAGCTACCAAATATAATTTTGTATTTAAAAATATTTATGTATTGGCGTAAATCAGCGTAAATCAAATAAATTAGGAAATTAATTGTACTGTGGTGACGTGTGACTAACTAAATATAGTTTGGTTAGTCTCTAATCACACATCAGTCCACATTTTCTTGGAGTACACACACATGCACAAGCTGTGATTGGGTCACACTCCACCCAATCACAGCTCAGCTCTCTCAGTCCTATGTATATATTTCTCCTTATAAGTTCAATATTTTTACTTCAATTTGGTACATATTAGTTTAGTCTATAAAGTGTGTTTCAACATTATTGATATTTTCCAATAGCCATATACAGGGTGCGGAGAAAGTCCCCGATCATACAAAAATGGTAATTTAATGAGTTGTTATGGATGAAATAAAACAAAATTTATCACACAATATCTCAATAAACCCATTTTAACATTTCTACCAATTATTTTTTAATATGACCACCATTGGCGGCGATTACTCTCTCGAATCTACCTCTGAAGCTCTTTACTGCGGCACGGAACGTTTCTTGGGGAATTTTAGCCCATTGTCGCTCAAGGGACTTCTTCAGAGTTTTCGTACTATCATGAGCTAATACACAAAAGTCCAGACAAAAGTCCAGAGGGTTCAGATCCGGCGATGAAGGAGGCCTCAATTCCTTCCTCCAAGATGCAGGACAGTCACGCTCACACCAATCCTGAGTTTTGTTCTCTGTGTGCAAGGGCGCGTCATCCTTTTGAAAGGTAAAAGGCTTGTCCTTGAAGTGCTTCTTCATCTCGACTTGTCCTGGGGTCAAAATATCCTCGATATGCGATTTTGCGTTAACTTTATCGCCTTCTTTGACGAAAAGGACAGGAGATCTCCAACTCTCACAGATGGCAGCCCAAACCATCACATGCAGAGGCAGGCTTTTGGCGACGGAAAACAGTCTTTACGGATGGAGGGATGCAGTCAGCACTTTTTGCCAGAATTCTGTCGCTTTGTCCTCTTTTCGACTTTTCTGTCGAAAAATTCTGTCCCCTTTTCGACATTTTTCGAAGAATCTATAAGAAAGACCTTCACATGCGGTTCTATCTTGATATATATGGCTGTACATCCAATAACGGAAGCCCATAAGGAACGGCGACTCAAATTCAGCCGGTTGCTCTTATATCAGCCCAATCCCGAAACATTTGTGTTGAAAGTTATCTGGACCGATGAAAAAAAATGTTTGCTTGAATCAAGGCCCCCACAGGAAGAATGATGGTTCTTGGTCTCTTACTAGTCCCAATGAGATTGTCGAATATAACAATAGAAATGATGAGAAGGTTATGCTTTTTGTTGCTATTGTTAACGGTAAAATGTCAGTCATTCATGCCTCCATGGATGAAAATGGAAGACGCAAGATAGTGAATGGAGACTGCTACCATTGCACCACTGCCGCCAAAGAATTCTTGTTGAACAGGTTTGGAGGCAGAGTCATCAGCTGTGGTAAACAGATTGCGTGGCCAGCGAATTCTCCAGATATGAATCTGTTGGATTTTTATTATTGGGCCATAGCTCAAAAAGAAGTGTATTCTGAAAAACCAACTACAGTTGACGAACTTATCAATGTTGTGAAGAGATTTTCAGAAGAACGTCCTTCAGGGTCTAGGTCAATTGATCCCCGGTCATTTGATTCCCGGTCATATGATCTCCTTACCATTTGATTCCCGGTCAAAAGATCACCAGTCATTTGATTCCCAGTCATATTTTTTGTTTATAAACCTACTATTCATTTATTATATGTGAATATATTAATAATTATATAATAGAAATGTGCACCCTACAGTCGATGAAGTTTTTTAAAGAAACTAAGTTATAAGGGTAAAAATAGCTAACAAGAAATTAAATATATTTTTTATTCAATTAAGTAACAGTATATAATATGTATATATGCTTTCAAATTTACATTCCAACGACAAAAAATTTTAATGGTAAAATCAAATATACAGGTATACTCTTATTATAACTAGCACATATAACTAATCAAATAAATCAGGAGCATGTCTCGTAATTATTTCTCCTGGTATAGGAGCTAATTAAGGACTAACTTTCAACAATTTTATCGTGTTTTCAGTTATGCTTTTTTGCCGTAACTATTACAATTATTATCATAATGCAAGTGGGAAAGATCAAAAATATTTTTATGGTAAATATACTCAATCTATTTTATAATGTTTTTAATAGTTACGGAGGAAACAGCTGAACTGAGAGTTAGGTATATTTATTTAGATTGCAAAGTGAATATACCTAACTTTAGCTTGCAAGAGTAAGTTAATATTTTTAATGACTAGTTGTGAATGTAAATTATTTGTAAATAAAAATATTTAATTTGTTGCGATAATAAGTTCTAGCTGTTTGAATTCTGTTATTTTTTTCATTATATATAAAATTAATTATATAAATATATTAGACATCAAATTGTTTCACAAGTTTTATATATTATTTAAATAGTAAATGACAATTTTTATATAGAAATAAAAATCGTAATAAATTATTGTATGCTAAATATATGAGCAAACAAAAAATATGACTGGAAATCAAATGACCGGGGACCAAATGACCGGGAATCAAGTGGTATGGCGATCAGATGACCGGGAATCTAATGACCGGGAATCAATTGACCGGCCACGGTCCTTCAGAGTGTAGCACTTAATGTTTTGAAGAGGGCGAATTTCTGTGTGCAGCAAAATGGAGGCCACTTCCAGCACCTTCTATAATAATTTCTTGGTATTAATCATTAAAAATCCACTCTTCCTGAACATTTTGGCCTATTATTTTTCTCTTTTTTCGTCAGTATAACTATGAATACAAGCCACTGAAAATATAAAAAATGTTGAAACAAACTGTATACTAAGAACTTGTGAAAAATATAGTACTGTAGGTTTATAAATAAGACATGAATTTATTAAACACATAATCAAACCTTCCCGTACATTCTGATACAGTTTGTTTTAATTGGCCAGGATATTTTCTACCCTTCATTTCACACATTAATTGAGCATAATTTGATTTACTTTTCAAAACAGTAATGCTTTCGAAAAATTGTATCCTGAAGAAGTAAAGAAGCGTAAGAAGATTAAAAAAGAATGAAGATGTTATCAGACGAAATGAAGATGTACATTTTTACGAAGTGGATCAATTGCACCAACCCCAACGAAAAGAAGGAAGACGAAGAGCTCTGATGCAGGAATTGAAAAGTTAGGAATATTGTCACTGAAAATAGCGTTGAATCTCTCAGGAAAATTACACCACATTCTTCATCAAGCCTCACTACCATATGAAAAATACTCCGCTATGATCTGAATGTACAGATTAACTTTGGTACATCCTCTCTCAGATACCCATAAGCAGCAAAGTCGACAATTCTGTGAATGGCTCCTCTATCAACCAGAAGATATCGTACAGAAAATTATTTGAACGGAAGAAAAACTCTTCTGTCTTTAAATCTTTGCCCAAAAAGAGGTTTATTCTCAGAAACCAGAATCAATTGATTCTCTCATTGAATGTGTTCGCTGAATCATACAAGAATACAATCAGGAGAGTTGCAGACAACTTGTTAATAATGATACGAGCGAGACTCTAATCTAGGTGCGATTGGAGGCCATTTTCAGCTCCTACTTTAAAAAGATGTTCTATAAATAATATATAGATCATAAGTTCCAATCTTAACTTTTTATATGATAAGTGTTTGAAGAGATCCTAGAAAAAAAAAAAAAAGCAGTCTAGTCAAACTCATCCGGGTTATTAGAATATTAATATTTGATAAATAGTCTGGCATTACACCTACATCATACTATACCATAGCAAAGAGTGGAGTGGAAATTTCATTATAAAATTTTTCATGCATTAAAAATTAAAGAGTATGAATATAACATTATTAATATGTTAGATTGGTAAAATGAGATATTATAATTAAAATTTTAATATAAATATTATTTTGACCAAATAATTGAATATTAATAACATGTTCACAATAAATGAGTTTTAACACTTTTTACAATTATTATAGAAAAAAAAAATGAAAATTCAGAATCGTAAAAAACAAAAATTGTCATATTAGTACCGTTCGAAATCTTTAAGCTCTCTATTAAATCTTCTTCTACAACATTTAACCATATCAGAATAGTCGATACGTCTTGAAACCACATGAATCGGTAAGTTGCAAACGTAAGAAAGAAATTCTATGAGCGGAAAATGAAAATCCTCGTCTCAATATCCATCATCCTGACTTAGTACCTACTTACCGAAAAAAGAGATGTTCTATTGTGTCTTTATGTGATGACTTCAAGTGCATTTTATAAACCTATAGCATTAAAATAAACATAGTATATCAGAAATAAATACCAAATAGCGGTAATTAAAGATATATAGTTTCTTTTTGATAATTTAAATTTAACAAAATGTAACCTCCTATTCCTAAATTTGAAATTTAACAGCTTACCCAATACCAATGACTCATATCCTCCATTTCTCCTTTATCAACTTGTCCCCTCCATTCCTCCTTTACTAACTTGTCCCCTCCATTCCTCCTTTACCAATTTGTCCTCTTCATTCCTCCTTCACCTACTTGTTCCCTCCATTATTCCTTCACCAACTTGGTCCCTCCATTCCTCCTTTACCAACTTGTACCCTCCATTCCTCCTTTACCAACTTGTACCCTCCATTCCTCCTTTACCAACTTGTACCCTCCATTCCTCCTTTACCAACTTGTACCCTCCATTCCTCCAAATATATAGAAATATATTTGTTAATTGGTGTTCCGTTAATATTAAGAAAATGCTTAGAATAATTTCCATGGAGATTTATTATTTATAGACATTTAAACAATGATATTAATTTAGTCTGACTACATATTAAATAATATATCAATATTGTCATTATTTTATTATATATTTTTCATTTCATCTGAATAATATTTTTAAATTATAAGAAACGAACGAGTGATTTTAACTTACACACGATACCCCAGGCAAGAAGGATTTATTCCTGGGATATTATGGGAATATCCTGGGATACAATACCAAATTCAACTCAGTTTTATTTTTTGCGAGAATCAGGAAATCTTCAAATATTCTCATATATGCACTATATTTTCACTATATTTTCACCATATTTTCACTATATTCTCACTATATTTTCACTATAATTGCCTATGTTTCGTAGTGTGAAGTACTTGCATTAATCTTCTGCTTAATCTTCTATTTAATAATCTTCTACCAACAGAGAATATTTTCTTTCTTTCGAGTCTCAGCAAGAAAACATTAATCTGTACGGTAACAAAATTCTCGTACTTTATTTTATAATTCCTCGAGTTGATCTAAACTCACGTAGAAGCTTTTTAATTATTCGTCTGCATAAAATGGAATATTCTGTGGAGGATTTATTTTATGATTTCATTATTTTTATTAGATATAACAAGGAATTATAAGAATTATAAATTTCAAGAATTAGTTTATGTCAGGTCAGAAATTAATAGATTAATTAAAGGATAATGATAAATTTAAAGAAGTTCCCGGTGTTTATTCATTTATCTGGAATATATAATTTGAATATTAGAAATTAGAATAGAGCTGTATTTACCACCACAAATTCGCACAATAATGTTCGGAATATATCTTCGTAAAGATATGCCAACAGGAATTTATTAAGGGTTGAAAACGGCGATGAGTTTGGTTATCAATGGGTAATGCCGAAACTCTTAACCAGTCACCAGTAGTTTATTCTATAGGAATTAGAACAAATTGTTTCAATTGTTTATCACCACCAACCAGACGCAAAATATAAAGCACTCACTAATTCAATTATTTCAAAGACAAACCTTGAAATTTAATACTTATTAAAGTAAAGCTCTTTCAAGAGTTTACCAAATTAAATGGTGAGACGGAAAGTTAATTCACAATGGAGTTTAGGATAACTCTTAACAAGATTTTAAATGGAGCAAAAAAGCTCACGAAAATAAGGTCGTACTATTGTACTTCAAGAAATAATGTTCGAACATAGAAAGGATAGGGTTTAAGAGCTTTCTATATTCTTTATTAAACAGTAGCAGCTTTACCGCCTAACTACTATAATAATAGAATTTAAATCTATTAGCTTAATCACACTACTCGAAGGTCATAACAGATCGAGAGTTTAGTAGTTACTGATTGAGCGTTTGTTAGATACTGATTTTATTCGAACAGAGTGCACTTATTTATAGAAATTAAAGTGCTATACAGCGCTATCTGGTGGTGGTGATTTTGAATACATCCTGCATAAGTTTTTATCATTTACAAAATATATCAAATATATGAGAAATAATTTTTACAATAAACAAATGAAAAAATAGACAATATACAATAATACATGGAAAGGTTATTTTTAACAGTATTTGAAATGATTATAAGTCAAAATATTAATTCAATATCTACTGTGTTTGTCTCATACCTTACGTCTAATAATTCTCTCTCAAAGACAGTATTGTTGCTCGATAAAGGTGTAATATTACTCTATAGTTAATATTACTCTATAGTTAATATTACTCTATAGTTAATATTACTCCATAGTTAATATTACTCCATAGTTAATATTACTCCATAGTTAATATTACTCCATAGTTAATATCCATCAATAGTTAATATTACTCCATAGTTAATATTACTTCATAGTTAATATTACTTCATAGTTAATATTACTACATAGTTAATATCACTCCATAGTTAATATTACTCCATAGTTAATATTTCTTCATAGTTAATGTTACTCCATAGTTAATATTACTCCATTGTTAATATTACTCCATAGTTAATATCACTCCATAGTTAATATTATTCCATAGTTAATATTACTCCATAATTAGTATTACTCCATAGTGAATATTACTCCATAGGTAATGTTACTCAATAGTTAACATCCATCCATAGTTAATATTTCTCAATATTTAATATCTTTGTTTACATCAAACCCAGGAATTGGCTTAAGAGAGACATCCTGGATCTCCCCCGGGTCAAACCCCAAATCTGAAGAAAGGTCGGGGTCCTCAACAGCAATAGTGCCTTCAGACATGAACCTGTTTCTACCTTTACTTATAGAGACATGTCATTGGAGAAGACACCTAGCGGAATATTTCCCTACTGTATATGTTACTAATACTCTCCATAATAAGTGACTATTATATTATTTAGTGTTGAAAATAGGCTACTATTATCCCTCTACAAAATGTATACTAGTAGTTTAAAAAGACTTTGGTATGCAAGAAGCATTTATTCCTTGCAAATTGAAGAAATATCCCAGGAATAAATTCTTTCTCTTCTGGGTTATATTGATACTTCTGCATTTCAATGCTACTTTTCGCCATAACAGTTCTAATACTAAATTTCCTACAAATCTGTTGCTATTCAACATTGAAGTTAGAGAGCTATAGTTTTTGTCATTTTATTCACTGTGTCACACAATCAAAAATTAGTCACATTATTTTTAACTGAAGAACACTAACAGAACACCTGCTTATAACGACAATAAACAACTACAATAGAAATTGCTTATTACCTTCGCAATCTTACGGAAGGTTATATTTTCATCGGAATTTATTTATTTATCATCTTGTTATTACTTAACTGAAAAAGTGTTCAACCAAATTGCCTGAAATTTGGTGAAACGATTGGTCCATGTACAGTGACCTGCTGCTAGTCTTTTGGGAGTGACCCGGTCAAAGATCGAGGTCACGGTAATTTATAACTCTAAAAGTATCAAACCATATTGCATGAAACTTGGTGGTCAACATGCAGGAACCATTTTGATAGATTTTGGGAGTGATCGGGTCAAAGGTCAAAGGTCAAGGTCAAGGCCCTTTGTAACTCAAAAAGTATTCAACCAAATTGTCTGAAATTTTTTTAGCTGAAGAGATACAATCTAATTACATTTCACTATGAGAACACCTGCCTATAATGACAATAAGCAACTACAATAGGAATTGCTAATTCTTCGCGCAATAGAATATTCTAATTTATTACGTTCTAACTAATTCTTTCGGTTTGCAACTTTCTAGTAGAGTAAGTTATGGATTCCACCTTTCCTATGATATAAGAACGACTGCTCTAATCTATAACATCATGACCGAAAATATGAAATCGTTCGTTAACTCATAACTTAGCCCAGTATTTGAATTATTAATTTGCAATATGTTAGATCTTCTGAAACTCTCGACAGTTTTGTTTGGAAATCTGAGACTGAAGTTAGACTAACAGAGAGAAACTTTTATTGAAAACTTCCAAGAGGATGTTTGAACTGATAGAAAGTACTTAGTAAATAAGTAATTGCAATCTCATTAATAGATTTATGATGTTTGGACTGATAGAAAGTACTTAGGAAATAAGTGATTGCAATCTCATTGATAGATTTTTGATGCTTGGATAAATTGGAAGATATTAATTAATGGATGGAAATAAATATCTACCTAAAATAAAACATTTAGAATGATATTTTAACCTTTCACAGCGCTATTTATTTACTATCATTGATAGTTTTTATAGAAGAAAATGCTTCTATTAAATAATAATCGAGTATAAGATCTGAATTTTGACGGCAGAGAGGAAATTTCAATCTGAATATTGATCAAATATCTAAGTGAAATTTGTGCGAAAAAACTTTCATGTCATTCCTTGACAGAATTTAAAGTCCGACATAGAAGATTTTGTACCTAAATTGGTGAAATTATTGCAAATTTTATCAACCTAAGTACATAATATTCTTTGGTATAAATAAATTTTATATGTAGTCCTGCTGCATATCTTTGATCAGTAGTCTATTTACTTATCAATAATATATATCTTAATTTAAAATATAGTCAATTGTATAAATATAATCAGTAGCCACATTAATAAAAGTAATGATATTCCTTTCCTTTTTGTCACGTTAATCCATTCTCTCTTGCCACGTTATTCCTTTCTTTTTTGTCACGTTATTCCTTTCTCTCTTGTCACGTTATTCCTTTCTCTCTTGTCACGTTATTCCATTCTCTCCTGTCACGTTATTCCTCTCTCTCTCTCTTGACATATATTCGCAATGTTGTAGAAAAATATGACGAATACAGTTCATTTATAAGCTATACTAAGGCCACAACATACAATTTAAACTTTCAGTTTTGTACAGCCTACTCACAATTTTCAGATTTTGTAACGTTAGTTTGATACAGTCTAAATTCTTTATAATTGTTTATTCAAACTGTTGTAATTTGATTCTATAAGTACATGCTTTCCTCATTTTGTAGGTATATTTGGGAAAAAATTGATGAAAATATTTAGTATTACATATTCTATTTATGACTTGAAGATATTCTTTCTTCGTTTAATGCTTTCAGGGGTTGGGTGATTGTCCACTGTATTCTTCGTGCCGAGGCAGAATGATTCCTCACTGAGAAATAAAAACCAAGAGTCCCATAATGGTCCTGTGTATCTGTATGCCTTCTTCCTGGAATGTAACCTGTATGACTCTGTTGGTCTTTTGTCCACTGGGGTATGAGACAAATCGAATTGTTAGGTCACGGCCTCTATGAAGCATGTTTCCTAGGGTAAGAGGGTAAGATTACCACGAAACTCAGTGGAATATTGTTTGTAGTATATATTGACGTGACATGGCCGTTTCTATACATCAATTTTCTTACGATGCATCTTTGTTCTGGACTGACCGCGACTGCGCTCTCTTGTCACTGTGTCTCTGATCTTGTTAGGGTAGGGTGAAAATGTTTGATTGGGACAATCTAGTTTGAGATGTGGGGAAGGGAGAGCTTATGTGGAAGTGAGATGTCTGGAGCACTGGTGTCAGTGGGGATTTTTCGACGGCGATCGTAAACGTGTCATGTTCTGCACCTTATTACGGGCTTGCCAGTACTGCGTTCTTCTCTTTCTGTGTCGTTGATCCTGGTTGTAGCCTCCTCCGCCTTGGTTACTTAACTGGGGTAGGGTGGCAATTAAAGTGTGGTAGTGACAACCTGGTTAGGGGGCATGAGGAAAAGCGGGTAGAATTGGTAGTGCTCTGGGTATGGGGACAGCTCTTGGTTGTTTGTTGTTGTTGAAGATGTATCCCTTCCTTTCGAGAAGAGAAACCCCGGAGCCTTCCCGCAGCGTGAGAGGTTAAGGTCTCATTACTAGTTCTATTCATACCCCCCTCCACCCCCACGTTTTATTGTGGGTATGTGAGCGTGAGTAAGTGAGTCTGGTGGCGGTGTGAGACTAAACTAATCCGAGTAAATCCTGATCCCCAGAAGGATTTTACAATTCCGTGCCTGAGTGCGTTTGACCTACACTAGTTGAGAGTAATTCTTAAGCCCCGTTTACATTGAGGCTCTTTTGCACACTCTGAGTGTTGATACAGCGGGCAAACGCACAGTTGAGGGGCAAACCGACGGGCGACTTCAACATTCACCTTGGCCATTCTTTTCGACACTCTGAGTGACACTCACTTAACCCATTGGCCATTGATGTGAATCTGAGTAACCTATTCCACTCTACAGGGTGGCGCAAAAAAAAGGAAACTTATTTTCAAACTTGGTTATTTTACAAACTATCAAACCTAGAAATTTTATAAAAGAAAAGTTTTATTTGTTCACTTTTTCTACATCTATCGTGATAATCTATCGTGATTACGACCAAAATTAAACATCCTGCAGCGAATTAAAAAAGGTATATAAAAAGGGCATGCGCGAGGACGATAAACATAAAAAGTTCATAATAGGAATAATTTATTTTCATATAGTAGAAGTAAAAATTAAATCATACTATTTTCAATTCAATTAACGTTCTTGTTATTGACTCTTTCATTCATGGAAATACATCTTCATAACCAATCACGATATCTTCAACAAAATGTGCATTTCTTTGCAGAAACTATTTTGCAAAATTTAGACGGTGTGGTAAATCAGTTCTAAGAATTCGAGCCTACATGCTTCTTGAAAGGATGATACTTCACATCGTGTTTAATAATTCGGTGCAATGTCTCTTAAATGATATATAATCCTTACTTTCTGATTGATAATTTTTGGTTCACAATAAACTGTTCATGAAAAAGATTAATGTTTTCATGTGTTCATTCTTTTCTCCTACGACATGATCACTTATGGTTCAAATTTAAAGTAGTTTCTTCAGTTTTGAACTTATTTACATTTTTCAATATGGTTGGTTTTATAGTTGGTGAATATTTTTCCAGAAAACTATGATCAAGATAAGGTTCAACCTGTGTAAAGCTTTCATTGTTTAAAAAAATTGTCACATCGAAAACTCGTATGGTCTTATGAAAGCTGCATTTTGTGGGTTTCGAATAGGAGATAAAAATTAACAGCGAAATGATTTTATGAAAATATCAAATTTATCTCGAAAACCAACTTTCAAATGGTAATTCACTTTTTTTATTTTCTCATATTTGTTTCAAAAACTAGTCGAATTTATTGTTTTACATCCATATAAAATGAATTAAACCTTTTATGATTTTTTTTCGTACATTTTGTCCTCGCGCAAACCCTTTTTATTTACCTTTTTTTAATTCGCTGCAGGATGTTTAATTTTTTTCGTAACTTTTAACAGATTATTAAGATAGATACAAAAAAGTTAACAAATTGAACAGTGTTTTTAGAAAATTTCTAGGTTTGATAGTTTGTAAAATAAGCTAGTTTGAAAATGGTTTCCTTTTTTTTGTGCAACCCTGTATTGATGTATTTATACCAGTTCCATTATATTGTTGTATTACATACCTGTTCTACTCGTAATTATGTATTTTTTACCATCTTCTACTCTCATTTATGTATTTTTTACCATCTTCTACTCTTATTTATGTAGTTTTTACCATCTTCTACTCTTATTTATGTATTTTTTACCATCTTCTACTCTTATTTATGTATTTCATACCTATTCTAATCTAGTAATAATTTCATACCAAGTTCACTCCATTAATGTATTTCAAACCTAATCTGAGTACCATCCGACACTCTTCACTGGCGGGACCGCCTCAATTTGCCTGCCATGCGCTTTTCAAACGTGAACAGTCAAGACTCTTTTTGAGCCTGCACCTCCCCGTGGCCCGTGGATGTGAGTTTCCAAAGTGAGTGTCAATGTAAACGGGGTTTTACGGTTCAGGTGGGGGGGGGGGGGAGAGCGATCTACTATGAGTCTAAGACCCTGACTCCGCTGGTGGTGAAGCTCATGTACCAAGTTTCGACATGGTAGATGGGAGAAGTGGGACTGAGTGAGAGTCATAAGTGTGCACTTGCTGCACTGGGATCACTCTCGGATGGACGTAAGGCGTATTTTGTGTGATAACTTTTCCTTGTGACTCCTTGTGACTCTTGTCCCGTTATTTCTTTCTCTCTTGGTCACGTTATTCCTTTCTTTCATTGTGACGTTATTCCTTTCTCTCTTGTCACGTTATTCTTTTCTCTCTTGTCACGTTATTCTTTTCTCTCAGTGTCACGTTACTCCTTTCTCTCTTGTCACGTTTTTCCTTTCTCTCATTGTGCCGTTATTCCTTTCTCTCTTGTCACGTTATTCCTTTCTCTAAGTTTCACGTTATTCCTTTCTCTCAGTGTCACGTTATTCCTTTCTCTCTTTGTCACGTTATTCCTTTCTCTCTTGCCACGTTATTCCTCTCTCTCCTGTCACGTTATTCGTTTCTCCTACTTGTGAAAACAGGCTGCTGGAAGTCTTAGAATAAGTTAAGTTTTAAGGTAACTTTAAGCTTTCTTATTCATAAGACGGAATGTGGGTAGCTGACAACTACTGTGGAGCGCCTCGGCAGGTGACGGATAGCTTAACGGACTGCAGATATGCAGGCTAGCTGCAAATATACTGAATAGGCAGTGGCGGACCGTACTGTCCGGTAATGATAGCAGTCGTGAGTCCACGGGGATACGTTATCCGGCATAGCGGCCGTTAAGCGTGAGGCCCTGGCTGTAACGGCTGGGTGTCCTAAGAGAGGACAAACTCTGACATAAAGCGCCTGCTGCCTTGTAGGGCCCACCTATTATTGGAAAGGCTAGGAGAAGGAACCTCTGACTTAAAACGGCCTGCTGCCTTGTAGGTCCCACCAATAGAGGAAAGGCTAGGAGAAGTAAAACTCAGATATTTAACCACCCCTAGCCCTGTAAGTCTCACAAATCTAAAGAGGAAGGCTAAGAGAATGTAGCTCTGAATTTAAATCCTTATAACGACTCTGCAAACTCCTAGATCTGAACTGAATATTTATTTGATACTATCGTTATCGAGCTAAACCAGTGGGAAAGAACGGGGGCAGAGGCATATTGCCTCCCCCTCAAGGTGAGAGGTCTTGCCTTGGGGGAACACCGTCGTTCGGACCGCTGCAGAGGCAACCCTCACTCCTATACTCCCTGAGGTGGGTCTTTGTACTTATGAGACCCATATACATTGCCCTGGTTTCCGTCCGTGGTGGCAGGGGAGATAGTAGTGTTGGAAAATCTAAATATTCTATGGAAATGTCACACTCCTGTGGCTTGGGAGAGCCCCAATCTCCCACCCGTGCCGATGCAGAAAAACCCTGTGCAGGTGCTCAGACAGTGAGCACCAGAAGATCTGGTAGTCAGGCTACTAGATCAGGAGTGAGAGGGAAAAAGGCAGGAGTCTGTGACGTCCCATTTGGACCTCAGAAGAGGAAAAACGGACCTGGTTCCCTGAAACATGAATGTTTCAGGTGCAAAAAGAAGAAATGGTCAATTGACTTCAAGGAGGGAAAGGCAGCGGATCTCAAGAGGCTGAGCGTGTGCCTCTTTTGCGAGCTCTTTCTCAAAATTGAGAGTCAGGCCGCAAAACTCATGAAGTACGAGAAGGTCATTTCTGACCTCCGTAAAAGTTTAGACTGTCGAGAGTTACAACATGCCGAGGAACTCAGAAATCTCCGAGAGAAGCTGGGTGAGAATCGGGTATCTGTTCCTAGCACCGCCACCAGCACTCTTAAATCGCTACTTGCCTCCCTGGAGTGTCGGTTTGACATCCAGGAGTCCACAATGGACATTATAGAAATCAGACTGGCGTCCCTGGAGGCGAAGATGTCGAAGGATGACTCTGAGAGGCATTCTTACCGGAGCGTATTATTGAGGGATCCTGTCCCCCAGAAGCCACCCACTTCTGTAGTGGCTATGGAAGTTACCTCAGGAGCCAGAGATTTAAACGGCAATGTAGGCAGAAGCATTGCCAAAAGTGTGTAGACAAAAAGCCGTCCTGACACAGAGAGGAGGAAGAGCGAAACGAAGCTGCAAGGAAAAGCTACGGTTCCACCAGAGAGGGAAACCGTGAACCTCCTGGTGGGTGACTCCCTCGTAGGGAAGCAAACCGGCCTACGCTACAAGCAGCTTCGTCGCGAGAACAGAGTACTTTGTTTCCCTGGTGCCAAGATAGGCAGGATCGTCCAGGAGATCCAAAAACTGAACATAGACAGAAACAGTACTCTGATTGTCTTAGTCGGAGGGAATGACTTGTTCCTGAACACACGGAAAAGTGGTCCTATTGAAAGTATAGTCAAGGACTTTAATAAGTCCAAGGTCAACAGAGGTATCGTTGTGGGACTTTTGCCTAGGAGGAAAGCCACTAATGAGCATGTTGGAAGCGCTCAGGCGATAAATGGTCAACTGAGTAACCTATGTCGGACCTACAGCCTCAAGTGTGTTCAACTATGACATCTCTTTTTCGAAAGAGATGATCTCTACAGGAAGAACGGGATACACTTCAGTGGTCGAGGCAGCAAATTATTTGCCGAACAGCTGGCTGTGAAGCTGTTCAAGCCTCACAAACCACTGAAGGAGGACCTTAATCACAAGAAGAGAATGAGAGGACGCGGCATGAGAGCGGCGAAGACAAATGCAGCACAGACTAGACAGGAGGAACTGCAAGCAGAAACGGCTCCTTCAACCTCTACAGCTGGCACTGGAGATGGCCCCACCTTCAGGAGTGAGGAATCTGTGCCAGGTAACGCTAAAAGAGCGCGCAGCCAGACAGTAAGCCCTGAGGGCGTTTTGAAGAAACGATCCAGACAATCTTGCCCCTCTTTCCAATATTCCCCTGGTTCCACCCCAGATTACCCTGACCCCACCCCACATCCCCATCACCCCACCCCACATTCCCATGAGCTCACCCCACATTCCCATGAGCCCACCCCACATCCCCATCACCCCACCCCACATCCCCAGGACCCCGCCCCACATCCCCACAACCCCATCACCCCACCCCACATCCCCATAACCCCACCCCACATCCCCCAGACACCACCCCATATCCCCCTGACCCCACCTCAGATCCCCATGACCCCAACCCAGACCCTGATGACTCTGACGACGGCTCAGGTTATGAAGACTGCGCCGATGAAAACCGGGGAAACGGGCTAGGACTCGGAGGTCGGTGAGGGACCTCCGAATGATACTCTTCAATGATCGGTCTATCAGGAACAAGCTGCAGGAGTTTAGGTGTATGGTGGCTGTTGACTATCTCGATGTCATCTGCATCACTGAGACCTGGCTGGACACAGAAATACGAGATTTTGAGGGAGAGTATCACCTGCCCGGGTATAAGATGTCCCACAGGGATCGTGGCAACATAGCAGGTGGAGGAGTGATGATCTATGTTCGCTGTCACATTGACACGGCCCTCATACCCATCGACTCACCGTATGAGTTACTAGGGATAGAGGTCCAAGCGGAAGTCACACTCCACCTTTACCTGCTTTACAGACCACCCCACCAGACGAGAGACCTCGACCGAGATCTCTACGCTGCTCTCACTGACCTTCTGCAGGATGAAACGGCCATTGTGTTGGGAGATTTCAACTGCAGAGTGGATTGGAGCACAAGAGTCTCGGATGGAGAGGGAGGTAGGTTGATCGAATTTTCGAACGACAACTTCCTCACCCAAATGGTAAGAGCTCCCACTAGAGGCAAAACTGCACTGAACCTCATATTCACTATCGACGAAGATCTGGTTTCTCAGGTCTCGGTTGGTGAATGTCTGGGTACCAGTGACCATAATGCCGTTTCTTTTCGAGTGGGAGTCAAAGTGGAACAAGAGAAGATCTCTCATAGAAATATGCTGAATCTGAGAAGAGCCGATTACGAGAGTTTCACTCGTGATCTGCAGGCATTACGTCCTCAACTTCCAGCTTCACCTGATTAGATGTGGAGGGGGTTTAAGGCAAACTACATCTCGATCCAGGACTGATGCATACCTAGGAAAAGGGTAGGTGGTTCCATGAAGGTTTGTCCTAAATGGTTCCATAACGAGCTTGGCAGAGAGACAAAGAGAAGGAAACGACTCTACGTCTCATTCAAGACTCACTCTTCACCGAAAACTGAGAGACTTCTCACAGACCAACCGGGATTGGTCAAAATAATGGTGCGGCAAGCTAGAGTAGCGGAGAAAAACAGGGTTGCATTGGCCTGTAAGGGCAACCCTAAGGAGTTCCTCGCTTATGTTAATAGCAGAAAGCCCTCCAGAAATTCCATTTGACCAATCAGGACAACCCAAGGTATGTTGGAAACTTTGGATGCCAACATCGTCGCCGAACTCAACAGTTATTTCGTCAGTGTCTTTACCAGGGAGGATGCGCTTGGCACCCCTGACCCCGTAGTCCACTATGAGGGACGAATGCCACTGACTGAGATTGTTTGTACTGTTGAGGAGGTAGTGGACAAACTTGGCAAACTGGACCCTAACAAGGCAGCTGGTCCTGATGGATTCTTACCGACTGTGATGAAGAACGTGAAGGATGGTTTGGCGGCACATCTGCAACAGATCTTCAATGTCTCTTTGGAGTCGGGCGAGGTCGCCGACGATATGAAGATCGCGGATGTGACCCCAATCTTCAAGACAGGTGAGACCACTAACAGTAGTAACTAAAGACCGATTAGTTTAACATCGGTTCCTTGAAAGCTGCTTGAATTCATCATCAAGGATAGGATTGTGGATCACCTGGAAGAACACCAGCTCATAGGAAAGAATCAACATAGTTTTCTTCGCGGGAAGTCATGCATGACAAACTTACTAGAATTCTTCTACTACGTTCTTCAGAAGCCTGACAAATCCAAAGCTGTTGACATCGTCTACCTTGATTTCAAGAAATCATTTGACAAGTTACCTCACAAGAGGTTAATGGCGAAAATTGCAGCTATTGGTGTGGGTGGTCGAAGTCTACAATGGATCAGGTCATGGCTAAATAACAGACGACAAAGAGTGGTGGTCAATTGCGTGGCCTTTGTGTGGAGCTCCGTAACTAGCGGGGTCCTCTGCTCTTTATTATTTACATAAATGACCTTGACGTAGGACTCGTCAGTAGGGTATCCAAGTTTTCTGATGACACAAAGATTGGCATCAACGCTGCAAGTCCAGAGGCCATCGGACAACTCCAACGTGATATTTTCAAGATCGGAAAAGTGGCAGATGCCCTTCAATTCGGACAAGTGTAGAGTACTTCATGCTGGTCGTAGGAACACTGAAGCTGTCTACACGCTACTTGAAGCCCAAATAGGACCCACTGATGTACAGAAGGATCTTGGAGTTATGATCACCAGGGATCTCAAGTTCTCTCGACAGTGCCTGGAAGCTGAAAAGAGAGCAAACAAGATCCTAGGGTACATCAAGAGGCAATTCAGATACAGAAACAGAGAGACAGTCCTCGCCCTGTACAAATCTCTAGTAAGACCTCTTTTGGAGTTTGCGGTCCAGTTCTGGCCACCGACGTTGCGAGCAGATGTCCAGCGGTTGGAACGGGTGCAAGCGAGGCGACTAAACTTGTACCTGAAATCCGATCCAAGGGATACGCACGTCGGTTAGAAGACCTGGGCCTCTTCACGCTTGAGCAGCGACGTTTGAGGGGTCAACTCATTGAGACTTTTAAGACCCTTCGAGGGATAAGTCGAGTTGATCCCGAAGACTACTTTTCGCTGTGTGTGAACTCCACCTGCAACCACGGGTGGAAGGTGGTTCCGCCTCGGTTCACCACTGTTCAGCTCGAGAACTTCATGCTGGTAAAGAGCTGTATTGTTAGGAACAGACTGCCAGAAAATGTTGTCAGCAGCCTGACTGTTGACACATTCAAAAGGCGACTTGAGCTGGCTTACTGAGCTGTCAAGCGCCTCCATGACTTGACCTCGGAGTTGATATGAGAGTCTTAGCTATCTTGTCTGATAGCACTCTTACTTCAACTCCAACCAACCAAATAAGAGAAAACCTGGCACCTTTCCGCAGCTAGAGAGATCAGGTCACACTCTGCATCATGTCACCGTCTCAGGGACTGCCTTTGGCGGCCCCTGTGAAGGGGGCAGTGATTGGCGGGTTTGACTGACCAAGTCCAGGATAAAACTTGGAGCTAAAAATTGTACCCAAACTTTGATCCTAAGCCTGGTGGAGGTTCTTTCTTTTTCAGGTTTGGGAGTACGGTTTGGAGTGCTTACGTTCTAAGTGGGGAGTGATGGAGTTCGACTCACCATGCTCCGTTGTTAACCCAACGTCGAGCACACAGATGGCTGTGCACAGGGGCCATCTTTGGATGGGCATATTGTGCCTTTTGATGGTCCCTTTATCCTTGTGACTCTCTTGTCCCGTTATTCCTTTCTCTCATTGTCACGTTATTCCTTTATCTCTTGTCATGTTATTCCTTTCTCTCTTGTCACGTTATTCCTTTATCTCTTGTCACGTTATTTCTTTATATCTTGTCACGTTATTCCTTTCTCTCTAGTCACGTTATTACTTTCTCTCTTTGTCCCGTTATTCCTTTCTCTCTTGCCACGTTATTCCTTTCTCTCTTGTCACTTCATTCCTCTCTCTGTTGTCACGTTATTCCTTTCTCTCTCTGTCACGTTTTTCCTTTCTCTCTTATCACGTTATTCCTTTCTCTCTTGTTACGTTATTTCTTTCTCTCTTGTCACGCTATTACTTTCTCTCTTGTTACGTTATTCCTTTCTCTCTTGTCACGTTATTCCTTTCTATCTTGTTACGTTATTCCTTTCTCTCTTGTCACAATGCACTTTAAAGTGGATGCAGCCGCCTGATGATTTATTGCCAACATTTTCTTGAGAAGCATTCTTGCAGTCACGATAAAGGGATTGCTTCAAGCACAGTATCAGTAAATAATGCAATAGTATATAGATATAGTTATAATAGATAACTACTACAGATAAAGTAAAGTGTGTATCTGTGACGATACTTCTTAAAGTTTACTAATTTCACTTTTCCAAAATGAAACTTTACTACTTGTTTAATGCTTGAAAGTTATAGATATTTCTAATTGGTAGGTATGGAAAAGAAAACGACATTTTTCACGATTTCAAGATAATGGGTAATATCAAAACTGTGATTAGAGAAATAAGCCTAATAAAGTGAATTTTTTCTGTGGTAGTGTATCATCACAGTGGATCGTTTCTAGGATAGTACATCATCATAGTGATTCTTTTCTCTGGTAATAAGTCATCACAATGACTCTTTTCATTGTGTAACAGCAACCAAGTTTCCAGCTCATAGAGCTGATAGTGATGCCAATATAACGTTACTGGTTAGTCACCCGAGGCTAAACAAATGTGAAACCTTGTTGCAAGTTTCAAGACTCTTACTCAGCCTTCAGCCTTACCCTATAATCGCCCAACGCTCACCTTAGTTGTGACCACACAACCGTGATGCAACATTTGTAACACCTTAAATACACAACAAATGCACTAGAAGTTACAAGGCGCAAATCACAGAAATACAAACCTCAGGTTGATTGCTGTATCACAGCAATTATACAGTACGTTGGTTCCTTCCACAGTATGCAAACGATAGATGGTTTATAATGCCTATCTTGATTAAGGCAAGTAACAAACGATACATTTTCAATTCCAAAATGGCCTAAGACGCACGGAGAAAAGGACTGGTTATGGTTACACTAACGTCTCAAAACAGTGATTGGAACATGTCCATTGTCGCCAACCATCTCAATATAACTACTCTCTGATAGTACAACATCACAATGACTGCTTATTCTGATAGTACATCATCACAGTAATTATTTTCTCTGATAGTACATCATCACAGTAATTATTTTCTCTGATAGTACATCATCACAGTAATTATTTTCTCTGATAGTACATCATCACAGTGACTCTTTTCTCTGATAGTACATCATCACAGTGACTCTTTTCTCTGATAGTACATCATCACAGTGACTCTTTTCTCTTATAGTACATCATCACAGTGACTCATTTCTCTTATAGTACATCATCACAGTGACTCTTTTCTCTGATAGTACATCATTTCAGTGACTCTTTTCTCTGATAGTACATCATCACAGTGACTCTTTTCTCTTATAGTACATCATCACAGTGACTCATTTCTCTTATAGTACATCATCACAGTGACTCATTTCTCTTATAGTACATCATCAGAGTGACTCTTTTCTCTGATAGTACATCATTTCAGTGACTCTTTTCTCTGATAGTACATCATCACAGTGACTCTTTTCCCTGATAGTACATCATCAACTTGACTATATTCTCCGAGATGTTCAAATAATTTAGTATTAATCATCTTAAGGGTTATTATCTAATACTAACAATTCTATTCCCAAATAGTTCATCTTTCCTATTATTTGGAATTTCGCAATCTAAATAAACTTCATGATTATCAAACGCAAAAAAAATCTGTTATTTTCAATTGATGTAATTTTAAATGGTATCTCACAAGTAAATGTGTTTAAATATTGATGCATAGTAACAAGATATAATGTATAAGGACGTCTCCAACCGTGGAACAATCAATCAAGGTTCAGTTGCGACGGATAATTCCTTTTAGCTTCTGATTAATTGCTGAAGAACACCTTTGATGGATTGTGTGACTGTTGTCTAGATTAATAATGTTAATAGAGAACATTCTACTGATAGATAACAGGAGTTTATAGAGAACAGAAGAAGATTTTACGACAGGTTATAAGGAATACAATATTGTAATCAAATTACACCTTTGGAACCTAATTAAAATTTGACATAATAAATTGTGTTTTCTCGAACTTCTGGATAATGCATAATGGATAATATTTTTTGAGAAAAGATAAAAAATATTACAATTTTTATTGTTCTCAAGCCCTTATATATATAAGGTAAACTTTTCTGTCAGATAAGTGAAGGAACTTAGCAGTACCCAGACTCTCATTCATTCCTCAGAAATTAGAAAGTGGGCGTTAACCTATGTCCTGTTAAGTCAATATGAAATTTCTAAGGTCAGATTGGTTCATGACCCTTATTTATACATCCATTGTCCGAGTACCGAGAGTGTCCGATTACTAGGACGTTACCTAATATGCAGTACTGTACAGTGGATATATCACCACCGTCAATTTTGGACGTACTCTGATAATAATTAATGGGTATCGTTGAATGCGTAAATACTTGGGGAAAAACAGAAAGTTGCAGATTTCTTTTCTTTTTTGAAGCAAAATGCTATGGAATTTTGTTGTCCAAGTCTTTCCGAGAGCATAAAAAAACTGTAAATATAAATAAATACACACCAGCACTTTTTCTTATTAAACTTCCAATCAAAGAAGCACCCGCAAATTCTTCCAATCTACAGAGCTCATGCATCCTTTGCAGAGCTCTAATTGACTAAATGGGCACAGTGAAATGCTAATGAAAACACCTCGGGAGATGCGAGTCTGTTAGCAACAAATCACCTTTGTTGTCAACTGTTTGTACCTCTGGTAAAAAGATTCCACTGAGGAAAATTCCACTGCGGAAAGTTCCACTGGGAAAATTCCACTGCGGAAAGTTCCACTGAGGAAAATTCCACTGAGGAAGATTCCACTCGGAAAGTTCCACTCGGAAAGTTCCACTCGGAAAATTCCACTGAAGAAAATTCCACTAAACAAAATTCAATATTTAATAAGGTTACATGACAGTCCAAAATATATAGTGATAGATCTGTTCATGTAACTTGATAGCTAGGAAACGTTACCTTCATTCAAATAAATATCTTGATTTGTTCAATGTTAATCTAGCAGAGTGTAGGATAGTGTCTTCAGCTAATGTTTCAGTTTATCTTAACCATTTATCTTAACCATTTAGTTCATCTTAACCATCTTAACCAAATACCAGATAATGTATTTGAACTATAAATGTGTGAAGCAACTTCTATTCTTATATTAGTTTATCTGTGTTTTATCAAAAAATATAATTGTACCGTTTTTTTTTATAATTTTTACAGCAAGACCTCGAAGTAGACCAGAGTTACGTTCCACTTTCGTATCGTATAACATTTATTTTTATTTGCCCCTATTCAAAACTCAAACTTACATTCCAAATGAAAATAACCCTAACTGTTATCAAATTTGCGGAACAAGAAGCTAAATAAAAAAAATAATAGTTTTTTAAGTAGGAATATATTCATTTCAATTGGAATACATTTTTCTTAGGTGTTGCTCAAAGAAAACGTACATTACGAAAATTTATAAAATGATATTCACTTACATTTTATTAAACAACTTAAAAAGAAACACTGTAATGAATATCACAAAAGGTTATATAATATGAACATTACAATTTCTAAAGTATTGTTTTAGAAAATAAGTAGAACAATTTATATATTTATTTATATTTAGTGGAATTTTTCTAAGTGGAATTTTCCCAGTGGAATTTTCCCAGTGGAATCTTTCTTAGTGGAATCTTCCTCAGTGGAATATTCCTCAGTGGAATTTTCCCAGTGGAATCTTCCGCAGTTGAACTTTCCTTAATGGAATTTTCCTAGAACCGGTAAACAAACCCTAGGCGTACCAATGTCCTAGTCTATGCACTGTCCTAGATATTCTATGTGCAGTCCTAGCTATCCTTTGCAGATCATGCAAATGTTGTTAGTTACAATTGTATTTGTAATGACCACGAGGTTAAGATGCTAAATATTTTGAATCAGTAAATGGAATTGTAATTAGTTTAGCATATATTGGAAGTATTTATGATGCAATTATTTGTATAATACCTTCCAATAATAAAGAATAATTATTGAAAACATAGAAATATAAGACAAACAATATTTTTTCTTGTTAAGGATTAATTTAAAATGCCAATCGAAACCACCCTTTTTTTGCTGGTGTTCATAAATCGAGAATTTATTCACATTTCCATTTCCTTTGTGGAAATTTGAATATGCCTTATTTTATTATATTCACTGTAAACAGAATAATGGAAGATAAAATCTTTATGAAGTTCTTTGTAGCTTTAACAGTAAAGTAATTTTTTTAGTTTCCGGAAAATATGATTAAAGAGTTATTTTGTTTCAGTTGTGTGCACTGTGCAGGTCTTCATAACGAAGTCCAATTTAACTAAGCATGAGAATTAGTTATTTTAATATATGACAGTCAGTATTACATTTATTGTGTGAAGTGAAAGAAAGGTGTATATTTGATGATCTCATGACCATAAGGTAATAATTCATGAAAAGGTACTTCATTCAAAAAAAAAGGTGACCGGAGAATTCGCTGCGAGAAATTTCGCCGCCGGAATTTTCGATGTTGGAAAATTCGCCGTTAGGAATATTCGCCGTTGGGAAGATTTCCCGTGAGGAATATTTAAATAATTTTTAAATAATAATATAACTGAATATATTTATTTCTATGTATGTTAATAACTATATGGAAATAATATATATAATAAAATATTTCTAAACATATTACATTCCTATTTATTCCTCATATTACGTTAGAATCGCAGCAACGAAGATTTTTATGGATTCTAAAATAGAAATGAATGGAATTTTGGTTTATAAGAGAGATCACATACACTCACAAGAGAGATATTTTAAATGTAGCATAATATACAGTGTACTACCTTGAAATATTTGTGACAAGCACAATAATTCTGATTTCGAGAGGTAAACCGTACAATGTAATACCGAATAAATAAATTTAAAAAAAATCAATAATTAGGTAGATATGAAACCATAAATAACTCAGAATAGTACATTAATTAGAAAAGCTTTATCTTAAATTCACAATATTAAACACAAAGGAACACTTAACACTTCTAAGAAGAATTGATGCAAATCAACTATGATTAGCCAAAACACAGCTGACTACCACTAGTGATCTTATTCATTTTACTGAACATTTTTTATGCCAAAGAAATTAGCTTCGACTATTTAGTCAACCAATCAAAACACTAAAAAATTTATACAGCGTCCTCTTGTCACACAAAATTATACGATTACTGATTAAGATATACATTGCACGTACGAACAGTTACATAAATTTTAGGAATCTTAGTTTTATCACCAACAATTAATATTTACAATTATAAATTCTTATTAAATTTTTTTTTAATTATCTTAAATTTTCAGACGTATTTATTTAACAAATTGGTTTACTTTATAATTATCAATATTTTTTATCAATACCTATAGGTATTTGAATAGGTATGTCCTCTATAATTTATCCTTCACGGCGAATATTCCTCACGGCGAATTTTCCTAACGGCGAATTTTCCAACGGTGAAAATTCCGACGGCGAATTTTCCCACGAGAAATTTCCTAGAAACAAAAAAAAAGGATCATAATACATAGTATTTCATTAATTTAGACTCTAGGAATCAAGATGGTTCACTATACAGGACTTCATTATAGAAGAGTTGTACAATAATATACTAATTGAATAATCATTTTGAAAAATAATTTAATAATCAAGAATTCATCAAATATTCCCACCCTCCCGTAAAGTGGTATTCCCTCTCTCCCGAAAAGTGATATTCCCTCTATCCCGTAAAGTGATATTCCCTATCTCCTGAAAAGTGTTATTCCCTCTCTCTCGTAAAGTGGTATTACCTCTCTCCCGTAAAGTGGTATTACCTCTCTCCCGTAAAGTGTTATTCCTTCTCTCTCGTAAACTTTTATTCCCTCTCTCCCGTAAAGTGGCATCACCTCTTTCTCGTAAAGTGTTATTACCTCTCTCGAATAAAGTGGTATTCCCTCTCTCCCGTAAATCTCTTTCCAATATGCGCTGCTTCCCGCTGCACTGGACGTTCTTTTCTTATCGGTTATCGCATCTAAGGAATATTCCATCGCTGTGATTGCATGCAATGAAGAATGATTAGATGAACATTTATTCTAATTGGAATAATTAACTTTAGTGGCTGAAAATTGTTATTGATGTTATTGGATATATAATCTGCACACTTTTCTATCAGAGGAGATACTGTTCCAATATACAGTTACCTTGTAATTCATCTGATATTGCATTCGATATTCAATCTATATTAAGGTTAAATGTGTGATCTAATCGATTTGAATAGAGGACAAATTGATAGTGGTTGCATGTCAGGAGCTTTGATCACCAAACCGCTGTGATTTTGAGCTTCCATAGCCAATCAACCCTAAGGAGTTTGACTATCGGAGTGCACGAGAAGGTTTAAAAAAAACATATTTTATTTATAAGCCTATGATACTGTGTTTTCTACAAGTTGTTAGTATAAATACTAAACTAATATGAACCAAATTTGCATTAAAAATATTGAGCATATAAGGAAAAATAAATATATAGCTATAAGATATTGCCCACTGAGAGAGCAGATCTGTGATTGGGTGGATTGTTACCCAATCACAGCTCGCGCATGTGTGTGTACTCCTGAAAACGTGGACATATGTGTGCTAATAGGTCGACCAAACTGTATTTCTACAAAAATATTTTTTAATCCAAAAATATTTTTGGTATTTATGTAGGAACAAAGTCAAAGGAATGTCATGAAAGATATAAAGTATTTTAAAATGAATGTGCCTAGAAAACACACATCAAACTCATTGGGGTTAACAGAGGAAGTTTTTGAATGAGGAGAATGATTCCATCCATACTTATCATGACGCGAAATTTATAAAGCTAATTAGATGAGAAGTGATGTAGTGAGTAGCGTTAATGGAACAACTTACTCTGTTACTTGATTGTGCCAGCACCGAGATATAGCATATTTTCATCTGTTACTTGGCTGCTACAGCACCAAGAGATGGTATAGCCTCCTTTGTTACTTGGCTGTGACAGCACCTAGAGGTGGTATAACTTCCTCGGCTACTTGGCTGTGACAGCAATTAGAGATGGTTTAACTTCCTTTCTTACTTGGTTGTGACAGCACCGAAAGATGTTATAACTTACTCTGTAACTGCACCTAGAGATGGTATAACTTCCTTTGTTACTTGGCTGTGACAGCAATTAGAGATGTTATACCTTCCTCTCTTACTTGGCTGCTACTGCACCGAGAGATGGTATAACTTAATGTCTTACTTGGGTGCTGTAGCACCGAGAGATGGTATAACTTACTCCGTTACTAGGCTGTGGCAACACCTAGAGATAGTATAACATACTCTGTTACTTGGCTGTGGCAGCACCTATAGATGGTATAATTTCCTATTTTACTTGGTCGTGGTTATACTTAAAAACTTTATCAACTGTAGATAATAGATTTAATGCACCAATTACTGAATGGAATATGAATACTCACTTTTCACTTGTACGGAGACTGACTTGTTATCCCTACTCATATTTTATATTGAAATATTCTTGCCCCTTCACCACCTCTTTGTTTTGATGGTGCAAATCTTACATCCCCCCCCCTCTCCCTATCTAACGTTTTTCTAAGTGGATTATCTGAAGGTGATTATAGAAGTTAGTAGCGAGTTAGTGGAGTATAAACAAAGTGGAGGGGGAGGGATTGTAGCTCGTATATTTTGTTGTAAACACTTTGGAAATTAGAAAATAAAGAGAAATAAGGTTGACACTTTAACTGCATCTCAAGATATGAAGGTAATGCCGAATATGCATCCTTATTTTATTTGCATATATCACTTGCTTGCAGGAATAACGTCATAAACACAAAAACATGCAATTTCAAGTTATCCATATAGAGATAATCATAATCATAGCTCGAAAATGAACCACTAGAGAGGCTAAATGTCCTAACGATATACCATTAAATGTACTAAAATGCCTCTCCTGAAAAATAGCTTTTTTGGTGTTATGACAGTGTTGTCGCAAACAAGCGATATGTACAGTTGTTTTATTTCTTTTTTAACATATTTTTCTAATATTTCTAGTCATAAATAGGTAATTATTTGTAATAGGTACAAATTATATACTGCATTTTTTATTCCTTACTTTTCCAAACACTATAGTCTTATAGAGTAATCAATATATGTTGGAGAATTTTTTTTTTAATTATAAAATAGTATTAGCGTGTACTAATAGTGGTACACGATGCAGGTTGAACAAGTTAGAAGTGTACCACATGTGGAGCAAGTTGCAGTGAAAGTGGTAATTGTGAAAAAAAGAGGCAGGGTGAGAAACTAAAATGAAACAAGATTAGCAAATAAGTGAGACAAGAGCATGCAATATGAATATTTTAAAGACTGAAAACTATTGGAATTCATTTTTTATGTAAATTTATTGAAATTTCATAACTTTCATATTTCACAAAAATCTTTCCATATTATCAAATATTTATAACATACATGAAAATATTTTGCCTATGCAATAATATATAAATCATACATCACTTTGAAAATATAGAAAAATGTTGAGTGTTCCATTTAATATTTACTAAGTATTTAACATTTAAATCAACTCATAAAGTATTCACATTTGTAATCACACTGCTAATATTTCTAATAGTTACCTCTTGCTATTTATTGAATAGTCAGAGTACTAATATTTCTAATAGTTACCTCTTGCTATTTATTTCAATAGTCAGAGTGCTAATATATCTAATAGTTACCTCTTGCTATTTATTTCAATAGTCAGAGTGCTAATATTACTAATAGTTACCTCTTGCTATTTATTTCAATAGTCAGAGCGTTAATATTACTAATAGTTACCTCTTGCTATTTATTTCAATAGTCAGAGTGCTAATATTACTAATAGTTACCTCTTGCTATTTATTTCAATAGTCAGAGTGTTAATATTACTAATAGTTACCTCTTGCTATTTATTTCAATAGTCAGAGTGCTAATATTACTAATAGTTACCTCTTGCTATTTATTTCAATAGTCAGAGTGTTAATATTACTAATAGTTACATCTTGCTATTTATTTCAATAGTCAGAGTGCTAATATTACTAATAGTTACATCTTGCTATTTATTTCAATAGTCAGAGTGCTGATATTACTAATAGTTACCTCTTGCTATTTATTTCAATAGTCACAGTGCTAATATTACTAATAGTTACCTCTTGCTATTTATTTCAATAGTCAGAGTTTTATTTCCGTGTTTTAGTGAATGAACATTTTGAATGTAACCTGACTTCAATTACAGTAATTAGGGACCCTTTAATTCTCTATAGTCCTTCTAAATGCTCTAATGAAATAAACAAAAGGAATGATTAAATTTATTCTCCCCAGGCGCTTTATTTGTTTGAAAATATGTAAATTTTAATTACTTCAGGGGCAACAATATTATATATTTTACACACCAATTAATGATAAAATATTTAATAGAATAATCAAGAACAATTATTGCATGTTTATAACTAAATACTCTTATTTGATAAATAAATAGAAATTATTTCAAGAGTAACAATGAAATAAATATTCTTTACACGAATATTTTCTGAATGCTTCATTGTTTAGAGTATTCTATTGTTTTATTTGTATTTTGTAGGTAAACAAAACAATTGTAGAGGATGGTACACAATAACAATTGTAGAGGATGGTACACAATAACAATTGTAGAGGATGGTACACAATAACAATTGTAGAGGATGGTACACAATAACAATTGTAGAGGATGGTACACAATGACAATTGTAGAGGATGGTGCACAATAACAATTGTAGAGGATGGTACACAATAACAATTGTAGAGGATGGTTCACAATAACAATTGTAGAGGATGGTGCACAATAACAATTGTAGAGGATGGTTCACAATAACAATTGTAGAGGATGGTACACAATAACAATTATAGAGGATGGTAAACAAAACAATTGTAGAGGATGGTACACAATAACAATTGTAGAGGATGGTTCACAATAACAATTGTAGAGGATGGTACACAATAACAATTGTAGAGGATGGTGCACAATGACAATTGTAGAGGATGGTACACAATAACAATTGTAGAGGATGGTACACAATAACAATTGTAGAGGATGGTACACAATAACAATTGTAGAGGATGGTACACAATGACAATTGTAGAGGATGGTACACAATAACAATTGTAGAGGATGGTGCACAATAACAATTGTAGAGGATGGTACACAATAACAATTGTAGAGGATGGTACACAATAACAATTGTAGAGGATGGTACACAATGACAATTGTAGAGGATGGTACACAATGACAATTGTAGAGGATGGTACACAATAACAATTGTAGAGGATGGTACGCAAGAACAATTGTAGAGGATGGTACACAATAACAATTGTAGAGGATGGTACACAATGACAATTGTAGAGGATGGTACACAATAACAATTGTAGAGGATGGTGCACAATAACAATTGTATAGGATGGTACACAATGACAATTGTGGAGGATGGTACACAATAACAATTGTAGAGGATGGTACACAGTAACAATTGTAGAGGATGGTACACAATAAAATAGATTTTAAATTTCCTATTAATAATTGTAATCTTAATCACTAAATTAAATATTTCATTCCAACAATTAAATTATTCTCTAATAATCACTTGACGGATAATTATCAAGATTATCGGGTAGTGATGAGCAGGATTAGCTTTCAATGGACGTACTGTGATTAAAAGCAAATTACAAACATTCTTACTTTTTATAATCAATGATTAATTAACATTTCATCCAAAGTTGCTTACTTTTATGAAATTCTTCACTTACAAAGCTTCAAAAATAGCACTCGCTTCAATAGAATGTACCAATTCATTTACTGTTTATAGTGTAATTCCATACGTAAAGCATATTACATTATATGAGAGATACATTAGTGAGAAATAAATAGAAAGATTATAAATTGTAACGAAACAGACATAAATGTTCATTGAAATGCCTTGCACGCACTACCTGCACCTCTTCTTACACCTGCACCTCTTCTTACACCTGCACCTCTTCTTACAACACCAGCACCTCTTTTTACAACACTAGCACCTCTTCTTACAACACCTGCACCTTTTCTTACACCTACACCTCTTCTTACACCTGTACCTCTCATTACACCACCTGCACCTCTCCTTACACACCCTGCACCTCTTCTTACACCACCTGCACCTCTTTTTACACCACCTGCAATTCTTCTTACACAACCTTCACCTCTTCTTACACAACCTGCACCTCTCCTTACACCATCTGCACCTCTTCTTACACCTGCACCTCTTCTTACACCTGCACCTCTCCTTACACACCCTGCACCTCTTCTTACACCACCTGCACCTCTTCTTACACCTGCACCTCTTCTTACACCTGCACCTCACTTCTTGCTTTCATTATAAATCACTAGCAGGAGTGTTCTGGAAGGCTGTCATTAGGCGTTTAATTAGTGCATCAGCAGCAAAATTAATAGCCCCTGTCTGTGTCTGGCTGTGAGCTTTAGCAAAATAAACACACCAATAAAGCCTCTAACTTCTTATTTAGTGACAATGATACAATGGGTGAGTTGTACATTGTAATGTAATATGTTATTGAAAAATTGCTATTATGAAAACAAATAAATAGCAAATTACCTATTATTTATTTATTTATAGTGTATTTAGCAGCTACAAAAAGTAAGTTAAATATTATTAGCAATTACCGTAGACTTTATACATAATTCCTGCAATTTCATACTGTATTAAATCTCAAATTGTAAAAAGGCAATAATTCACTATCAGTGTAATTATTCCTAACAATTCTATCAGTACAAATATAATTAAATCAAATTATTAAGTGATGAAGACATTCGATACTCATTTATATTTAAGGGATTATAATAAAATAAACCATAAAATAACTCATTCTTCATTTCTACACTAAATAATTAAATTTCTTCAAGCACTAGAGAAAATACCACAATTTGAAGCTCTAATAAAAATTTGATACTTTGAATTTAGAACAAAGTTTCAATATATCAATATACATTATACAAACATATTAGTAGAATGAATGAAAAACTACTCTATCACCGTACACTACCATATCACCGTACACTACCCTATCACCGTACACTACCCTATCACCGTACACTACTCTATCACCGTACACTACCCTATCACCGTACACTACCCTATCACAGTACACTACCCTATCACCGTACACTACCCTATCACCGATCATTAAAGTAGATAAGTGCATAGGCAGTTTTTATGTACTTTCACTCTGTTAAATAAAACACACAGTGATGTAAAATTGTACATGTATAATATTGTATAATGGAAAACTCCCATAATTTAGTAATATTTTAATTAATTTAAATCGTAGTGTTAACTGTCTGTCAAAGTGTTAACTGTCAAAGTGTTAACTTTCAAAGTGTTAACTGTCAAAGTGTTAACTGTCAAAGTGTTAACTGTCAAAGTGTTAACTCTCAAAGTGTTAACTCTCAAAGTGTTAACTCTCAAAGTGTTAACTGTCAAAGTGTTAACTGTCAAAGTGTTGACTCTCAAAGTGTTAACTCTCAAAGTGTTAACTCTGAAAGTGTTAACTCGTATTCCTGTATGTATTTTGCTTATTATTTTCTCTTTCAACTTCACAAGATTTCATTATCGATTTTCTCTAATTTTTATTTCACTTTACTTTAATTTACACGCAGTGAAAACCAAATATTCTTCTTCATTGATGGATTTTGTTACAATTAATATTATTTGTGTTTATTATTCTCTCATATTTACCATGTGTTGTACTGTCTCTCATATTTACCACTTGTTTTACTGTCTCTCATATTTACCATGTGTTGTACTGTCTCTCATATTTACCACTTGTTGTACTGTCTCTCATATTTACCATGTGTTGTACTGTCTCTCATATTTACCATGTGTTGTACTGTCTCTCATATTTACCATGTGTTGCACTGTCTCTCATATTTACCACGTGTTGTACTGTCTCTCATATTTACCACGTGTTGTACTGTCTCTCATATTTACCAAGTGTTGTACTGTCTCTCATATTTACCATGTGTTGTACTGTCTCTCATATTTACCACGTGTTGTACTGTCTCACATATTTACCATGTGTTGTACTGTCTCTCATATTTACCATGTGTTGTACCGTCTCTCATATTTACCAAGTGTTGTACTGTCTCTCATATTTACCATGTGTTCTACTGATTCTCATATTAACCATGTGTTGTACTGTCTCTCATATTTACCATGTGTTCTACTGTTACTCATATTTACCATGTGTTGTACTGTCTCTCATATTTACCATGTGTTGTACTGTCTCTCATATTACCAAGTGTTGTACTGTCTCTCATATTTACCATATGTTCTACTGTTACTCATATTTACCATGTGTTGTACTTTCTCTCATATTTACCATGTGTTGTACTGTCTCTCATATTTACCATGTGTTGTACTGTCTCTCATATTTACCAAGTGTTGTACTGTCTCTCATATTTACCATGTGTTGTACTGTCTCTCATATTTACCATGTGTTGTATTTTTTCTCATTTTTGCCACTGAATGTAATTCCGTACATCAGTTTCAATGAAATCTTCAAGGCAAATATTAATGTAAATTGAACTGACATGGTATGAAGATCATTCAATTACTTACTACAGTCAAGTGAACATAGGGACATAATACATAGGGACAGAATACAAAGGGACAGAATACATAGGGACAGAATACAAAGGTATGGAATGCATAGGGAAAGAATACAAAGGGACAGAATGCATAGGGACAGAAAACATAGGGACAGAATACATAGGGATATAATACATAGGTACAGAATACATAGGTACAAAAAACATAGAGACAGAATGCATAGGGACAGAAAACATAGAGACAGAATGCATAGGGACAGAATACATAGGGACAGAATACAAAGGGACAGAATACATATAGGGACAGAATACATTGGTACTGAATACATAGGTACAGAATACATAGGTACAGAATACATAGGTACAGAATACATAGGGACAGAATACATAGGTACATAATACATAGGGACAGAATACATAGGTACAGAATACATAGGTACAGAATACATAGGTACAGAATACATAGGTACAGAATACATAGGTACAGAATACATAGGTACAGAATACATAGGTACAGAATACATAGGGACAGAATACATAGGTACATAATACATAGGGACAGAATACATAGGGACAGAATACATCGGGACAGAATACATAGGGATATAATAAATAGGGACATAATACATAGGGACAGAATGCATGGGGACAGAATACATAGGGACAGAATACAAAGGGACATAATACATAGGGACAGAATACATTGGTACTGAATACATAGGTACAGAATACAGAGGGGCAGATTACATAGGGACATAATACATAGGGACAGAATACATAGGGATATAATAAATAGGGACAGAATACATAAGGACAGAAAACATAGAGACAGAATGCATGGGGACAGAATACATAGGGACATTATACATAGGGACAGAATACATAGGAACATAAAACATAGGTACAGAATACATAGGTACAGAATACATAGGGACAGAATACATAGGGACAGAATACATAGGTACAGAATAAATAGGTATATAATACATAGGGACAGAATACATAGGAACGGAATACAGCTAGGACTTTTCCCCGCCGAATCATTTCCCGTTGGACTATTCCCCGCCGCACATTTCCCTGCCAGGAATATTCCCCACCGAAGTTTTTCCCGCCGAATAAAATACTAGTATTTTGGGCAATCAAATTATATTTTTGATAGAGCAAACCATTTATCAATAGAAGACACATTTTATTTACAGACTTACACAGTAATACAGTCTTCTTTTTAGCTTTGATTTCCGTATGTGTCTATATTGGTCGTTTCTATTTTAAGAATGTGCCTTTGCAAATTCGCATATAATTATAAGATATGCGACAAAGTTCAAACATTATGGTAATACTAATGGATTGCCAGTTTATTCCAGCTCTGTAGTTATACATAGAGTGAATTTGTTATTTTCTTCGTCAGCTATTATAAAAAAATAGTGATCTATATATTTACTACCCGTTCAAATTTATGCTTTTCCAGATCACTAATAAATTTGATTGTAGTTAATTTATTTGACAATTAATATACTGCAGAATTAATAACTCTACTATAGATTTTTATTGCACTTAATATTGGCCTCTTCAAATTTTTTAGTGTCTTTTGGTTTAACCTTTATTATGAAAATTCATAAGTTAGAGTGTAGAAATCATTAAATCAAGAGTTTTCAAGTTGTCAGAATTGAGGACGATTTAGATATAATTTCACTACAAATCTCCGATGAGAACTAATTATAGAAAGAGTAACTACAACCCACTTTTTCCTTACCTGCTCTTAAACTATGTCCATGAGTTCAAAAATGTTACTACCTGTTGATAGTACAACAAGTGGCAGAGAAAATGAGACCAAGATACAGCTTTTCCGTTCATTGGATAACGATTTACAAGTATATGAAAAAGCAGAAACATTTTTGTGGCCCATATTGTACATGAAATATTGATATTATAATTCTGAAATTATTTATGTCACTTCAATTGGAAAAATAGAGATGTTAACAATATCGGCAATTCATCCGTCAATGTCGGATATGAAGTGCTAGCAACGTCATCCTACTTGGGGGAAGTTCGTCACTGATGCATCAACAATTAATTTCGTCCTATTTGGAGGTATTACAGGTATCTCCTCCAATAACTCCAATAAATAATACCTCCAACAAATTATACCCCCAATAAAAATGAATATTTGATTAATCACTAAAAGTATTATTTGGTGTACTATTCATTGAAATATTAATATCAATATCATTAAAAATTAAACATAACATGCAAAAATCAAAGAATAAAGAATGTACATAGTGCATATTATTAAGTTCGCAAACGGAATGAAACAGAAGTATTTGATATTTTCACGACCTTCTGTCATATAATTAGATTTTAATTTAAAATTTCTGTTATATGTAAAATTATCATGAAACAAGAAGTAATGAATAAATACTTTCAATATCATATCAAGCGCTCGTTCAACTGCACGTAGCTTTAAGTCTTTAGTGACTGTGAGTCCTGTAGGCTTCAGCAAAGATGAATACGATATGCGCCTGCTTCTTCATAATTATTTGCCTATTATTTCAACTATTTGCTAAAAAAAATATTTTTGAAAATATACTTTATCAGAAACTCTTTGATTGCATTTCTAGCATTAACGTTAACGTTCTCGTGATATTCAATAAACCATAACTATTGAGCATTCAAAGGGGAAATTTTGTTTATTAAAATTTGTTAAATAAATATTAAATATTAAACTTTTCAATTATCGATGAATTCATCTATAAAGATATAAAACAGAATCTTTGACACTGTATTCCATTCAATATATTCAAACATAAAGTGAATTAATAAAAGAATATTTCAATTAATCAGAGAATAAAATAATGACGGTTGTAAGACATGCTCTCATGTAAATGCCTACGTTGGAGGATTTATTTATTAAAAGGAATTATCGACAAATTTTTAATGCCTCAACATTGATACTCTAAAATTGTAACAAAATATCAAGTTGAATTATTTTAATTAAAACATTTTTTTCTCTTTATGTATTATTGAATTGAAATTTTGCTTTGAATTTGACAAGAATTGTATAGCAAATATAATAAGGTTATTGATAGAGCCCGGATTTATAGTTTTAACGAAAGAAGTCAAAATAACACCATAAAAAAAAGTTTTTATAGCTCTAAAAAACAGTTTTAGAGTCGGTGAAAAAAGTTCTTATAAGAGCTGAGTGTGTCCTAAAATTGATGCATTTCCTTCTTTTTTCCACATTATAAAAACTTTTAGAAAAATATGCCATTCTTGTTTAATTGTTAATAGTTGAATTTTAATTATTATTCACAGAACTTACGCAACATTTATGACAATTGTGTACGTATAATATCGTATATATAAGACTATGAGTTTAATAAATAGTAAAATAAAACCGATGTTTCTTAATTTAGCTTTTATTTTACAAGAAAATTCAACATGAAACTTCAACAAAATTTACCCAAAAACTATGTTGTCTAATTCACAGCCAACTAAGAAAATATAACAAAGAAACTCATCACAAACCAATTGCAAAAACAGTAACAATAATTATTTATTAATACAATAAATATGCTACTTTTTAATGAAACAATTACACATCATTACAAGAAATTTCCAACATTTTATTCACATTTGCAGCTGTCATGCTTAGTTTCTTGTCGCTTAAAATCATTTTCACTTTTGAAAAGCTTTTTTCAACTTCAAACCAGTTTCGGGTTGTTTCACTTTGGGCATGTTTGATGTTTACAACATGAGCACTCATCTAACTATCACGTGCAAAAATGTGTGTGCTCTAAGTAATTTCTTTACAGTACACAAAGAGCAACATTATTCAGTCATAACAAATAAATACCATATATTTATTTTATTGGGCATATATATTTATTTCATAAAACTACATAATATTATACTTTATTGAGTAGTGATTTATTCATTTTCAATTCAGTATAATTTACCAATAATTATGCTTTTACGTTTTCCATGGAATATTACTATAAAAAATGTGAATGAAATGGCATACTAATTTAAATGTCTCTTGCATGTTTAATTAATCAATAATATAATTATCTGTTAGAAATATATTTTGCACGTAAATGATGTTTACCATAGGTTTTATAGTCGTTTGTATCATAATTACTAGTTTTATCTTTTAATTTCTAGTCAAAATAGCTTATATGGTCAAAATAGCGTTTATGTAATAAACGCTATAAAACTTTATTTCTATGGTCAAAATAGCGTTTATGCTAAAAACGCTATAAAACATTATTTCTATGGTCAAAATAGCGTTCATTGCATAAGAACTAGAAATCCGGGCTCTGGTTATTGATTAAGATGCTAATATTTTGAGACTTTAATTTGCCGAATAATATTTAGTACCAGGAAAAATGATAATGCTTCATGAATAAATCTGAAAAGTTTATAACAAACAAAAACTCTAAAGAAAATAGGTCTGTGAACAAATGATAAGTCTGTAAGAACAGTAAGAAAAATAAGAACAAGTAAGAAAAATAAGAACAAGTAAGAAAAATAAGAACAAGCATTAAAAAACCGATATGATGAAAATGAACGATATGTCGAAAAAAACAATATGACTGAAAAAAGCGATATGTGGGAAAAAATATCTGAAATACAATATGTCTGAAAAAATGATATGTCTGAAAAAAACGATAGGCCTAAAAAACTATATGTCTGGGAAGAAACGATATGTCGAAAAAAATTATAGGTCCGAAAAAAAAACAGCAAGCCTCGAAAACTAAACAAGGAGTCAGAAAAATAACTTGTGTGAATAATATAAAATAAATTTGAAATAAATAAACAATAATTAAATCTGAAATAAATAAACAATAATTAAATCTGAAAAAAATAATAACTGAACAATAAATTTGTGTTGAGTAGATCATCACACATCTTTTTAACAAAATCACAATATTCCTTAATCTAATGTATAGAAAACAAAAAAAATATTGATTAGAAAATTAAATATTAACTTCCTTCCTATTGAACGCTAAATCATTTTAGTGACATTTTAATATCTACTTTTTCTTTCTATTATTGTTCGTATAATTAATAAGGAGACAATAATCATTTCCATAATGATGGTTTTATCATCCAATATCCTATCAGAGCGTATATACTAATAACTCACATTGTAAAAGAATTACTTATTCGTTAATGAATCCTCACTATTGCCTACAACCTTCACATATAAAATCAACATAACCAACGATTTCATCATAAAAATTTATATTGTTCAGGTGAGAATTTTTGGAATCCAATTTGTGTGCATTTGTTTTCCGCAAAAGTCACATTCTATCCATTCTCTGTTTAAGTTATCCTTGATGTCTTCACTATAAGTCCTAGTGCAATACACACATTCCCAATCATCTTTATTCTTATTTTATTATTTTATTTGAGTTCATCGCAGTTTTACGAAATCTATTTGAAAACACCAAGAGCTGGGCACTCCGCCGATCTATGTGAGAAAAGAACAATTTCAGTCTTTCTTCTTGAATATCTATTAAACAGTATATTAAACAAGGGCGTGATACAACTCAGAATTTTTAAGTATTTAATAATTTGTCGGATGATGTCAAAATTTTCAAAATAACCGTTTTTCCGCTGCAAAATAGACAAAAGCTAACAGCAATTCACTCCGAAAATTAGCAATGGAAAGAACAATTTCTGTCGTTCTTCTTGAATATTTCTTAAACGGTAGATTGAACACGTGCGTGATACAACTGAGAACTCTTCAGAATTTATTAATCTATGATATGGTATATTAATATTCAAATTAAAATGTTTCTCCGCTGCAAAATAGACAAAAAACTAACTGTTATTCACTCCGTTGTATCGTTGATTAATGGGGCGCTGGTTAACATTTTCATCCGCTTTGATTACTGTTTCTAAAATTAGAACAAATGTAATAATGCAATAATAAAATCAATATAAGAAGTAAATAATATTAAATGTCAATCATTTGTAACATAGATTTCATGGCACTGCAATGCTTTATCAATTTTTTAGTAGGCTACCAATTTTACTAATTTAAATAGCCTAGGTGCTTACCTACTTACTATACAAAATTAGTAGGTACCTAGGTTCATAGTCTAGTTTCTTGGGGCTCACCGATGTCTACTCGCTGTAAAATTAACCACTCAGTTCTTGTGGTTACTCAGCCAAAAGCTTCTCACAATGTCATATCCTATATACAGTAAATAAAGCGGAGGAATATTTATACTGTGTAACAGGCTAAAGAATTATTGTTATGACAAATATAGAATTACTATTTCTTTTATTTCTATGCCATACTGTTATTGTATATGTTAATTGCAAGTAATACTTTCATTCCTTTGTTAATAATAATTTTTGCTCATAAGTTAATAAATACAATAACAATACAATAAAAATATCATAGGCATCATTTTGACCCTGGAATATGTCGCCATTGTCTTCATGTAAACTCAATTCCACTATTTCCTTACAAACTAATTATTAAGCAAATAGCAACTGTTGCCTCACAATAATGATATAATAACTGTCACTAGCATAACTATTTACTTGATTTATTTACAGTGAAATGCTGGGACAATTTCCGGTTAGTTTCAAACTTTTCCAAGTTTATTCTAGAATTGTTAAGAATTTATTTCAATTAATCATTTCTATTATTCATATATGTATCTTATCCATTACTCATTAACTATCTTTAATAACGCTTGTCGTTTGTCATCTGTTAACTTTTTACCTGTACGAATACTGCAAATCTAATTACTTTTTCACTACCTGTGGTGCCATAAACATCTCGCATACCTGTGTTCCACAATAAGTTGTAAGTAATTTTGTGTGATCCTTTTGACCTTATTAGTGTTTAAATAACTTTATTTACCATCTAGGATTTAGCTAATTGTTTAAATTACCATTATTTTGAATTATTTAGTTTGTCTCGAACTTATCTAATGCCGCATATCTCAAGCTATGAATGTTTAACTTTAGGATTTAGGAAACTACTTCAAATTTTGTATTGTGCATATTTCCTAATTAGGTTTATTTTGTCTGGTTTCAGGCACGTGTGTTTCTGATCAAATAGAAAATTCATTGGGCTACTCGACTTTAATAACCTAAAACTCAGAAGTTAAACAATCAAAAGTAGTCCATGACAGTGCAAGTTACGAAATCTAAGATGTACTATCAGTCCGGGCATTAAGACAAGGGCATGGAGATGTTTAGAGGTAGACAAATTCCATTACGTGATTTGAGAGCGGCAGAGGATACCCTGAAAGATGAGCTCTATAATCACCTAGAAAGGGCCAGTGCTGTTCAGAGCTTAGCACCTCAATCTTTGAGAGATGCTGCAAATAATTTAAAAATTTGCCGAACTAAGTATCTTCAAAGTAGTAGGGATTTATCTACTCGCCTATTAGAAATTGGTTCTGTAAATGAATCGCTAGAAGTTAGAAATTTGAGGTATAGCCTTGTTAGAGAATGCAAGGAAGTTATTTCTTCAGTGAATTCTATCCTTAGAGAAGAGAATGAAGAAACTATTTCTAACGCAGACACTAACTCTGAAGTATCTGACAATAATTACGATACTACTGCGCCATTCTCTACTACTGCGCCATTCTCTACTACTGCGCCATTCTCTACTACTGCGCCATTCTCTACTACTGCGCCATTCTCTACTACTGCGCCATTCTCTACTACGGCGCCATTCTCTACTACTGCTCCATTCTCTACTACTGCGCCATTCTCTACTACTGCGTCATTCTCTACTACTGCGCCATTCTCTACTACTGCGCCATTTTCTACTACTGCTCCATTCTCTACTACTGCGTCATTCTCTACTACTGCGCCATTCTCTACTACTGCGCCATTTTCTACTACTGCGCCATTTTCTACAACTGCGCCATTTTCTACTACTGCGCCATTTTCTACTACTGCGCCATTTTCTACTACTGCGCCATTTTCTACTACTGCGCCATTTTCTACCACTGCGCCACCCAATATCAATGCGCCTCTCAATGCCGCTGCGCCTCTCAATGCCGCTGCGCCTCTCAATGCCGCTGCGCCTCTCAGTGCCGCTGCGCCTCTCAATGCCGCTGCGCCTCTCAATGCCGCTGCGCCTCTCAATGCCGCTGCGCCTCTCAGTGCCGCTGCGGCAATTGCTGCAGGAGTGTCACTCTCTGCCTATGTTCCGAACCCGGCAGGTGCTCCACTCGCTGCAGGCGTTCCACTCGCTGCCTATGTTCCGAACACGGCAGGTGCTCCACTCGCTGCAGGCGTTCCACTCGCTGCAGGCGTTCCACTCGCTGCAGACGTTCCACTCGCTGCAGACGTTCCACTCGCTGCAGACGTTCCACTCGCTGCAGGCGTTCAACTCGCTGATATGGGTTCTTACGTATCACATAGACTAAGAGAAGATTTGCTCTTTACACCCCGAAACATTTATGGTGGGGAGAGTCACATGTTTTGGTCATGGAAAAGAAGACTGGATAAAGATTTAGAATCATCAAATGCATCCAGTTCAGACTGCATTTATATTATTCAATCTCATACATCTGCTAGACCTAGGAAAATAGTAGATAATCTTCTAGCATCGGCGTCTGACAATCCACGTTCAACATTAGCTATGATTTGGGACACGCTGACGAGTAGGTTTGGTACGTCATATAAATTGGCAGATGACTTGCTCAATAAATTGAACGCTCTTCCTGTGATAAAGAATACCAAACAGATTAGTTGTCTCGAAGATCTTCTTCGAAAAAACTACATCAAATGAATCTCAGTTGCGGTATGAGAAAAGTATGGGAGAAACTTCCAGAATCACTACAACATCGCTGGAGAAAATCGTGGCATAACTATGAGTGTGCCATGGGTCAGGAACCACATTTTTTATGTTTTTGTGGATTTTCTCACTAAGGTCGTTCAGGAGTTTAGTATTCCTGGGTTTATGAATAGAGTGCCAGGCTCTAATCAAAGCAATAAATTCATTCTTCAAACTGAAACTTCTTTAGGAGATGATGGACTCTCATGCACGTATCATAAAGACTCGAAACACCAATTGTCAGAGTGTCGTGCTTTAAATAACCTCCCATATCCTGCAGTAAAGCAAATTGTATTGCAATCAAAGGCCTGCTTCAGGTGTCTCAAATCTCACCAACAGAAAGACTGTAAATCTGAGATAAAGTGTAAACACTGTAACGGACGACATCACTCATTGATGCATAGAGGTACCGCTATTCAAGGAAGAGACGACAGAAATCGTTATGAACAACAATATTCCAGGCAGAGACCAGACAGTAATCGCCCTTGGGAAAGGGCTCAAAATCAACCTCGGAACTCCCTTAATCTTTGCACTTCAGATGGTAACGGTAAAACTTATGGTATCTTTAGTAAAACAATGCTTGTTGAGGTAAGAGCTGAACCTAATGGTAAGACATTTCTTTGTTATTGTATCGTTAACGAACAGTCCAATACTAGCTTCATAGATGATAAATTGATAGAGCATTTCCAATTAAAAGTACCTTCTACTCAATATAAAATGACTACTATGCAAGGTGTATCATCAATGGTAAATGGCTCCATAGCTAATGGTATTCAGATAAGAGGAGTAAACGAGTCTAATTGGATTAAATTACCTCAGTTATTTTCAAGTAATTGTATACCTGACACTCGTTTCCAAGTAGCTACATCTTCTTCTGCTAGGAATATTAGAAATATTTCTAGATTATCTAGTAACTTTATTGACAGTGTTGGAAACTATGAAGTTTTATTACTTGTTGGTAGTAACTGTGGTCCAGCTATGGCTACTAGGATGTTCGGAAACTGTGCTCCTTTTGTTCATATGACATCTCTTGGTTGGGCTCTAGTGGGTCCCTCAGTTTCTAATTCAAATAACCCTTACGCTGTTGTTCTGAAAACTCAATTAGATACTCGCGAACACTTTGAGGCAAACGTAACATTTCCGACTAGTTACAAATATTTAGATTCAACTGCGGAAACTGAAAACGATGAGTTATTAGATCTATCTAGGGATGAGAAGAAATTCATACATATAATGAATAGTAGTGTTGAATTCAATCCAGACGGTAATATGAGATTACCATTGCCATTAAAATCTAAATCACCTTTGCCTTGCAATAAAACTGCGGTATTCAATAGAACTTACAATGCTCTTTCGCGCCTTACCAGGGATAAGTCAAAGTTAAACCAATGTCTGAAAGTTATGGGGAACTATATTCAAGATGGTCATGTTAAAGAACTAACTCTTAATGAAACTGATTCCGAAACTGGCAAAGCTTGGTGGCTTTCAATATTTCCTGTAGTGAATCAGAGAAAAAATAAAGTAAGACTAGTCTTTGATAGTAGCGCTAAATTCAATGGGATCTCATTGAATGATAATTTGTATCAGGGTCCTGACAATAATAACTTACTGTTAGGTGTTATACTCAGATTTAGATTAGGTGAAATCGCCTTCAGCGGTGATATCGAGCATATGTTTCACTGTTTTTATGTTCACCCTGAACATTGCAATTATTTAAGATTCTTTTGGTATAAAAACAATGATCCCTCTAACAGTATTGTCCAGTTTCAGGCTGTTGTGCACGTCTTCGGCAACACCTGTAGTCCAGCTGTAGCAAACTATGCTCTACGCCATGCTGCCAAGGGGGTACGGTCAAGAGCCCCCCCGGTCAAGAGCCCCCCCCAGTCATGAGCCCCCCCCGGTCACGAGCCCCCCCGGTCATGAGCCCCCCTAGGTCATAAGCCCCCCCGGTCACGAGCCCCCCCTCCATGTTTTTTTAATCCTTATTTACCTAGTGAAACAAATGAAGAACTACTTAGATAGAAATAACTGAAAGTTGCTAATGTAGTTTGTTGTATCCGCTAGATTGTTGTACTGCACACTTCATGATTGTTTAATGACCTGGCAGGGGGGTTCGGGGGGCGGCACGCCCCCCGATATACATATATTTTATGTCTAATCAGTAATGAACTACAAAAGTGTCAATAAGGATTAAATAATATAGGTAAATAAGGATTTAAAAACAGGGGGGCTCGTGACCGGGGGGGCTCGTGACCGGGGGGGCTCTTGACCGGGGGGGCTTATGACCTAGGGGGGCTCATGACCGGGGGGCTCTTGACCGGGGGGGCTTATGACCGGGGGGGCTCTTGACCGGGGGGGCTTATGACCTACACCCGCTGCCAAGTACTCTCCTGTGGAGTGTCGGGACTCTTCTAGACTGTTCGTGGAGGAGTCTATGTATGTCGATGACGGTCTGGGCTCGGCTGGATCGGTCAACGAGGCTATAGGTATACTCTCGGGAGCTAAAAGTCTTCTTAGCTTCTACAACATCAGGCTTCATAAACTAGTTTCAAACTCACAAGAGGTGATAAATAGTTTTCATTGCTCAGAGAAGGCAGAGGAATCGAAGGAAATTTTCCCAGAAGGTTCTGTGTCCTCGACTCTTGGCTTGCTGTGGAAAACTAAAAGCGATAAGTTGATGCTAAGAAGCGACATGAAGTCAAAACCATTCACCAAAAGGGGCATGCTCTCTATAAACAGTTCAATATATGATCCTCCTGGAATCACAGAGCCCGTTACACTTGCCGTTAAACTGTACCAAAGACAAATAATACCACCTAAGACTAAAACTAATCTGTACGAGAACTATGATTGGGATGATCAGTTGCCTCAGAGATATCTACCTCAGTGGGAATCCTGTATGTCGTCCTTATCAGAAGTTTCAATCATAGAGATTCCTAGGTGCTACACTCCCATCGGCTTTGGTCCTGTAGTCAAGAGATACATCAACGTTTACTGCGATGCTTCTAAGGATGCTATAGCGTACGTATCCTATCTACAATCAAGCAACTAACAAGACGTAGCCGTATCTTTCCTAAAGGCTGGTTCAAAGGTAACTCCTCGTCTGGCACTTCCATTCCTCGTCTAGAGCTATGCGCTGCCGTGGAAGGAGTTGTAGCTGCTCGAAGAATTCAAAAGGAGATCCCCACTGTAGATGGCGTCTACTTCTACACTGATTCACTTGTTGTATATATTCGAAACGAGCAAAAACAGTTCCAACGATATGTTTCAAGAAGAGTTGAAATAATATAGCAGAACTCTTCTATTGACCAATGGAAGTTTCTGTCAACTGAAATGAATCCAGCGGATATAGGAACCACTCCTACCTGTGCAAACAGGCTGCTGGAGGTCTTAGGATTAAGTTTAGTTTTAAGGTAACTTTAAGCTTTCTTATTCTTAAGACGGAAGGTGGGTAGCTGACAACTACTGTGAAGCGCCTCGGCAGGTGGCGGATAGCCGAACGGCCTGCAGATATGTAGGTTAGCTGCAAATATATTGAATAAGCAGCGGCGGACCAAACTGTCCGGTAATGATAACAGTCGTGAGTCCACGGGGATACGTTATCCGGCATAGCGGCCGTTAAGCGTGAGGCCCTGGCTGTAATGGCTGGGTGTCCTAAGAGAAGGAAAACTCTGACAAAAACCGCCTGCTGCCTTGTAGGTCCCACCTATTGTTGGAAAGGCTAGGAGAAGGAAAACTCTGACATAAAACCAATAAGGAAGGCAACCTTGTAAAACAATCCCCTTTGATAAAGGTAACATATCAACCATGGATATTACAACCAAGGCCACGGCCCCCAGTCCCGAGCAGCCCCTCCAGTCGTCGCTGAGTGGGGGGCAAGGGGGTGCTAAGAATCTCTCGGTCCGATTGAGCGACACCTCAACTACAACTGACTCTCCATTTGATAACGTCTCTGGATCTACTCAACGACCTTGTGGCTCGGGAGAGCCCCAATCTCTCGCCTCTCCACGCACTGTAAAGCCCTCAGTACAAGCTCAGAAAGTGAGCAAAAATTTTAGCAACAACGTTGCCAGACCAAGAGATATAAACAACAATATGACCTTCGATAAACTATACAACCAAGGAACTTTCATAAAATTCTACTCCATAAAACCCATTGGAGACTCTAACCTAACAAAACTTAATATGTTCAAAGTTGATAAAACTGTCCTAAATTTAATTGGGCCCTGCAACAAGATCTCGGAAGACTTCAAGAATAAATCCTGGACTGTGGAAATCAAAAATAAAGAACAAGGAGAGAAACTTACTAAAATGACAGAATTACTTATGGAACCAGTTATAGTAACCCCACATGAGCAATACAATCAGTCGCAAGGAGTAATAACCTGCGCCGTGCTCAAAGGATACACTGACGAAGATATAACTGAAGGGCTATCTGAACAAGGAGTCATCGGGTGCAGAAGAATCATCAGGGGAATTAAATCTACAAACCCTGAACCAACCACTACCTTAATCCTGACTTTTAACTTGCCCAACCCTCCGGATAGAATAACAATCAGAACGGGACTCATTGAAAGAGTGAGACTATATATTCCACTACCTCGAAGATGCTTTAACTGTCAAAACTATGGCCATTCAGGCGCAAAATGTAGAAAACCTATCCCTATCTGCATCAGATGCGGCAAAGAGGAATCTGAAGATCATGCACTAAATAACTGCCAACGACCTGTCAATTGCTACCATTGCAATACAGACCATCAGGTCTCATCTAAAACCTGTGCCAGATATCAACTTGAAAAAGAAATTTTAGCAATCAAAACCAAAGAGCATCTAAATTTTGGCGAAGCAAGAGCCAAAGTGATGCTCAATTTCCCGAACAGTGGCAGATCCTATGCATCAGCTGCCCACAATAAAAATAATAACGAAAATTTGCAAGCAACTAATAACTCTAGACCTAGGAATCAAAATAATAGGTCCCAACCAATATACTTTAAAAATACTAGACAAAAAGAAAAGGAACAACCACCCAAAACCATAAATCTAAAGGTACCAGTTGATGTACACTTGCCTCCTGAAGATATTGAGGAAAGCTCAAATGCATCAACTGTATACTCCGATGCAAGAGACACGGACTTCATTTCCCCGTCACCAATTATTGAGACAAAAACTCGCAAAGATTCGGTGAGCAAACACCAACCAACCTACTCCACCCCAAGAACGGGCGATACGAGTAGGAAAAGGGCCCTTAGCGGTCCAATCGAACTACACGAAAAAAGACCAAATTTGGCTAAACCACCCATCCCCAATTGGGTGCCAAATTTCCTACCAGATGATAAATATAAAAAGAATTACAAAACAAACGACAGAACCAAAGAGAAAAACACTCGCAAAAATGACAGAGTAACTAGAGAACATTAACATGCCCTAATTCTAATCGCTATGTGCTCTGTATTGCAGTGGAACTGTCAAGGTTACAGTGCAAAATATGAGGACTTGCGAGTTCTGCTATATGAACACCATCCAACAGTTGTCATGCTCCAGGAAACAATGCTTGGAAGCAAGCATTGCTGCCTCTCCACGTACTGTAAATCAAATAATATTTGATCTTAGAGAAATTATCGAATATTTTATCATTCCGATACCTCACATTTAACATTTAATATATAAAAAATATATTTGTATAATTTATGAGAGATTATGATTGGCCACCATAATCCTTCATTGGCCACTACAATCCTTCATTACCCACAATAATCTTTCATTGCTCATCATAATCTTCCATTGCCCACCATAATCTTCCATTGCCCACCATAATCATTCATTGCCCTTAATAATCCTTCATTGCCCACCATAATCATTCAATGCCCACAATAATCTTTCATTACCCACCATGATCTTTCATTGCCAGCTATAATATTTCATTGCCTACCATAATCTTTCTTTGTCCACTATTATCTTTCATTGCCCACCATAATCATTCATTGCCCACCATAGTTCTTCATTGGCCACCATAATCCTTCATTGCCCACCATAATCCTTCATTACCCACTATAATCATTCATTGCCCACCATAATCCTTCATTGCCCCACCATAATATTTTATTGCTGACCATAATCATTCATTTACAAGCATAATCCTTCATTGCACACCATAATCCTTCATTGCCCACCATAATCTTCCATTTTTCACCATAATCCTTCATTGCCCCCCAGCTAACCATATCCTCTCTGTCCCGCGTGGGACAGAGGGGGACATCCCTCGCTAGCGAGGGGACAGAGGGGGACAGGGGATTTCAGACGTCTCAAGACGTCTGAAATCCCACGTCTTTCCAACGTCTGAAATCCCACTCACGTCCCACGTCCTTGAACAAGCGGGTTGTCCCACGTCTGTCCCACGAGGGGTATCCCACGTCTGTCCCACGCGGGATGTCCCTCGTCTGCCCCACGTCTTAAATCCCCACTCACATCCCACGTCTGTCCCACGCGGGATGTCCCACGTCTGTCCCACGCGGGATATCCCACGTCTGTCCCACGCGGGATATCCACGTCTGTCCCACGCGGGATATCCCACGTCTGTCCCACGTGGGATGTCCCACGTCTGTCCCACGCGGGATATCCCACGTCTGTCCCACGTGGGATGTCCCTCTCTGTCCCACGCCCGGATGTCCCTCTCTGTCCCACGCTGGATGTCCCTCTCTGTCCCACGTCTGTCCCACGCGGGATGTCCCTCTCTGTCCCACGCCGGATGTCCCTCTCTGTCCCACGTCTGTCCCACGCGGGATGTCCCTCTCTGTCCCACGCCGGATGTCCCTCTCTGTCCCACGTCTGTCCCACGCGGGATGTCCCTCTCTGTCCCACGCGGAATGTCAAACGACTTAAATGCGCGAGGCGTCTCGCAAATTTTTAGATTTAAATACTACATTTTGTTAAAATCATTCACAAAATGTATAATTTGCTCAACAGCTTGTACATGCATTGATAAATAATTTGTCAAACAGTTATATATCGGAAACATTATTAATTTTAAAGTTATAAATTATAATTGATTAATTATTATACGTAAATCTAGAGCGATCGATATGTATATATTAATTAATAAAATTTATAAATATATGCAGGTGATCAATATATTAATTATAATCATTTCTCATATGACATACTTAATTAATATATAATTAAATATATATGTATTTATGAATTTTACTGATGAATAATATATTAATTATAATTATATATATAAATATTATATATATATATATATATATATATATATATAATATACATATGTCCATGGATCTGTGTCTAATTAATTATTAATTCGATCTAATTTTCAGATTGTTATATATATTTATATCTCGACCGCAATTAATGTATATATAGTTATTTCGAATTTAAAAAAAAACTTTTAACGCTGTAATTTTTATTGACCATTTTAACAATTAATATATATCTGTAGGAATTTTTTCAATTCAATAATTGCAAATATCTATATATGATATCTATTATAACTAAAAATCCGAATAATTCAATAACCTGATTGAATTACGTAAAACAAATCAATAGCGTTTCCGTAAGACCAATTAGGCCGGATGTTTTAGAAAATTTTAACGCATTGTGTACGTTGGATAGTCTCTGAAAATAGATCGTGGAAAGTATGTCGAATTATTTCCTAAATATTTAATATTATAAATCAATTAAGGGTTAATATTCGAAAAAAAAATTGAATTACGTAAAATCTTCAACACGTGTTAAAATACACGTGTACAATATATCATGTCATATATATACATTATTAATATTCCTTGAAATAAATTTGAGCTCAGAAATTAAAGATCGATAATTTGCATGGGCAAGATTGATCGAAAGAACAATTAAATTAATTACAATTGCCCCACCAAGTGTCATGCAATATGGTTCAATAATTTTTGATTCATAAATGACCTTGACCTATGACCGGGGTCACTTCTAAAATTCTACCAGCAGGTCATACTGGACAGGGACCAACCGTTTCACCAATTAAATGTCAGGCAATTTGGTTGAACACTTTTCAGTTGAGCGAATAACAAAATGATAAATAAATAATTAAATAAAAGACTGGTAAAATATGACCTTCCGCATGCTGCAAATTGGTAATTAGATCTAGCTTCGATCCTATTTTAAAGAATAATTCTAATCTAATTATAGCTAAGCTAGGTAGTTGGCTACATAAATAATTTGACATGACCATTGACCATATACAGCTATAGGCTAATTAAGTATAATAGAATTAAAGATCAACGCTCTGATTGGTTATTGATCGATGAGGTAATAATGCAGACAAAGAAGAGGGGGGGGGGGGAATATAATCCGATAGAGGAAAATAGGGGAAGACCAGAGATGGGCGAAAAGTACATCGAAAGTACTTAAGTACTATAAGTACAAGTACTCGCAAATAAATGTACTTGAAATAGTTGCCCAAGTACTCAAATAAAAAATTGTACTTTCAAAGTACAAGTACAAAGTACTTTTTAAAGTACTTTCAAGTACCAAGTACATTTACTATACAATTTAAAAACTAATAATTTATACTGTTAACTCTGATAGTACATCTTCTCAGTGACTCTTTTCTCTGACAGTACACCATCACAGTGACTCTTTTCTCTGATGGTACATCATCATAGTGATCACTCTTTTATCTGATAGTTCATCATCACAGTGACTCTTTTCTCTGATAGTACATCATCACAGTGACTCTTTTCTCTGATAGTACATCATCACAGTGACTCTTTTCTCTGATAGTACATCATCACAGTGACTCTTTTCTCTGATAGTACATCATCACAGTGACTTTTCTCTGATAGTATATCATCACAGTGACTCTTTTCTCTGACAGTACACCATCACAGTGACTCTTTTCTCTGATGGTACATCATCATAGTGACTCTTTCCTCTGATGGTACATCATCACAGTGACTTTTCTCTGATAGTACATCATCACAGTGACTCTTTTCTCTGATAGTACATCATCACAGTGACTCTTTTATCTGATAGTTCATCATCAAAGTGACTCTTTTCTCTGATAGTACATCATCACAGTGACTCTTTTCTCTGATAGTACATCATCACAGTGACTCTTTTCTCTGATAGTACATCATCACAGTGACTCTTTTCTCTGATAGTACATCATCACAGTGACTCTTTTCTCTGATAGTACACCATCACAGTGACTCTTTCCTCTGATAGTACATCATCACAGTGACTCTTTTCTCTGATAGTACATCATCACAGTGACTCTTTTCTCTGATAGTACATCATCACAGTGACTCTTTTCTCTGATAGTACATCATCACAGTGACTCTTTTCTCTGATAGTACATCATCACAGTGACTCTTTTATCTGATAGTTCATCATCACAGTGACTCTTTTCTCTGATAGTACATCATCACAGTGACTCTTTTCTCTGATAGTACATCATCACAGTGACTCTTTTCTCTGATAGTACATCATCACAGTGACTCTTTTCTCTGATATTACATCATCACAGTGACTCTATAGGTATCACAAAATAATTATATTCAATGTTCTTAATTGGTCAATATTTAACTCATAGTCTCTATACATGATTGTATGTCAGAATATATATAAATATTCACCGTCACATAAAAGTATACAATGTCCTAAATACGTACAGTACAGTCTTGCTTTTCGATGCTACGTACTGTTTGACAAAGTTTTCAATTTTACGTACTGCTTTAAGTTAATATTTTCCAACATGTTGGACCTCTTCAAACTCTATAGTTTATATCCAGTTGCTGTAAATATACGTACAGTTTTGATGAGAAAAAGAATTAATTTTGTATAGATTTTAGAACTAATTAATCTTTTAAATTAAATCTCTTGACTTGAAGGAAAAAATGTACTTTGCAAAATATTTTTTACTTGGAAAGTAATTAACAAGCTATATATAATACTTGTAAAAAGTACTTTTAATTGTAATTATTCGAAGTACTTTTTAGAAAGTACTTCAAGTAGTATGAAGTATTAATTAATTACTTGTCACTAATTAGTTTTACTTGATACTTGGGAAGTACTTTCCCGCCCATCTCTGGGGAAGACTTATATATAGCTATAAAGATGATGCAATAATCATTGATCGATCATGACTATATTATATATATATGGAATTGCGTATGTAACGACCGAATCGCTATAATTATATATTATATACTATATAGCTAGATATGCATATCTGAATTAATTTGTTGATATATACGTACATATATAATACATAAATGTTGTTTTTATAAATGTAAATGAAATGATCCGTTTAATCTAATTTCGTGGTATTAAAATTGTAATTCTAAATTGTCAACTGTCATTAATTCATATATTATCCCAGCACTTAATTTAATATATATATATATAATATATATATATATATACATATATATATAATGTAAAATCTAAAAGTTTCAGGTATAACTTATATAAGTAATAAGTTAATATTTGCTTATTTCTAATTAATTTATGAAACAGTTGGTATCACTTTTGGCGCTCAATTAGGTATTCAAATCTGTCTTGGATGCACGTTGGTGAAAATTGTAGTTTATTTCTATTATCGCAAATTATTTATTGATGTGTGATATCAAGATATAAGTATAAAATCGTTATAGCGGTGAATATAATTAGTAAATATTTATAAATTGTTTACGGTTGGTATCCCTTGCTCATTTACGCGCAATCTTGCGCGTCATTTTTAAGCGGTTAGTTTACGAAGTTCCTCTGGGTGAGTGAGTTGTCTCTAGTTTGTTTAAATTTCTTTTACCTACTAGATGATATGGCTTCCATTTGGACTGTCAAACGTAAGGCTAAGAAAGTGTATACTGATTTATTAGATTCTTCCATAAATCAGCAGGTTAATGTTAAGAAATTGAAAATTGATAATGTACCTATGTCTCCTGAGTGTGCTATTGCTCCTTCAGAGTGTGCTATTGCTCCTTCAGAGTGTGCTATTGCTCCTTCAGAGTGTGCTATTGCTCCTTCTGAGTGTACTATAGCTCCTTCTGAGTGTATTATTGCTCCTTCTGAGTGTACTATAGCTCCTTCTGAGTGTACTATAGCTCCTTCTGAGTGTACTATAGCTCCTTCTGAGTGTACTATAGCTCCTTCAGAGTGTACTTTTGCTCCTTCAGAGTGTACTTTTGCTCCTTCAGAGTGTGCTATTGCTCCTTCTGAGTGTACTATAGCTCCTTCTGAGTGTACTATAGCTCCTTCTGAGTGTATTATTGCTCCTTCTGAGTGTATTATTGCTCCTTCTGAGTGTATTATTGCTCCTTCTGAGTGTATTATTGCTCCTTCTGAGTGTATTATAGCTCCTTCCTCAGTCCCAGTGCCAGTAGAGGTAGAAAGCTCTGAGCAATTATTGCGGCGCTGGGCAATAAAATTTGGCACTAGCCATTCGGCCACTAAATCATTGCTCCAAATTTTGAGACTGAAATATGATCCGTCTTTACCATCTGATCCTAGAAAGCTTTTGGGTACACCAAGAGGTACACAGGAGCAAGTTAAGGATCTTGCAGGAGGTCAATATTATCATTTTGGATTGTATAATACAATTGTTGATTTCTTGAAGCATCCTCAAGTTAAGGAAGGGTTTGAAACCCACACCCACAATATTAATCTTAAGATTAATATTGATGGGCTTCCTTTAACTAAATCTGCTTCTCATTCTATATGGCCAATACTTGTTCAATATGATTGCTCATCTTTAATGAACAATCCTAAGATATTTGTAGTTGGTTTATACTATGGCTTATCAAAGCCTTCTGATGTTTCTGAATATTTCAAACATTTCATAGAAGAATATATTCTTCTTGAAGATGGATTTGAAATAAACAATTTAAGTCTTAAACTTAAGATTAATTATTTTACTTGTGATGCTCCTGCACGTCAATTCATTAAGAACATTAAATCTCACAATGCTTATCAAGGTTGTGAGAGGTGCACTACTGAAGGTGTATTTTTGAAAGGTGTAGTTTTTCCTGAAGTAAATTGCTCTCCTAGATCTAATGAATCATTCTTAGAAACTGAACTGTCAGAGCATCACAAGGGTAAATCCCCATTGACAGAATTGAAAGTAGATTTAGTTAGTGATGTGGTTCTGGATCCTATGCATTTAATTTATTTAGGTGTTACTAGGAAATTATTATCTTTGTGGGTTAAAGGCAGCAAAGGTAATGTCAAAAGTAAACTAGGTAATCAAATTATCTCACAACTATCACATAAACTTATTAGCTACTCAGAGTATGTTCCTTCTGAATTTTCTAGAAGGCCAAGAGGGTTAGATCTCTTAGACAGATTCAAAGCTAAAGAATTCAGAACTTTTCTTATTTACACTGGACCATTTGTCCTGCAGAAGTTAGTTGACGAAGAAATTTATGAAAATTTCTTGATGCTATCTTCTGCGGTTACAATGTTATCTCGGAAAGATTTTGCAGATAATATCCAATTGGCTCGCTCTCTTCTCATCAAATTTGTTAAAACTTTTATCAAGTTGTATGGAAGAGAGAATGCAGTCTACAATGTGCACTGTCTAATACATTTATGTGATGATGTTGAGAAATTTGGTAACTTGGATAATTATTCATGTTTCCCTTTTGAAAGTCATTTAGGAAAATTGAAGCGTGCTGTTCGCCAACCTAACTTCATAATAGCTCAATTAGTTAATAGAATCAAAGAACAACAATCTGTTGTATCTTCTAAATCTTCTGTAGTTCATGAAAATGTACAGGTAAAGAAAACTCACATAGAAGGGCCTATCCCACATTATGTAGAGACATGTGATCAATTCAAAAGAATAATTTTGAATGATATTGTCTATGACACATCTATAAGAGATTGTGGCATTAAGATAGGTGATGATATTGGTATGATTACCAATATCATCAGGAATAGTGATGGCTGTATTTTGGTTGGCTATCGTCCATTCAGAATGAAATTTGATTTATATACCACTCCTATTCATTCCTCTTATCTTGGTATCTATAAATTAACTTGTTTAGAAAATAACTCTAAATTCAAGAAAGTAACTGAAATTTGTATGAAGTATATCATAGTTCAATGTAAGAATTCTTGCTATGGATTTCCACTGTTGAATAGTGATGCTTCTTTGATGTAATTAAGTTTTCATTTGGTTCATTTCACTAATTTTATTTACATTTATTTCTCTCTTAGCTTGCTTTATTCCTTCTTTTATGTTTTTTTATGCCTATTCTTTTCTTTCTATCATTTATATTCATTTTTTTCATTTGTTTTATGTCTATTTTTTCTTGTATATATTTTTTCTTAGATTTTGTGTTAGATAGACTCATAGGTTACCTATCACCCCTTCATTTTCCTCTTAGATCTTGTGTTAGGTAGACTTGTAGGCTTCATTTACTATCACCTCTTCATTTTCTTTTTCATCAGTGCTTGTGTCTCTTTTTATCACATTACTATCACAAATTTTTATGTCACAAATTTCCTGCTACTTCATTGAACTACTTTCCTGTAGGTGTGATTCTTCCAGTCCCTTGTTTCATGCTCATTCTGTTTCCCGTGTTTATATGTTGATTTTGATTTTCCCGTGTTTATGTCTTGATTTTGATTTTCCCTTGTTTATGTGTTGATTTTTGTTTTCCTGTGTTTATATATTGATTTTGATTTTCCCGTGTTTATATGTTTATTTTGATTTTCCCGTGTTTGTATGTTGATTTTGATTTTCCCGTGTTTGTATGTTGATTTTGATTTTCCCGTGTTTGTATGTTGATTTTGATTTTCCCGTGTTTGTATGTTGATTTTGATTTTCCCGTGTTTGTATGTTGATTTTGATTTTCCCGTGTTTGTATGTTGATTTTGATTTTCCCGTGTTTGTATGTTGATTTTGATTTTCCTGTGTTTGTATGTTGATTTTGATTTTCCTGTGTTTATATGTTGATTTTGATTTTCCCGTGTTTGTATGTTGATTTTGATTTTCCCGTGTTTGTATGTTGATTTTGATTTTCCTGTGTTTGTATGTTGATTTTGATTTTCCTGTGTTTATATGTTGATTTTGATTTTCCTGTGTTTATATGTTGATTTTGATTTTCCTGTGTTTGCTTGTTCATTGTAAATATGATATATCTCAATGTAAATATTCTTTTTCCAATGGTAGGTAGGTAGGGCGGGACCCGTTGAACAGCTACCTCCTCGTGGTGGGTCCTGGATCAATTCTAATGAAATAGTGCATTAGAAATGAACTAAGTGCTGCTATCCTAAATTTATTTCATTATTAAAACTCTTTGCATTGTGTAAAAGAAATGTTTCCTTAACTAATAAAAATAATTTAATGTTCAGTTTAACTAAATTTTATGAATTATTAACATGTAGAATGCATATTGGTACCACTATGTATATTACTGATAGTCTTAGTGGAACAAATATATACCACTGAATAATTTAAACTGTGAAATTGTGAGTTGAAATTATACCACAGTGGTTATCATTGATACAAATCAAAAAGTACGCACTAACATACTCGGATCATCTCATCATTGTAAGACAAGTAATTTTTTTATACATAAAGAAGCAATAACCATAACTTGTAATTTTGGAAAAGTCAGTTCGGCTAGACTGTGTTTAGTAATTGTAGTCAACGTGTTAAAGGAGGCCATTGCTTGTCTGCTGAGAATGGTAGTGTTCACACTGTTCATAGATACATCTTTTTCTGTTACAAATGTATGAAAATGTTAAAATATGGAATAAATAATCTAACATTTTGAACAAGTTAATAAGAATCACCCCTTGAACTGTACACAACAGAAGTAAGACCTCCTTATTATGAGTTGCATAGGTAGATTTCTTGTTTATACAACAAATAATTTAAAATGAGCCATTCAATAGTGAATGGCTATTGAGATAAAGTGAGAGAATGAGATTAATATCACAGATATGGAATTGTTCAATATTCCAGAACTCTTCCTAAATCATTATCAAAAAGCTGAGCAGCACACCACTGTACTTTCTATTAATGATCTCAAAGTAAATAACTGTTATGAAGTTTGTTGTTCTGCACACTACATGATTGTTTAATGACTTGGCTGGGGGGTTCTGCACCCCCGCCCCCGATACATCTACCTAACGGCTAACTACTAAGTTTTTATTTACACCTCAGACTGAAAGTTTACAATAGTTACGCCATAAAATTTTAATTACAATATTCTATGATGAATTTTATTTTCTATTCCAAATTAATCATCTAAATCAAATATTTAAACAGTGTAGTATAAACATTGGATTCAGGTACAGTCAGTTATAAATTTTATAAAACAATTACCTATCAAATTCACTCTATTTATCATTAATCTGTATTCAAAATACAGAATTCGAGCCATTCTGGTAAAATAATTTACAACAGCAAGTTCTCCAGAACATGTAGCTATGTTACTTTTTATTAATCGGCATCCTCTCAGCTGCAAAGGATAGTTTTTTAGATGGTCCAGATCTTTTCTAGAATAGCAGCCATTCTGTATTTGATCTACAGGAACTTTATATCAAAATGCTGGAAAAAATCCATTTCCACATTCCCTATAATTCAGATCAACCAACATTCTTCCAATATAGAGATAAATAGCTAATGCCTAACATTCCAGTGATTCCACCAACTTTGCTAGAATATTATTTGCAAAGGACTAAGAATTCCTCTGAATCAACCAAGAAATACAGACTGTAAGAGTGGCAAAAATATATATTAATGCTATAATTTTGGGAAGGAAAATTGGAAAAATATTTGAAGACTTATTTTTGAGAAAGCTTAAGGAAGACAGTGTACCAAATACAGTCTGGTACTTAGAAATATGACTATCATAACATGCATCATTTCTGATGCATGTGCTTCCTTGAATAATTTCTTCATTAATTATTTGATAACTGATTTATGGATGAATTTCTTGGTGGAATTTTTTCTCCTTTTCAAATGATATTCTAGTATTTGCTATTTATTCTAGGGCTGTGGAGTTGAGAGTCAAAGTTTTTTTTTTTTGGTGATAATGGTGGAGTGGAAAATTTGTACTGATTCTCAGACTCAAAGCTATAGATGTCATAAAAATTTAGATCCATTTCATTTTTTTTCATTCTGTTAATAATCTTCATAAGAATTAATAACTACTCATATGTATAAATTAAATCAATGTTTAAAGTCTGAAGATAAATTCATAAATGAAGACTCTGCAGCCCTGATGTATTCCTATGTACCACTGATTTTCTATTGGGGAAAATGAAGTGTACATCTGGAAGCATAAAAGCCTATGCAACATCTGGAATTAACACTAGACCAACTCTGTTTCTAAGTATTAGGGAGGAAAGTTTCTAGAGTGGTGACTTTTTCCTCACTTTGAGACTTGATAACCTGGGCTGGAGAGCTGACTATAAATGGGCTGACTCCAATTTCATTCCCTGCTTGAGGTAATTGAATGTTTTTCCCAGAGCTATATAGAATGTAAATGAAGACTCTGGCTCCAGTTCTTAAGTTAATTTAGAACTAAAAGCTCTGATTCCACAGTCATTAATTGAATTAAAATTAAGTTCATTCAAAAATCTTGAATTATCTCCTGTATTTACATGTATTATACTGACAGCTACTAATTTTGTGGATTTCTGAATGTATACCATTAATTTTTGCAGTCTGGCTGATGGCCATGGTATTTCAGTATGGTTAGTGACTTTCTTGCCAAGCTATGGCATAGCTATAGAATCCCATTCAAACAAATATCATTTCATTTGGATTTGTATTGATCAAAATAAACTTATTTTTTCAGATATTACTCCAATTAAAGTAATTTCTCTTAAAATGAGCAAATTTGCATTGGTTATTTTCATTACATCAAACACAGTGGCTGCAGTGCCAGCAAAATGGTTGATAAACCATTTAGAATGTAGGTGGCCACAAAATTTGTCCACCAAAAAAATTAGCAAGCTGATTAAGAGGGAAGCAGAAGCAGATGAGAGCTGGCCCATTTATAAAATCAGAGAGATTGCTGCTCGATTTGGTAAGTTTTGGTCTCCTTACACTATTCATTGTCTTACCCCTCCCAAACCGGACTGCTAACCTAACCTAACCTTAGGTGTGCTATTTTTTTTTTATTTATAACATATAGTAATTTTTAGTAATGAAATTAATAAAAATGAATTAGACTATTTATATCAAACGGTTTTTTGACCGTGGGGTTTTTTTTGCACAGGGGGGTTATCGTCCTATTACTGGGTATCATTAGCAAATTTCCGGATTTTGTGTAGAGAAATTAATCTTTTTATTGTATATCATTAGCTTATCTATTAAACTGAGGCTTATCTAATATAAAAGGCAGGGTTGGCAAGGTAGGTTTCCCCCAAAATGGGAGAAACTGAAAAAAACATTTGGGGGAAACTGGGGATAACTGAAAAATTGGGGAAACCTAAATTAGCTATACTTATTACTTATCCAAGGACTTTACGATGTCTGTGTGTTCCTTTGGTTTATAATAACTACTTTGTAGGAAACTGTGATAACTAAGGGATAGTAATATCAAATATACTGATATTCAATATTTGTAATTTCTTTTATTGTTCACTGTAGATGAATATGACAAAACTAAACTTTTATATTTGGTTTCCTTTCAGTAAATAGATCTAACATCTTAATATAGCCAATTATATAACTAGCAGTGGTAACCAGCAAGCTTAATTATGACTTGTCACTGAGTATAGAGCACTCTGGTCCTCTGGAGTCTGAACTGGTTCCATAAAAAAATTACAATACCTTCTAACCTTATAGGCTATACATTGCACATGTCATGGGATGATGGGAATGAAATGATGATTACTACCTATATTAATCATCATTCATTATAGATAATTAAATATTATAATTTTGGCAATTATGATTTTCAATTGATGAATGAATTAATTAGAAGTAGTTATACCAATATATGATCATATTATGCATTTATTGATCATTAGACTCAATGATTCATTTGACATTTAGCTACTGTAATACATGTTAATGGTCGATATGTAAACTTAAATATATCATTAACAGACTACCAAGGTTTCCCCTGGGGGAAACTAAAAAACCTCCTTGAGGATTCCCCTAACCAACCCTGATAAAAGGTATAAAATTCTATTCTATTAACCTAGCAAGACCAATCTTAATTCTTAATTTTTCTATATTCAGATGATCCTTCAAAAATTAGGGAGAAGGAGAAGAGGGCAGAGGTGACGTCTGATGTCATGAGTGATGATGAAGATAGAAGGTACTTTGTTTGTCTTGCTATATTAATGTCAGAATTGGGAATATATTTATTTGTATACAGACAGAAACTGAAAATTTGAAATTTATCTCCTTTAAAGTAGAATGAGAAGAAGAAGAAGTCCATCTTCTTCAGAGTCTGAGGAAGACTCCATTCTCGCTCCGTCATCCTCCCACATATCACAGGTCGTCCCTCAGACAGGTCGTCCCTTAGACATGTCCTCCTTCAGACAGGGCCTTCCTCATAAAGGTCCTTCCTCAGAAATGGTCCTCCCTCAGATATCAGTCTAAGCCAGCAACCATCAGACCTTACTTCTGGTGAGATTAAGATAATGTAATAATAAGATGTCAGTATCACTATACAGTATACTCTATTTGGAGACTGATTTTGGAAAATCAAAGTCTGTACAGTGTCAGTTAGAATTTTTAAATTTTTACTTTCTAAGAGCATTTCCCATACTAATTTAGAGGGTATTTAAATTTCTTAAATTAACTTGTAAGCTTTTCAAGTATAAATAATGCTCGATTTATCATCACTTCTTTGTTTTAGCTACTCAATCAGCATATGCTGTTACTGGTAATTGTATCCCTTTTTATCACCTTTTAATATTTTATTCTTCTAATAGTAGTAGCTAACATAAACATAGAAATCTCAACTTGCTACTGTTATTCAACAACCAGATTAATTTAATTGATAATAATGTCAGATCAAATTTAATTTTCATGTCACAAATAATATGATACCCATTCTTTTCTCTCAGAAATGCGAGCTCTTAAGGCCGTGATCGCTACAATTGCTGCTCAAACTGATGCACTGCTGCACAAGATGAATGTGATAGAGCCGCTCCTCCTAAAGATAATTGGTGACTCTGCTGCATCATCGCAACCTCGGATTTCTTCCATCATTGATAGTCTGCCATTGAAATCCATGATAGAGTTTGACCTATTTGAGGAGCGGCTCAAATCTTCAGATGGCTGTGCATCAGACCTCGTGAGTGAAATTCTTTATAAATCATATTAAACTAGATTTACAAAGCACATACCTTCGCCGCCGCTTTGACCCGTTCTCTTCCAAAATCTAATAAACTTGTGACTGGATAATAACAAATCGTCCCATCAAGTTTCATGCAAAATGGTTCAATACTTCGAGTTATTGAGTTATAAATGACCTTGACCTTTTACTGGATCGCTCCCAAAATTCTACCAATAGTTCCTAGACATTGTCCCATCAAATTTCAGACAATTTGGTTGAACACTTTTTTGGCTAAGCGAATAACAAGAGGATTTTAAAATGCAGTTTAAAATATATCCTTTCCGCATTCTGCGAAGGTACTAAATGCAAAATTAAACTAAATTTCATTTGTGTTCAGATTTTTTTATATAGCTGTAAGCTGTGCTATATATTCTGTATTTACTTATTTCTATTATGTTTCAGGAATTCCATATGTCTCTGCTAGGAGGTGGAGTCCTCCAGGCAGCCGTGAGGAGTTGTATGGACGGATTGATGACAACAGAGCTTCAAAAACAATTCAATTGGGAAGGAAAGACATCTCCAATGCACCCCGAGATTAGCAAAAGGGCATTTAAGAGCACAGTTTTGTGTAATTCACTCACTGGTAAGTTGCTTCAAATCTGACTTTATTGTTGGCATAATTTCTGTTCAGCTGCAAAATGATAAAGTTATGATAATAATACAGGAATTTTTTCATTTAAAATGTGCATTGAAAGTAAGATATTTTTTGAATGTTTAGATTTTTAAGTTGGTAAAGCTATGTTGTTAATAATTCTGACTAAAATAAGACATAAACCCCAGGTGATACTCCCCTGGGAGAGCTGCGATTATGGCAAATTTGTCAGGGGTCATAAAAAAAATCACATGGTCAATGAAAATTTCGTGATTCAGTTACCTACCCTCTGAAGCAGTAGTTCTTAGTAGGGATGGGACGAAGTATCGGAATCGGCATTTTTCAGGAGTATTGGTATCGGCATATATTGAAAAGTATCGGCCGATACTGGTATGATTATTTAAATTTTAGTCATTTCATAAATTTTCTTTTATTAAATTTCTATTATTCTATAGCCATAAATAATTAAAAAAATAATTATAAGTACCAATCCAATAATTGACCAACTACGTACTAGAGTATTAAGTGTAATTTTTATTTATTTATTATGACATGCATGACATTATTAATAATTTTTTAAAGTATACAGAATCTGCCAATAGGTTTTTGAGTCTGACTATAAATTTAAGAAAAGAATTATTCAGCTACTGTTGACCATTTTTGTACCTATTTATTACAAGTTCCACAGGACGATAACACACACCAGAAAAGTTATAATTTAATATCTATGTATTTTAATTAATGTGAAATATGTTAATCACTTCATGCTATACTACAATGAAAGAGCATTACTGAGTTAGAACTTTATAAAACTTACAAGAATAATTGATACTTAATAACTCAATGAGTTTTATAAATATAGACTTCAAAAGTATCTGTATTGGCACTTGTTGAGAAGTATCGGTTGAGTTTGTAAAGTATCGGTTCCATTTGGTATCGTTCCATCCCATGTTCTTAAGAGTAATTTTATCTTTCATCCCTTGTTTATTTGAAGAACGTGACAGTTACTTTCATTAAACTATGTCTAAATATTAATATACAGCTGGTATTTTAAGAGTATTAAATTAAAAGTACCCAGTACCTCTATCGTGCAGCTGTCTATGGTGAATGGTAGAAATAGAGGTCACAACTATAATGTTAACTTGGATTACATTTGTCGTTTTTATATCTTTACTTGTGAAATTTACTAACACCTCTTCATTTTCCTCTTTGACATGCATCCTTCATAAGCTAAAGACGAAGTGAAATATAGCATCACTTACTTGATAAGAAAAATGTAAATTTAAATATACTAGTTTAATTTTTCTGATCTATATATAATTTTCTTTCAGATGTCCTCATGAAGAAGTCACACCTTCATGCAGACCAAAAAATGATTGGAAAGGTTTTGCTTAACTACCTAAAGAACGCCAGGGACAGGGGTACTCCTAGGAAGAGGACGAGAGCTCGTGAACCACAGCAGCATTATTATCATCTTCCTCCTAATGGAGTACCCACTGAAGCCAATACTACCAGTGAATCCACTGGGCACGTGGAACCTGGTGGGTCTGGGTACCGGGCACCCTATGTATCCAGTGAGAACAGGGTTCCCAGTGGATCTGCAGCGTACCCTGTTTCCAGTGGATCTGCAGCGTACCCTGTTTCCAGTGGATCTGTAGCGTACCCTGTTCCCAGTGGGCCTACAGCGTACCCTGTACCCAGTGGGTCTAGTGGCTACAATCCCCTAAGTAGTTTCACTAGGTTAGTGTAAGATAGAGCTAGGTAGGTAGGTAGGTAGGTAGGTAGGTAGGTTTATTCCTTGTTAATTGCCATTCATTTGTATCTAAACTTTTTGCGTAATGAACCAATAGACCATCAAAGTGAAGTGATTTGGGTTACTTCTTAGATTATCGGCGAAATATTCCTATGTTATTCGTACGGGAGAAAAAAATAGGTGGTAAAACATCCCTTACAGTTGACTATTTACCTACGTTTGGAAAATTCTAAGTCGATATTTCGATACCTAATATCAAAACACATTCATTAATGAAAAGTTCATTGAAATGTGTATTAAAATAAAAAAGTTACGAGCAATTTAATTAGAAATAACGTCAATTAAGAGACAAATTCTAAAATTAGGTAACCTGTAGAACATATTTTTACGCGAGAAATTTGAAAGATTGGTTACCAATTAAGGTGAAATTCTCTCAGTTTTGGGAGTATAACTTATTATTGAAGTAATTTTATTTACTTTATAACTTTTCTATCTTAGAATAGGATTCAGAAACCTAAGTATTAGGTTCATTTATTATTACAAGATTAAAGATATAATACAAAATAACTAGTAAGTTTCAAAACATGATATCAATCATATCACTATCATTATTATATTTATTTTAATTAATAGAAGATAAAATAATATATAATAACTAGTTTCAGAAATTTAATTACCTAACTAGGTATATTTCATGAGTTAGAAAGGTAGGTTCATCGTACCTAGTTTCCCCATACCTATTTCGGTTTCAGAGTCCTATCCTAAGGTAAAATGGGTATAAAGTAATTAAATTTACTTCAATAATAAGATACTCCTAAAACTGAGAGAATTTGATGTTATTTGGTAGCCAATCTTTCAAATTTCTCGCGTAAAAATGTGTTGTACAGGTTACCCAATTTACGGATTTGTCTCTCAATTGACGTTATTTCTAATTAAATTGCTCATATCTTTTTTATTTCAATACCATTTCAATGAACTTTTATCAATGAATGAGTTTTGATATTAGGTATCGAAATATCGACTTAGAATTTTCTAACCGTAAGTAAATAGTCAACTTTAAGGGATGTTTTACCACCTAATTTTTCTCCCGTACGAATAACATAGGAATATTTCGCCGATAATCTAAGAAGGAACCCAACTCACTTCATTTTGGTGGTCTATTACTAGTTGTATAATTTTATTTTATTTACCATCTACCGGATGCAACATTTCTAATGAAAATTATTATAAATTAATATGAATCTTAATACATTCATTTAGTAGATTCTACTTTTTCCTACTTATTGAACGTACTGATATAGTCGTCAGCCAGTATAGTTTATATAGACTGCATCTTTAATGCAATCTATAGACTGCATCTTTAATGCAGTCTATAGACTGCATTATAGACTGCATCTTTAATGCTTGTGTACCTTGACTGCATCTTCAATGCTTGTGAACGTTGACTGCATCTTTAATGCTTTTGTACCTTGACTGCATCTTTAATGCTTTTGAACTTTGACTGCATCTTTAATGCTTCTGAACTTTGACTGCATCTTTAATGCTTCTAAATATTTACAGCATCTTTGTTTTTGAATATTTACTTCATATTTAGTGCATGTAAATATTTACTGTGTTGTCTTTAATGCAAGTAAATATTTACTGCATTTTCAATTATTATTATATTTAATTTCTGTCCTGATGTATAGCTACTTGTATGATGGGAAAACTGTATCTTGGTCTCTTTCTCCTCCTCTTATTGTACTATCAACAGGTAAAAACATTTTTGAACTGATGATCATTGTTAAAGAACAGGTAAGCAAAGAGTGAGGGTGATTATTTTTGTCATTGCGCGAAGGTTATTCTTGAGCCAACTATATGAAAAAAAATTGTAGACATTTTAATACAGGGTGCCGGTGCTTACACTTCTTCATTCGAAACTATTTGGAAATAGAACAAGTTCGGTTCGATCTCATTGAAGCTTTCAATATGAATATTCATTCTTCGCTTGTTCATTGCATGGTTAAGACTCGTTTCACACTTGCTTTTTAACAGCGTGAAAAAAAAGCTCTTCTTGAAATTCACACTTGCATTTTTTTTATCGCTGAAGTAAAAATTTCATGTGATTTTTCCATCAGCGATAAACACATTCCAAGAAGAGCTTTCTCCCGCGCTGTTATAAATGCAAGTGAGAAACGGACCTCAATCATGCAATTAACAAGCGAAGAACGAATATTCCTAATGAAAACTTCAATGAGATTAAAATGTCATTAAAGTTGTTCTATTTCTAAATAGTTTCCGAAGATGTGTGAATACTTTGTATTAAAATATCTACCATTATAATTTTTTTTCTTTTATTCACTGCCTTTTAGTAAGTAAAATCACAGAGTTAGCTCTAAGAATAACTTTCGCGCAATGACAAAAATAATCACCCTCACTCTTTGCTTACCTGTTCTTAAACTATGTCCATCAGTTAAAAAATGGTTTTACCTGTAAAAAATAATAGGCGAAGAAAAGGAGACCGAGAGATGCAGTTTTCCTGTCCATTGTTAAACGATTTAAAAGTATTTGAAAAAGAGGAAACAATTTTTGTGGCCCATACTGTAATGTTGTTTGTTTTTATGCACATGTGCCTTTCTTAGGAATAGTCACTAGTCAATAATTTTAAGTATCTAATACTTTATAGACTTTACCAAAGAAATATTTATTTATCCTTCAAAGAATGTATATTTACTATTACAGTTACCCTTCATCCCAAAGATGAATAAAATATTTAGCTATTGTATATTATTTGTCTCTAATAAAAATAGTGAAACAAATAGTTTTTCATGTCATCTTCCTAGGGGCTCTATCCTGAAGCTGTCTGTGGTGAATGGAAGAGAAGGGAGGTGTCGTTACTTTTGGGTCCAAACTGTTGTATTTTATATGTATTGACTTTTTTCCTTTTTATCATTTCAAAGTTATCTGTACTTGTACGAGTTAAGTTATTGTCACATACCTGTGCTAAGTGATTATTCATGGAGCCACTTTCCTCTCTGGCTTCTTACAGTACTTTGTATTTATCTGCCTACTCAAATTATTTTATTTATATTGCGGAATGGTGCAAATAATGGCTGTGAGAAATATTATAAATACAATATTATTGTTTTACAACTTTTTAATTATCCTTCCTAAATGAATTCGTGTAGGTATTTGGGAATTCATACTTAAATTAAGTATTTTGTTTTTTAATTAAAAGTATAATTTTAGAGGAAAAATTCCTAGTGTGGATGTCCCACTCTGTCCCACGTCTTGCAAAGGGGGACATTCCCACTCTGTCCCACGTCTTGCAAAGGGGGACATTCCCACTCTGTCCCACGTCTTGCAGAGGGGGATATTCCCACTCTGTCCCACGTCTTGCAGAGGGGGACATTCCCACTCTGTCCCACGTCTTGCAAAGGGGGACATTCCCACTCTGTCCCACGTCTTGCAGAGGGGGACATCCACGCTCTGTCCCACGTCTTGCAGAGGGGGACATTCCCACTCTGTCCCACGTCTTGCAGAGGGGGACATCCACGCTCTGTCCCACGTCTTGCAGAGGGGGACATTCCCACTCTGTCCCACGTCTTGCAGAGGGGGACATCCACACTCTGTCCCACGTCTTGCAGAGGGGGACATACACACTCTGGTCCCACGTCTTGAATACGCACTCTGTCCCACGTGGGTCCCACGTCTTATTTCCCTCTTCCCTCTATAGCGAGGGACATCCGCACTCTGTCCCACGTGGGTCCCACGTCTTGAATCCCTCTATAGCGAGGGACATCCACACTCTGTCCCACGTGGGTCCCACGTCTTGAAAACGGAGTGGGGTAAGACGTGGGACAGGTGGATGTCCCCCTCTGTCAGAGGGGGACAAGACGTGGGATTAGACGTCTTGCAGAGGGGGACCCCTGTGCAAATGAAGAGGGACAGACGTCTGCAAGACGTCTGATGTCCCCCGCCCCACGTCTTGCCCCACGTCTTAAATCCCTCTATAGCGAGGGGTATCAGACGTCTTAAGACGTGGGACAAACAGCTTTTGGTTAGCTGGGTAACTAACTATTTTTGAAAATATTTCATTTTTTTAATTGCCTGTATTCCTTACTTCAAATAGTACTTATAGTATATCTCTGAAATTTAAATTCTACTATTAAAATATCGGGTAGCTACTCTGCTAGTTAGCAATTACTTAAAGAAAAGTATTCATTAGTGATTAGTTAAAGAAATTATTACAGAAAAGAGTCAATTGCATCTGAACAATTGCAACTGTTTTGAAGTTAGCGTACATAATTTTGTTTAATAACCTTGATATTTTTTATTGCAGTAACCTGGTACTTGGTGAATAAATATATTCAATAGTTCACCCGAGTCAGTTACCATAGGAAATGTGAAAATGTATTACAATTTTGTGAAACTAAATCCATGCAACAAAATAAAATGCTGTACTCACGCATTATCAAAACCGCCAATCATTCCGGCCGTAATTCCGGTCATCTTCAACTATCAAATTCAGATCATCAAAGATTTGTGTCCGATAAAAATATTCGCCGCCAGGGTTCTTTTCTCCTGCAAAGCTTTCCTCTTGGTCTCTTCAAACAGACAATAGATACTTATCACAGATCTAAATGGCAGATTAGATAGAGTCGAGTGTCCGCAAATTGCAGCCCTCTGACGCGTCCTTAGCGCAAATGGCGTCAAAGAGACAGTGCTAATGAAGTAATGACACTTGTCATTGTGAGCGCCGTCAGTTTTTGATGTCTCAGATACAGATCTGATGGACACACTTCAAACAACTGCAATTTAGCAGTTTGTTAGGATTAGATTGTGAAGTTGATGCGCGCGATCTTCTGATAATACCAGACTGATTGTCAGAGATTTAATCTTGAGGGTTGATCTTGGATTGTTAGATCTCGGCATTTATTTCACATGAGATTATTTTATACCTCAGTTATATACAAAAAAATGTGCCTAGATGAGATTTAGAAAACGACCATAACTAATTGACTTCATTCTATCTGGGGATCTAGCTTATAGTAAAGAATGAATAGTTGACAGTTTAAATTATATACCTAGTATATGAAACTCTGTCCATGCTATATTAAAGAAAATGGGAAATAGCTCTATAAATCATAAATTTCAAGAGGAGTTCATTAACAGTAGCTAGTTTAGCTCCTTAATTTCACAGATAGTCATCAAGATATTTTTTTGTGGGCCAAGTCGTGATGTGATAAATTCTTATAATTACAGTCTAAGCTGGCTACCGTTTGGCTACCTAGATAATTTACTGGGTCGGTAATTACACGCTAGAAGCATTCTAAGACAATTCATTAGAGGCTATTTAGTATACTTAGCTGTTTCATTATCATTTCATTTAATAATTTAACATTTGAAACCCGAAGACAACATAAAAATATGAAATAATCTAGGTTTATCCTTAGGCTATACCCAATTATTTATTTCTTCTTAAAAGTGATATGTTCGTTAATAGGTACTGTACATATATTATTAAATTCAAGTCTTGGATAAAATTTCCGTAGGCCGTAAGTAGACCGTCATTTTTTAAGTCATTCCCATTTTTTTCCTGAAATACACTTCTATATACTATAATAAAATTGACCTAACAAAGATTTATATTAACCAAACTACTACATCATCAAATAAGAAGTTTCTTATCAGAATTCCCGTATAGATATTCACCGTTATAGTCTCACCCCTAAACTCTAAGACTGTTGTTCTAGAGCCATGCAGAACACCCCATCCGTATTTAGTAGCGATACCATCTCTTCTTATCCAAATCACCATCTACCAATGTTGGCTGTTAATTGTCTCGGCATTAGGGCACATCGCAGTCACTGGCAGAACAATAGCCACTGTAATTACAACACTTTGGGGGAAAATCAACGTGATTTATGTCCAGCTGCTCCACCTCAACTGTATATGCATTTATATTTGTGCAACAACAGTCAGTCTTCCTTTATATAGACACCTAGAAGAGCAGATAAACTGATTTTATCGAACAAGAGGAATGGAGGACAGGAGGAGGTAAGCTTAACTGAAATGGCATTTTGGCTTAATCAATTGGTAGTTTTTTTTTCTCACAAGACCATATAAAAAAATTTCCTTCAAAAATGTAAACACAAATACCTACTTAATAATAGATAGCAGCTTTGTTCACTCTTCAGAGCAAGTTGCAAGCAATGATATCAACATCATAATCTACACTAATACATTTACCCATTATATACGCTACGTACTCTCGGTTGATATAGTTAACTTGGATTTCTTCGAATAAATAGTGAGTAATATGATTTATTAGAGTATCGCAGTGGGCCATAACTCTGTTCATATGAGCTTGGACTGGAACTATTATGTTAGCGATAGCACCAATTACATGGAGCCTTCCTATGTGCTGTGTCTATTGTGTAAACTTTTCACCCAAGGCAACATTGTGTTCTATCATCTATAAATATGCCTTCGATGTTCAGAACATAGAACATTACGATGACAGTTCACATAGATACGCAAAAAAGGAAGATGGCACCTATATATATGCTATCATAAATTGGTTTTATATAGGGTTTAGATGGAATTTATAGTACATTACTAAATAAAGTCATATATACGTACATTAAAGGTATGTTATATATTTTAATATATTTTGAAATTTTAATTAGCCTATATATGTTGATGAGTTAAAAGAATTTCATTTTGTTTTTATTTTAGTTATAACAATTCAAATAAATCAAATAGAGAAATTTATTTGTAAATATATACCATAGAAATTATTGTGATACTATAATCAATCAAGATCAGGAATTCGTTAATGATTTCTAAATAATTAATTGTAATTCGATTATTATAAAAGATATAAGTTCTTCAATTAGCGTATCATTTAATATATATAATTGTATCTTTCAATAATTGTACTTACTCAAGATGCCAAATCTATCCGTACATTCTTTGTGATACTAAAAAACATGGTAATACCTAGACAAACAATTGAACACCGTTGATACCTATAGGTTCTCCTCCAATATGTCTTCTATTATATTAACAATAATTTTCAGTTCGTAATGCTGCAAATATCCTTGAGTAAATACATTTATTTGAATTGACACCAATAAAGTACTGAACATAAAGGTGCACATACCTGCATTCTATACATGAATTATATGCACTTGTAAATACTTACTCTAGAAACATACATTGTTTAGATCCATATACATATATTCATGTATTAGATGCTATTTATATTTCTTAATATATTATACTATAAGTTATAACCATGCATTTAATTTAATACTATATTACGGGAATTCTACCTCACTGTTAACCGTAACGTTTTGAACTTTAAAATTCTCTATGCATTTACTATCCAAGTTGCACAAGTCGCTCTTTACATCTTAATTATCCGAGAAAACATAAAGTGCGAGTTGAGAAAAAGCTTACTTCAACTTTTAAGGAGTACTAATAATTATAAATTCTAATGAGCGACAAATTTCCCCAAAGAGATGACAGTTAGCAGACTAATTGGATTCTCTGTACTCCGTCCACACTCCTATCACCATAGATACAAATCATAGGTCGTGAGGAACCATCGCTAGAAAAAGTTTCTAGCACCTAATCTTTGTGAATGGTAACTATATCCTACAGGAGATCTTAAGTATGACTGCAGACAACTTATAATATAGCTGATGAGTATCGCGTGACTCCCAGATTGAAGTCAGGAAAAAATGTGACGGACGATGACAAGTTGCCGGGTTGAACTGGAGTTCGGTTCGTTCACAAATGATCACAGTGAAGATAGTGTTGCTTATGCGATGAATTAGTTTATTGTGTTATTGATTCATCGAGTGGTATTGGCATGTGATTTCATTTTTCTCTGCTGCTTGTCTGTCGACAAGACTCCTCCATTATGTAAGTAGGTGATTAATCTTTCAGTACATGAAGTTTTTAAACGATTACATTGATGGTTAGCATCTAGTTACAGGACTACTTTTGATGCACCAACTCCAAATGAAGTGGAAGTTGATGTTATTTAAATACTAATTCTTTTCTGTGAATTGTCCCCGTGTTTCCTCAATTGCGTGACAAGATCACACTCATCACGGTGTCTCATTTCGAGGGAATATCATCCATCTTGGAAAACATTGAGCCATGCTTTCCCACGTGGCTCACCAATCACCCTGCTCAGTATTTCAATACATTTGCATGCATGATATATTAATATTCAAATTACGTCGGCTTGGAGCTTTTATCTACAGATTGGTTTGAAATTTATTGCTATTAGGAAAATCTGATATGGAGGGAGAAATAATTCCCATAGAACTCTCTAAGATAGTCCAACAAAAGATCGCTAATGAAGCCATTGCAACTACTCACAAATGTCGAAAAATCTTAGAGACTATGCACTGTTAACTAATTAAAACTAGTGAAGAGATCATTAGGCGAAGACAAATAAGTCCTGTTCAACATGGATAACAATCGACGACATGAGCTGGCTAGGGCTTATTAAAAATCCGCCGAACAAATTATGTCGTATAATCAGCGATGCTATAAATTCGAGGTCAATATACACAGATTAATGAGAAAGGTAGCAAGATCTTACACACAATTTAACTGTGCGCTAACACCAATTTAATGCAGATTGGTGCTAAGTATCCGGCATTAAATCCTGCTAATTTGAACAACATATTTCCAAACCAAATACAGAGGGCATAATGGACATATCAGATCTTTTCCAAATGTTCATACTACCTAATCATGGAGTTTATGAGTCCAATTAGGCCTAATGCAATCATTGTTCGCTTGATTATACGACATGTTCTACCGCGGCAACAACTATTAGTAGAGATTTAAGCATGTTTCAACTGAGCACAGATAACAAAATGTGAAAATTCTTGAGAATTCGTCGCAGCGATTGAAGTTTCAAATCCAAGTTACCTAGCTATAAAACTAATTAGAAAATAAATGAAAATATAATTGTATCTATTGCCATTGATTTTTTGATTCATTTTTTTAAATTCATTAACCACCTATTACTATAGTAATGATGTTTAATATACTAGAAAAATATATATTAATATTGTTTAATAATCGACAAAAATTGAAACAATCCTACTTTTTTTTTCATCGGGCCGTAGAAGATTAATGAAAAAAATCACTTCATTTTCCAAAAGCCACATAATTTTATTAAATCTGTATCGTAATAATAAGGTTCAGAAGGAAAGATATTTGTATCTTAGAGTAAAAGCTCGAGATTCGCCTTTGAAGGCAAAACAGACTGAAGATTTGCAGCGTTCGCTCTTCAGTGCCGGGGTTTGACAGGAGTCGTGAGATGCGATTTCGAACGGGATGTAGCGATGCGGTCGGTGACTGCGCTCTTCAAAACGTGAACATTAGCATGAGAAGTTCAACTTTTGGGAAATCATTATCCCTGCCTAATTATGAAAAGCGCGTGGAATTGCATATGCAAATTTGATAAATGAAGCGTTGATATTATGCTGAGGTGAATCTATGGGAAAAGCAGTTTGTGCTAAATAATCATTATGAAGGTACTTTAAAGTGTTTAACCTTATTTTTGGGTGAGATGTTATTCGTCAATGGTAGAACGGTTTTGATTTTACTGAGCGTTTTAAATGAATTGCATGTGATTCTGGATTCAAGCTCCATAAAATTATCCTATATTTATACAATGTTTAAATAATTTAAATGCAAGCAATTAAAGGATACAGTATTCACCGACAGTAAATTAAATCTGAACCTAATTTCCATTATTGTTACTTGTATAAATGGCCAATTTGATTTTTGATAATTAAGTACAAATGTTTTGCGTAGGTGCCAGTGAACAAATTATAGATTCTGCAGTGTCCTTCATCTAAGCTGACGTTAATAGTCTGTTATTTACATATCATTAGGAACCAAAGAAGTTAGAGAATAAGACTTTGCAGCTCTATGAAGATGTATGTACCTTGACAGATTCATGAATTAGGTATTACTTTTATGAATAATAATCTATGGATATATGGTTGGGAAGTAGTGTAAAAAAGGTATTATGTAAAACATATGCGAATTACCATTATTTATTTAACAGAGACTTGCCTTGTATCTTTTTTAAACACTTCAATAATTTTAGCTGATTTTTTTATCGAATTTGCATGAATCTTCTCTAACTGGAATTTTCTATAAAATATCTCGATATTGTTCAAAAAATGAATAACAAGTACTGTAAATCACTTCTGAAACTGAAGACTTTACCACGACCCTATATGTATAGTAGTACCTACCAAAGATTGTCAGTCTGTTGCACATCCTTGAGATCTAGGATATATAGTCCCGAAAAGGAAATTATATAAACACAACTTGAGTATCTAATAGCTATAATCGCACCAGGAAACTCTGACATTGTTGTGTACTATATGTTTATAACATCCAGTAACTTTTTTTCAGGATATTAAAGTTGTTAAACTAAAATAAAACATTTTATGATAATAAACAAAAGTGTAGAAAATTATCATTTTTTGGATTAAGGGTTTGGTTCGGATTTCAAATATTAAGATCTTCCAACTGATAGGCCCACTAATTCTTCCATCGCTAAATTCACAAGAAATTATTGTTAAAGCAAAACTAACATGATAATTTTGTTCCGACAGATTATATCAGTCATAATGGAGCACTTTAGATGGCTATAACCTGACCCATCTCTTCGATTGTGTCAAAAGATTCCTCACGATCTGTCCTTCTCAATATTAAGCCATCAAAAACTTCGATTCCCTGAGACGATCCCTGCTGGAAAACTATAGTGATCGTCGATCTAAAGGTTGTGATCAGCGACAGTATAGTCGATAACATAACATCGACGACTATCTACGATGTATTATAAATCAGACAGATTTTTAATTGTAATTCAACATTGCCGATAGTTTCTCGATTGCATTCGAAATGATGATTACTAATTATGTGAATATGCTTTAGTATTTGCCTTCAATAGATGTTGAGGCGATGCTTATTTTGTACTGGGAGAGTTACCTGCCTAATCACTATCTGTTATGATGTGATTACCATCTAACGCTAAGTCTTCCCTTGGGGCCGTGTAGTCATGGGTTAATAGAGTGAGAAAGTTATATCACCCCCAAGCTTGGGGCTATTTTGGGTATTTCATAGAAACATGGGAATAAACTCATAAAATATTTATAAATAAATCGATTTTGAAATATTTTTTTATAAAATTGTTTTCGATACTTTTTAAAGATGTAGTTATACAAACCTTGATACATGCGCCAAATATATTCTTCGGGATCATTAATTTCTAGAGCAGTTATTAAAGTATCATTATATATAATTAATATGTTTTGAAATCATATACCATTTAGTGGTGATGAAAATTTAAAGCTTTTTACCTGCAGATAACTGAATACTATTTTTGGCCAAACCTTCATTCGATTGTTTGGAAAATCTGCTACTTTGTTTAACATGCAAATTTAGGGAACAAAAATGAAATACACGAATATGCAAACTGGATATCAGATGTTATAGATAGCCGTCACTCCGACAAAGTTATCTGCATCCAAGATTTTGTTTATTATTTTCTAATGCTCTGATCCTGTGCCATGATTCATGTGTTGATTTATTGCCCTCCAACATGATAAATAGAAACAAAAACAGCCCTGATAGTTCATTTTTGTAGAAGTTTCATGTGTGCCGTTCTTATCGGGAGGCATTTGCATCTCCTGACGTCCTCCACAAAGTGTCGGCCCGATAATTAAAATGGCCGCAGTCTTTGGTATTCTTCGATATCGACAATATTCTCCTTCAATAAATTCATCCAAATGGTTGAATTTATTGGGCCGAGATGAGGAGCCGATAAGTGTATCCCTACGGACTGCTTTGCATCTGGTAATTAAGGATTAGTAGTCCTGATAAAAATATTAATATCGAGAGCTTTAAATATAAACGGCTTCACTGTTACTTGATGAGGACATTTAAATATTGATGAATGCTATCTCTCCACTAACGCTTTGCTACTTCCATTATAGGCTGTAGTTAATCTGTAGCTTCAGAAACTGTTTATGATTCTTTGGTGCATTATCAAAGTATTTAACAAGAAATATGAGAATCAAGATGATAGAGATTGCAAATATGTAGCAAAATATTGTTATGTTTCCTTCAATTGTAGCAGAATGTAACATGCAATCTAAAAGTTAAAATGCAAGTGAAGGTTATATAAAAATCGTAATTAATTTTAGGTTTGAGATTATTGTGAATGGCTATTTTAAAAGTAGAATATATTTATTTCATCCAAATTTTACTTCATTTAATAAACGACTTTTCGAGCATTATATATTTTTGAATTAGAGAAAAAATATATGATTAGTATTCAATATGATATATTCTGCATGCAAAAAGTACGAAATTAGACTAATTACTGTCAAAGATTTGTAGGCTAAATTATATCTGCATATATATTTTGCTACCTTACTCAGTTTTTTCGGATAACGAAGTTTCCACTATAAGTACAGTAGAACTCCACTGTAATGAAATCCTGTATAGTGAATAGTTGGAAGTAACCTGTATAGAGACCATATTTGGCCATTAGCCTACATAGCGAACAAATATAAAATTTGTTCACGTATACATACAAGCTACTTCCTTACTTATGACTCTACATTCAGTAGCTATGCCGGATTCGATAGATTTGTACTGTATAGTGAAAAATATCGCTATTGGCATATAACAAATTAGAAAAATGTTGATGTCATAATACTACGTTTTTTTTTTTTTTGACTAATTAGTTCAATTCGAAAAACTGGTAATATGAAGCCATCACAAATGGACCCATATATGCAGATACCTGAAGAGATAAGATAATAATTATATATTCATCTTTTCTTTAATTGCGGAGTTTGGAATTGGATAAATGGGTGAAATTAGGTAGTCAGTGAGTTACAAAGTAGTCTCAACTATCTCTGATTGAGACATCACAAAAGGCAGTATTACCTGTAAATTATGGTTTGCGCCGTAGATTGTTCAAGTTATCACTGGGTAGCCAAGAGCAAATGACAAATGTAGACCAATTTCAAAGATTCTACAGATAAAACGTACGGAATTGCATACCTTATGACTCCATGAGTAGACATATGACTACCTGATATCATAGAAGTAATGAATTCGGATGAACAAATTAAGTGTCTTAAGATTTGAGATACAGATAAGCTGATGGAATTATGTCCTGAAGTTGATGATTGCTGTTGATTCGACTATTTTGTCATTCGGGAGGTTTCTATGATTGTTATCCTGTCTCAGGAATTTTAATTTGGCCTCAGTTGATTGGTTAAATTTCCGATACAGTGGCGAATCAACATGCAAATTCATTGATTACAATCATAGATTTTTGTTTATGAATGTTTGAACCGATATAAACATCCCTTAGGAGATGAACTGTATGCTGCCCATCACATTTTGAATCTTCTTATTGAGTTGTTTAAAAACAACTTGAACTCATCATTTATTCAATATTTTGGTTCAATCAATCATCCTGCGTGCAAAGGAACAAGAAACCCCAACTTCTCTAGAAACTAACGGATGAATTAATTAAGGAATAAGTTGTTTCAAAGACTGATTGGCCCGGATCCATCAAGGTAACCTTTCAGAGGCCTCTCCTGTGAGTGATCTCAGCTCCCAAAGAATGAGTCCCTTATCATCGCTGGAACACTTGCAGAACCCATTAGGCTGTTAACTGATGATCTCCACAAGAGGTATTGCCTAGGCGTGGTGCTCAAGAAACCAGGTTATTTGACTTCTTTTATTTTTTGGGTTAAAACCTGAAAATCTTCAAACTAAGCAGTTTGCAACACACTGCTCGAATCTTGAATTATAAATTCAAATGATTATTCCGTTCCAAAGACAAGTTTTAAAGTTTGAAGTTTCTTGTACCGACTCTCCATCGAGATAACAATTTGATACACATCATTTATGGACAAAATATAAGTTGGTAGAATATTTATTTCTAATACATTTATTGATCCAAATAATCAAAAACTGGATCATTATCACTAAAGGATGACATTAAGAATTGATACTTAATTGAGCATAGCAATCACATTCTATCGAGAATAAGACAAATGGCTCTAATTTCAGTTACCATCACGGATAATACCTAATTACGTACTAAGTTCGATGCCTGGACTAGCACGTTTGACCATCAGTTAGTTACAGTCGGATTAGGCTCAGTAATTGGTTTTTCATCTGAATTGATCAGCACTGCAACTGCACGATATAAACCACCATTTCAAATGTTAATCACTTCTTTCAACTAATCGAGTTCTGACTTAGCGACAGCCTATACTCTCATAGCAAAGAATATAGCAAATAATCACGATCCAAACGTTCTCCTTGTTAAAAAATTAAAGAAAACAATACGCTCATACGGGGTAACTATTATTGCTAAATATATTTCAGTAATAAATATACCATATAGTTCAGAAAACACATTCAATGATGTAAGGATTTGCTATATATTATATATAAAATTCACTGCGTCTATGTGCGACGAAAGGAAAATTTCCAAATCAAATTTTCATCCCAAGGATTATCATAACTAAGGCATCATAACTCAGGTGCTAAGACTAGATAAGTTAACATTAATTGTATTACAACTAGTTAAGTACTGGTTGAAAATAACAGCAAAATTTTACTGAAGTCATTCACTAAGAAGCTTAGAAGATTGCAAGAAATTTAACCGTAACCTTTCTAAAAATATACAAATTAGCAATTCAAGAATTCAGTAGACATTATTAAAAGTATATGAATCAGATTTTATGAATATGAAAGCTCAATCGTAACGAATTTAAGTTCCAAATTCGTTAGATATAGAGCGTGGTTTAAGATGCCATAGGTTTGAATTCTCGACAGGTAAGAGGTAATAAGATATCTGTACTTATAAGCCATCACTAATATTTAGATCTGGTCATTTGATTATTCAAATAGATGCATGTGTAGGTACAATAAAACGCACCTCAACATTCATTCTGGTAAAATGTATTATCTCTTTTTAAAAGGCAAATTTATTCAATTTTTGAGCAGTGGGGCTAGATTTTAATCAGTTGATCTGCAAACTAGAGCAATATTACACTAAAATATTAGCGAGAAGGCTGGTGGCAAAACCCATGCAAAAATCTAAGTAAGGCCTATCGAAAATAATATCGTATGCTATATGTTATTCCAATGACCTATAATATATCCTTCAAAATCCAATAATCAAAGATTGAAACCTCCGAGAATCCTATAAATAATTTAGATATTTATGAAATACACATCCTTTTCAAAATTCTCAGTAGAGGTATTCAATTTGATCCGATCAAACTTTTCGAGTTGGGTTTGGTGCAATTGATAAGCATCAGTAGTTAAGTCTGTACATCCAAAGCTACAAACAATACCACTGTACGTTTCTAATGACTCCATAGTTAGCTCTAGAAGAGCGATTCTATACGATAATTTAAGATAATCTCCCTCATTGCTGCAGTATCTTGCTCAGACACCAGGAAACCTGTGTATTAAATATGGCATTTTCAGCAGCTTGCATGATAGTCTTTGATTTATTGAAGTGGCTGATGCTATCAAAGATTTACAATCGAAATCATTGATTTCATTCACTGTTTCTTGGCAGATTCTGTTCTTATTGTCCATATAAGGTTTGGCCGAAAATGGTGGCATTTTTTTCCCCATCAGACAATGATAGGCTTTGAAATCAACACTGATTTCGAAATCGATTTGATAAGTCTTTGAATAAATTAAAACTCCAGCGATTAGCATAGGTCTATGCATTTGTGTTTGTATGTTTACAGCGAATTTACATATTTGTCTTGTTTTTAAACGGAGGGAGTTGTTAAATCAGTTATATGTATTAACAAAATTTATGGTGTATGTACAGGGTGTCCCAAAAAAAACGATACCCAAATTTCAAGGACTGTAATTCAAAAACTATTAAACTTACAACAAAAGTTAAAATCACATTTTGTTTCTCAACATTTTTTTTAGCTTTGTACAAAATTTTAGATGAATCGATTCAACCGTTTTCTTTAAAATGTATTCTTAGTGACCGACACCAAAAACCTGTTTGTGTACTTTTTTTTAATTTCGAATTTTAGGATATTAAAACAATGTTTTAATAACTATCAACGGTTTAATAAAATGGTTTAGTAAAATACCAAAAACTACAAAACCCAAGTTACAATTTTGTTGAATGTAAATTTAGTAACATATAACCACTTTTTATTGCAGTGATTTGCAAATTTTGTGTAAGTGCTGCTTTAACAATTCGAACTATGAAATATGTATTTTACTGAAAGTGTGCAAGCAGGTTTTAAGTATCGGTCACTAGAAATACAGCTTAAAGAAAACGGTTGATTTGAATCATCAGAAACCAATTGTAATTTACCAATTTTTTTTAAGTTTATTAGTTTTTGAATTACTGCCATCGACAAATCCATCTTTTCGAAAAGAAATGAAAGTCTATAATGAATTTCCATTCATTTCACATAATAACTTTTTTCAATGTAACATTATTTATATGTTAATCTGAAAATATTTAGAAGATATATAATAATTCATGAAATAAATTTTTGATTTATAAAAATAATAATTTAATGAACGAAATTCTCAATACGATCAGGTCCCACAAACTTTAATTACTTTAATATTTTAGCTGAAATATGACGATAATGTTAACTGTTCTCTATGAACACTTAAAGCCAAATTGATGATAATCCAGTGGGATAGGAATCTTATTAAACATTACTACTATCAGGAGTGAGATATAGTCTGAGGCTGAGTGTGTTTACTGACGTCGCGGACACGTACCTGACGAAAACTGTAGAGTCTGTCATTACCAACAAATAGGATGTATGTGTGATAGCTTATCTTTGCTACACCAAAACTTGGCTTAATAAGGGTGTATAACACAGCATTTTGACTAGAAGATTTTCGAACGTAAAAAATATATAAATATATATATATTTTTTTTCATTTTGAATATAGGGTAAGTTCCGAGTTACCGAACGATTCCAAATTAAAAATCATATAAAATAAACTCATTATTTATTTTTTATGTATTAACCTGCAGGCATCATAGATAAGAAATATGTAACTAGTTAATTGATAATTAACATATATGTATATTTTTACTGCTATGATCGAAAATGTGGAACCATTCGAGAACTTGGAATTTTACAGAACTTTCCAATTTTTCGTCATTATTTTCTATTTTTGAATTTTACATTTTATCTATGGTTAACTTTTAATTCTGGCTTAACTCATACAAAATAGACATCTGTTCGTAAATCAAATTATACTCTGGTGATTTACAATTATAAAATGTATATCACTTCATCTACTAATTTCTTCCTAACAATTCTGATCATTTTCATCAAATACGGTTAGGTGATGACTCCTAACGCTTGCTTATCATACAATCTAGTTACTTACTTGCTCTTTTAAACCATAGATTAAGATATGAAACTCTTGAGTTTAACCCTAACTTGAAATATTAACTCCATGACACGTCAACCCTAAGCCTCACCCCGCAAACTAACCCAGAGGGTGATAAATCATCTTTCCAACCATTACACCCAAGATGATGATGCCTTAAAATTGCAGTATGAGCTTCAGGTTAATCCGAAAATGTGAATATACATTGCAAAATGCAAGCCCTTGACTGGACGACTAATAGCGCCTTGTTTAGATAAGTCCGGGTAGTTGACATCGTCTATTAGTTAGGCTATTTATTCCCAAGTGGTCATTTAGGAAGTCTTAGTGTGCATAAATAACGACCAGGTCGATTCTTATCAGTATTATGCATTTCATCAGCCTCGATACTGTGATGAAATACTTACGACAGGTCGATTCTTATCTGCGTTATGAATTTCATCAGCCTGCACTGAAAAAAATACGAGTCAAATTGACTCAAAATTTGAGTTTTCAGTTTGTCCCAACCAGTGCAAAAATGAGAGTCAATTTGACTCATCCAAATATTTTACTGAAAAACAAGAGTCATATTGACTCCTAATTCATAGTCAGGTTGACTCAGGTAATCAATCAAGAAATAAGACTCCAGTATTGGAGTTTTGCAGCCTTGACTCAAACGATGAGTCAAGTTGACTCGCAATTTTTTCATCAGCCTCGAAACTGTGATGAAATGTTTACGCTTACCTCCGTCCTATTAATTTTAGGCCCAAAATAACGAGGGAATAATTGGCTTTTTTTACTAAATCACTTCTTGGATGAAAATGCAAATTTGAATTCTAGAATTTCTTACATTCTCTCATATTCGTGCTTTTAAGAAATTCTTTTCACCGCCTGGGTAACTTAGTTAAAATATTAATATATGTAGGCCATACGTAAATAAGGTTTTAGTTCAAATTATTCATTTAAATTTAATATCGAACATCATATTGATAATTTAGTTAATAATTTGTATTATGTACAACGAATGTACTATGGTCATGCAAATATTTCCTATAATTTTAAATAAGACGTCCATTTGAAATTCACAATTCCCTACCATTATATATCGAGGTTAATTAATTACAACAATCAGTAAATCTATAATCATTTCCAATAATTAAAAATGTTCGCCAACATCATTGAATTAGCAATTATTTTTTAAATCTTCAAATCTAAAACTGAAATATCATAGCAAACAATAAAAGATATTGTAGTTCAGATTTTAAACTATGGTGCAACTTACTGATTATGTACGTTGATAAGGCATAAATTAGGATAATTATTCAAACCAGATTTCTATGGCTTTAATTTTCCATCTATATATATTCTTAACAATCATTTATATTACATTGTTTAACATCTCATTACCATTAACGATATATTAGTAGCAATCAGATAAATATATTTCTAAAATGAACATACTAATGTTCATCGAATATATCTTATACAAAGTAGAAGCTTCTATGGATTTCAATACGGTACTCTCATTTGAATAATTAATTTAATGACTTATTCTAGTGCCTACTTATTCAATTTACATGAAATCCAATTACCATGTAATACATCATTTCTATGAGTACAAATTTGTGCTAAGATTTATAGTATAGGCTATAGGCGCGATAGGCTCATCATGTGATACCTCCGCATCAGATATATAACACGTAAATCATTATTCAATTTGAGAAATTACATCTAGAGCAACAGGCAATGAATCTGGCTAATCAACACTTACCGATCTTACTGATTTCGTCGAAGAATTTCGCCCAAAGATCTTGCGTACCTATTCTCGCTTCAACGCTTTATAACGCACAAAATCAGCGAGCGTTCGAGCAGTAGATACTATGCGCGGAAAACCTGGTTTGAGTAATTGGTATAATTTATGACGCGATTCCTAAGGCTGTGTACACAGAATCCTAAACAAACAAATAAATTTGAATCATTTTGCAATCGAATTGAGATCAAAAGGCGAAATATATGATGGCCATTGATCACCTATCGAAGGGGCTAATTTCTAAATTGCTTACTGGATGCATATCTAGCTGGCTGGCGCTTGGGCTCTGTAAAAAGGTCTGGTTGTCATAGATCACAGGTACCCCTAATGCCTGGTTACTCTTACACCGCACATTTGAGAGCATGAGAGCCATGGGTCTGCTCTCAACGGTTGGTAATGGATCTAATTGATTGATTAGCCACATGAATAATAATGAATCCAAATTAGGAATTATTATCTTGTTGGCTTGCGTAAGTAGATGTTTGTCTTTACCATCTATAATCTTTATTAAGCAAAAAAAATGTTAAAAAAATGAGTAGCACATGAAATGATCCATCAAATTTAAAAGAATCTTAAACTTAAATTCATTGCAAGTTTCGATTTTCAGTTATATTCACCATTTAAGAATACGTTTATAAATAGATTATAGAAAAATTAACTTTAAATCCCACTATTGAAGTATATGATTGATTACCAATTGAAATTTCATATTAAATTCTCAAATAATTGAAACAATATATAAACTATAATTGTCGAGAAAATATTTAAATCAATTATATTAAAATCTATAAAGAAGAGATATTCAAAAATTATTTTAGAAATACAATGGAAAACCATATTGATATGAAAATTAACTAAAGATACTATATAGTCTATTCAGTATTGGTTTATTTTGGTTCGAGATTAAACTTGATGCATACATATAATGATATACGTTTGTAAAATTGTAACTGTAAATAAATCATATTACAAATGAGGAGTTGAATTCAATCTTCACGGGAATCGAAAGTCAGACCTCCAACATAGCCAACACTGTATATATGCTGTGTTGTGTGAACACATATACAGGTTTGATTGTACATAATCTGGTTACACAGATCATCAGAAACACGTATGCCGTATGCAAAACCAAGAAAACTCATTACTGAGTTAGGTACACTTGGGGCAATCTGAAGAAATGTCCATAGAACACAGGTTAGGGGTTTCACACTAAATCCACAGGTTTTAGTATCTTTTTTGCAGCTCTGATGGACAGTTATCTAACTGGCACCAGCAGCTTTATCATTTAAATGATGCCAAACACGCTGGACTGTAAGTAGATTCTGGAGATATGAATCCAAGGCCTTCTTTATTTTTTCTATCACAGTGTTTAATTATACACTTGCGATCATGTAAATCACCTTCTTAGAAATATGAATGGTGGCTATTTTTCACCTCTGAAGATATATATTAGTAGCTATCAATTATGAATTGTGTTCTACCTGTTTTACATACTATTTAATATAATGAACATCGTTTAAATGTAGGACTTTTTACTCAAGTAATAAGCATCATCATTGAATATATCATCATGTGATCTATCAGTATTCTATTTTCTTTGCGTTCATTGGGTATGGTAATATATTGAAATAATTATGGACTTAGCAAGGTTTATTAATAAAAAAGTAACTGAAATTGAAAATTTCTTATCGTTCGAATATTTATTTTTCATTAGCTTATATTTTTCATTCTAATTGAAGTTCAGTGAAAAGGCAGAAATTAAATAGTAAAACTGTATATTCTTATTTGTGAATTTAATGTACGTCTGAATATTATAAACTATTAATTTTTGTTGTAATAAGTATAAAATATACAAGATTCCGAAGGGTAAATGTTTAGTTATAGGACAGTTTCACATTCTCGATCAAATTGAATCCATGATACCTACAGGTATCATGGATACGAATTGAAATAAAAGTTACATAATAATTATTATCATACATATTTTTCTTAATTGATCGAAAATGTGGAACCGTCCGCTTACTCGAAACCTAACTTAGCATTTTGTATATATTGTATAATTTATATACCTGAAAAGTTTATCTTATTTAGGGGTTTGAGAAAGAAAAATTTTATTTATAATTTTTATCTTTTTACAATAAATATTATCCATTATTATTATCCATTATCAATATTCTTAAATGAAAAAATGGGGCAGTGTGCATTAATAATCACAGTTTTAATTAGTTGGGAAACAGTACCATGAACAAGTTTTATAATCTTTTAGAAAAACAAAAATAATGTTATGAAATATAATCAAATTTTCTAACTAGCAATATCCACATAAAAGTAACATGCGGGACACAGAAGATCAAAGGATTCTTGATCTTCTATTTCCCCACAATAACCTCATCTCCCATTCACGCACTAGCAAATCCTATAAAAAATGGAAAAAACTTCTGACAACCAGCTGTTCACAAGTGAACATAAAACTGAAGTGTTAACAATGAAGTCATCACACTCATGAAGTCTGTAACTTCATCATAAATAAGGATTGAAGGAGACATTAACTTCACATTTCCAATTGCCCCTGTACCTGCCCACTCTTAGCTGTCAGAGGTCAAAGGTCAAACTGGAAGTACGTATCTCTCGTATGTCAGGGGTCAACTTGATTTATTTCCTTTTGGTCACTTGTTGGTAATAACATCTCCCAAGAACATCTGCACCCATTTGGAAAAATGGAACCGAAGATGTGTTGATTGAAGTCGAGTAAAGAGAAATATGACGAAAGAAACAAACTAAGTCGAAAAAACGGCCTCTAGGTCCAACATTTATTACTCAAAATAACTGAAAATTAAACCTAAAAGCCAATAACTTTTCATATCCTTTGACAATTGGTTTTTGCACTAATATATTATGATGTTAATCTTATTAATTTAGTTTCTATATACCTAAGAGATATAACCACTATATGGTATGATATATCAATTTATCTAATTTAATAAAAAAATTAACTAAAACTAAAACGTACTCTCAAATGTCTCTTGAATTGTTTCTAACATTTTAGATCCAATACAACAAAATCACGGATCAATTATTCACAATACTAATTAATACATATATAATATATTGTCAAAACTTTTCGATATCATTTATTTTTACTGAATAGCAATTTCCATATTGATTATTGAATTAGAAATCAACCTCAATTTTTATTTTTCAGAACATCTACTACAAATATTGAAGATGAATTGTTGATTTAACTAATATTAAAATTTTAATTTTTCGAAATATTTAATTACCCATTCAAAAAAAAAATTTAAAAGTTCTATGAATCACTGGCAACAAACTATCATTATAAAATAGTGTCCATGTCTCTGCAATATAATTAAATAATGGGAAGGCCATAGTCATTTAGGAGGAAAGTACGTAATCTATAATTACCTTCTTTAGTGAAAACTTTAGCTCAACACTCGACAAAGTGAGAGTCTTAAATCCATCGTAAATTCACCCCTAAATTGTGCGTGAGAAAGGCTCTCGCCATTGCGTGTGCTGCAACTGTCCGACTTTTAGTATTTATTGCCCGGCAGATTTGAGGCCTCGCTGGCAGTGGAGAAAATAGGCCCACAAGAATCTACCTCACTCTTTGTTTATGGGGACAGTTTAATTGCATTTGCAGATGACTTTTCTGGGGGTCATGGGTGATAGTTCTCACGCATGCGCATTAACTAGTAATTACATGGCTATTCACACCTCTCCGCGTCTTCATTCTCATTAATGAGCATACTATAACTTATGAGAAGGTATTTCGAAATGTCTCTTTTGAGAGTACATGAAAACTCCCTTTTTCACTAATTTGTGAATAATGAAGCAGTGTTTAAAATTACAGGAAATGGTAATGATTTTTGAAATAAATTATGAGCTACAAAATTCCTTAAAATAATATAGTAATATAATAATCCCAGTATAACAGAGAGTGCATATAATATCAGCTTTTATAATAGTTGATCTAAATAGTTCAATATATTTTATATAATGAAGATAAATAAAGCAATATACAGACTGCTATCTACTCTATGTATATTAACAAATCAAAAAACTAAGTCTCTAATCTTAAAATGCAAAAATGTACCTAAATTTGGTCCACCATAGCGTAGAATAAACATCAATTATGGCACATATGGACAGACCGTTTTTAAACATAATCTTGACACTGACAGAACACTTATCTAATTTAGTGCTAGATTAAAACAGTCTAATCTTTAATTTGTCTATGGATGTCTGCGGCACTATGACGCTATTCTGCTGTATATATAAATATATATGGCATTGCTGGTCAGGTTTTGATTCATACTGGTGACTTATTCCTTTTGTTGAGAATACATTCTCAAGAAAATGATCCAGTGATGAATTTGAAGGAATTGATATTTGTGCATCTTATAATGAAAAAAAAATTATATTTTACTGAATAAAAATATATCACAAATGATGATTTTGTATTTTGTATAAATTAAAAACAGTATTCTCATATTCCGTACTCATAAAAACTTTATAAATAATAATAATAATGTTCAGTAGACAAATAAACCTACTTTTAACTATTTTCAGTGTCTGGATACTAGCTTGACTCAATTAAAGAGTATTTTGGTGAGGCTTTCACAACTGAAGAGTGCAAGTTGTTTGGTGTTTATATTCACTAAAAATGTCATGGCAGAAACCGATAAGTTGGTTAGAGTGACTTTAAAGTTTCACTTCAGAGATACAACCCGTCAATCTTTGGACTATGTGCTAATTTGCAGGAGAATAATAGCAAGTCAATTTAGTGGGGTGGTTTGTGGATTTGGAAATCTCTGTGGATCTTATACATTATACAGATTTTATTGTAGAACTAATTTTTTCTGTGGATCTGGCAAGTTCTGTGGATCTGCCAAGTTCTGTGGATCAGGCAAGTTCTGTTGACCTGGCAAGTTCTGTGAATTTAATGCTATAATGTTAAATTGTTCTATTTAAATTATATATCAAAGGTATTAATTTGAACTTTTTATCAAATTACTGAGCAACATTTTCAATATTAAAATGCATACTTCATTTAAAAATCAGTAACTGTTTTAAGATGCATATACATAATTTATAGGTTAATTATTTTGTAGTAATTTATTTACAATGGCTTTGATTTTTATCTTCTTCCACATATCACAATATCATGTTTTTAAATAGATTGAATAAACTCTATATGTCATTTTATTTACAATTTATGTTGTAATATGTTGCCGGTGACTGCAAGCGATATATGCAATCTGTTAAATATTATACACAACCAATTAATTTAAACTAAACACTAGCTATTAATTAAACAGAATACCTGCGACTGCTACCTACCTACCATGTCATCTATTTATACACAATATACTATAGGCTAAGTTACGAATTATTGGACAGTTAAACATTTTCGGTTAAATAAAAATAAATGTTCATAATTTCAAATAATTTGCTAAAATAAAATTTCTAATAAGGCTAAATTTATATTTTTTTTCTAATCTAACCAAAAATATGAAGTTAATCTTCTACTTTTTTATTTAATATTTAATATTGTGGATAATTTTGTATATCTCTTTTTAATAATATTTTTTGCTCTGATAAATAAAATTCCAATATTCAATTAAGAAATTGTAATTCTTATTTTAGAAAATAACTTAATTATATATCAATTAAAATGAGAAAATTTGTGGTCGTGGTACCATCAAAATAATTACTTAATAATGTATATAATAACTTAATCCATATATAATTATATATAGCCTTTACAAATAATTGGTAATTACACTATACCAAATAGCTATCATCTACACCGATATATTTTATATATAAATATTTTTTTTATAAATACGTACCACTCTCGAACGCACGTGCTTCGTAACTATGCCTCGGAAAATCGTGCCTCATTAATTCTCTTAATAGGCATCATTGTAATATATCAAAGTGCTAATTTTACCTGTGATATGATTGTTCATAATCACAATGAGCCTCCTAGACCAATCTTTGAAAATGGGGCTAGTAACTAAATGAAAAAAATAATTACTCCCCATAATTATACAGTGGGATGATTTAATCTATATTATATACCTTAATTATATGAATATACTGAGTAGATTGGTAAATCTATCGACATGTCCATAAGCAACTCACCCAAAATTCTAATATAACTCTTGACTATAATTATTATGTAGACAAAATGAAGCCTTTTAATTTCCACTATACTTAGAGAAGCTTGGCTACCATCCATATCAACTTTGATTGGAATTATCTCAATTACCTATCTACAATAGAAAAAAAAACTAGAAACATTATGTATTTGTACGCTCTACAGTTGACCTGGCGCAGTTTTGAGCAGTTCAGTAGCTTACAGCAGTTTAGCGCACTTTGGAGCAGTTTGGAGCAGTTGCGCAAGACAATATATCAGTAATTTCAGTAACTATCTACTCATCTAAGATTACTCTACCGTATCGTTATATTGTTAATGGGTTATTATCTATACAATTTATATAATATATTATCATGAACTAGGAATAGTTACCCCTAGATCACTCTGTTCGACGAGGCGATAGAAAATGTATACCCGAAAACGGGTATGAACAAACATAAATTTTCCAAAAAAGGGCCATTATTATTTTGATGGTAAAGCACAATGCATTGATGGAGATTAAGATACAAGCCGTGCTTTACTCGTATAATTATTTTATAATAAATTTCCTGACTTTATGGTTGACTATTGTATAAAAAAATATAAACGCAATTTTATACTACTTATGAAATAGGTTGCAATTTGATATTATGTTTTCTTAAATAAATATATTTAATAATATAATATATATTTGATATAATCTCCATTGATATCTAAAATTGCCTAATACTATTTGTGATAGATTAGTTTAATGATAAGAAGAAATAGTGTTGCGATGATCTTCACTGACTATTTATAATTTTAGAGTTGGGATCATTACCTAACATGCGTTGTAGTCACCTTAAACCAATTTATTTCGTACTCCTATAAGCCAGTGGTATGTTATGTATCAAAACATGTTGATACTATTATATTAGTTTATTTCTAAATATTTAAATGAATTTTATTATTAGTAAAATGTGTGCAAGACAGCTAACAATATTTTTTTGTGAAAGTAAAATTAAACTTACAGTTATATTAAATATTAAATCATTATTTATAAAAATTATTCCCAGTCAATAAAAAATATAATAATTGAAAAACAATTCTCTATTTAACAGTACATAAATATATTTTGGCTGACGAAAATAGAAGAATAATAAATTGCATGTTATATTTATCTAATAACAAATTACCAATGATCATATATTTCTAGTCAATAAAAAAAATTTGTAAACAAATATGCATCTAACAGTACATAAATAAATTTCTACACACGAAAATAAAAGGATGATAAATTAGAGTCAGAAGTTCTATCATAATGTACTATATCAAATGACTTGAATAAATTGGCAGTATCATTCCTCCAAACATGATACGATTGTTTTACATTTACTCCTTTGTTATTTTAGTCTTTGTAAATAAGAAGGTACGCCCCAGTTGATGTTTTCGAATGCACCATCTAGGCTGACTGTAAACAAATTGCCGGAAGTTCCTTTTTTGGCTTAAGTCATCGACTAGGAGACTGTTTTCGATGATGTGGTCAGAGTTATCAATGCGATGGCTTGTTTAGAATTCGAAACTGAAAACAAATATTAAAGCAGTTATAGCTGTAAACGAAAAACGATTGAAAATATCATAATATATGAAGTTTTTGTTATCACTTATATGCTCAAGCAAAGTTTAATTATATTTTGATTGACTCAATTATCAATAATTATATTATCATTTTACAAGAATAAAGTTATCTAAGGATCATATAATATATTAAATTTGAAATATTCTCATATAATTCAAACTAGGCATTTGAATACCTAGTGTCATTTATGAGCTCACTGATAACAGTTGACATTAATGAACCACAAAAACTATTCAAATAAGTATCACGCATGCGCAGACGCAAGAAGATGGACCGTGATGTCACGATCTTGGCGCACATTCGTGCCGTTCCGTAAGTTATGAACTCGCAGGTCATTTTCTGTGGGCATGCGCGCACGAAACCTCTTTTGTTTTTGCTGCCTGTGATCTGCAGAACGGACAACAACTCTTAAAAAGGACAGTGTTGTGTATCAAAATCACTGCTCTCGAATTATTTCTTCGTAAATCATGATCTACAATTTTCTGTGAATTGATTATCAAATTTGAACATCAAAAACATGTAACTTTCTTTATCACGATCGTGTTAGAAAATAAATAATAAATTTAATGATTCATCTTACTATTGCTCAACTTTGTATATTATGATTTTTTCATGAGTTGAATCTCCAACTTTTATTTCATTTTATCGAATGTTTTTATGAGATTATTATACAGATAGGACAACAGCATTTTAAAACATGGGTGATTATTCGTAGACAAAAGACAAGTTAGAGGATTAGCCCGTTATCGTGAGTTTGGTTTGTTCTTTTCAATGATATTAAACCGCCTAAAGACTGAAATTTAAGACTATTCTATGGGATATTTTATACATCAAACAATCCCCCGTGTACTGATATCATCATCAGATATGTTTTAATATTATCTCTTTAGCTATAGGATTTAATTTGAATGTAATTAACTTAAACAGTTGGTAGGCACTCTTGCGAATACTTCCACTAATCTTCAATTTATTGTGATCATTTGGATAAGACAAATGTATAGAAATGCGTTATTTATTCCATTTGACCAGAGCCTTCAATATAAAATGCACAAGAGTACCTACCTACCTTCCGTTCACATGAAATAAATAACACTGAATAAAAGAATGTGGCCAGGGATACCATTTTAATAGACGGTATTAAGAATGATTCTTCAGTGAAGATAAAAGCAACTGTGTTTTTTTGGGCTGATCTTTTCGTAAGAATTAAGCTCGTAAATATGTGGCAGATGCTATCGAAGTCTGGCATCTCGGTGTTCTGGAGAGATGTTTGCTAAGATGGGAGCAAAATCTTCGTCGTGTGAGGGCTACTGAATTTGCAGCCTAGTCAATGATGATGTGTCAAAATGTTTACAGTAAAGAAGAATTGGCAAAACATTGAGCTTACATATCTAATCTTTTATTTATGTACTTTGATTTAGTTGGACATGGGTAAATTGTTACAACATTAATTATGCAGTTGCAACATTATAGGACAATGTTGTCTGAGTAACTTATTGCTACCTTGGGAATTTAACCGTCCTGAAGAACAAAAGATAAAAATATAAACATTCTCGACAAACTCTGTTTTCTACATTTATTATTTCCTATTTATATGATATTATATCCTAATTTATCCTTTTGATATTTAGATCCAATGACTTCTGATACAAATATTATACTAAAGAAAGTAAGGACATTGTAACATTGAAGAAATTTAGTTTTACATTTAATTTTCATTGATTCTAGGAAATTTAAGTCTTGGAAAATTCGGTCTCGGAAAACTCGGTCTCAGTTTATAATGATGTTATTAAAGAACAATGATAGATAAAGTTGAAATTATGAGTACTGAAATGTAGAGTTTACTTATTAAGATCGGATAGCATCATAAACCTTTGTAAAATGATACGTAATATTAGTAATTTTGACATGTTTCGACATTTATTTAACATGAGATTTGAGCGGAAAATTCGGTCTCGGAATATTCGGTCTCAAGTATAAATAAAAAAACCCTGCCAGGTCTTTAAACAACCATGAAGTGTGCAGTACAACAAACTAGCGGATACAGCAAACTACATAACGGTCATTTATGTTGAGAGGTCATTTATAATTCTGAAACCGAAATTTCAAGATCGAATATTCCGACACCGAAATTTCCAGCCACCAGTTTCATGATAATCTGTTAATCGGTATTTACCTATGTTGGTAAAGTTTCCTTTTGGCAATGATGCTTAAAGCATGTACGTACGTATATAAGACTATTAAAAGTCAAGCTGGAAGGTTATTAACAATTTAATCAATATTTTAGGTTCATCCCTGGAATATAATTTATCCACTTCTAGTCGTACTTGATTTATTCTCATAGTTCTATTTTGTTTTTTAGATTATTCTTTTAGATTTTTTTTAAGTTATTTAAATAATAATTCCTTTATTATATGCATACACAAACGGTGGCGCCATGAAGTATAGCACATATCCATAAATGCACCTATCTCAGTTTCTAAATTGAATATATGCAGTAACTTCGCTACTTTATTTTCAAGTCACAAAAGTACCCCCATAGCATTTAATAAAATAAAGAGCTTAGAACCCTCTGACTGTTTTAAGGCCAATGTGTCCACGTTTCTCCTCATTTGAGAAGACACATAAAGTTCTTTATCTCGAATTTGTCAATAAACGTCGCTTTGAGTGTTTGTACGGAACGCAATTGCGATTTATAGCTGTGACAATTGATGAACCGCGACAGGGGAATTAAAACCCGATGGAGGGATAGTCTATACCCAGTGTGACTGGTATGGTGGGGCCATAGAGGATTAAGAAAGAAAGGTATGGTTGAGCCATCGAAGATTAAGAAAAAGAACCCTTTATTTATCCGCTAGTATATAGCACTATAATTTTCATTCTGAGAAGCCAATTTTGAAAGATTTTGCACAAATACATAAATGATTGTTTTCTTAGGGGTTTTGTTGTAATATGCAAGAGGAAAAATATTTGTTTAGCCACCAATATGAATAATTCTTTTGAAAATTTTAAATACTAACGCTCGTATATATCTCATAACAATTTGTCTCAACATCAAGAATCAAGTATCATCAGATCGGGGCGTAAATTATTTCCAATTTCAAGAATTATTAGACTCAGTAAGTTATTTTTTGCATCATTTTAGCATATTGAATAAATTAGGTAAATCTGACAATTTTTTAAGTTTGAAAACAAAGCCGATGCCACTATTCATTTTCACAATATTATACGTAATACTAATTATTTAAGAAGGTTTTTTTTCCTGATTGCATCCAAGCGTATAAAATTGTAAATTTAGAATTTGTTGCACAATATTACACATATCGGAAGGTCCAAAAGCAGCTGACGATGGCAGACCGATAACTGTCCATAAAAAGGACTGACATGAGCAAAATAGACAGAGGCTATCGACTTGATATCCATCCTATCGTTAACTAACGAAGTCTAAGCTTATCTACCAGCTCCTGTCAGTCAATTTCTAGCGTTCAAATATTTAGTCTTAATTCAATCAATTGATTATAACCTAGATTGTTTTATATAACGAAGCAATTATAGTTGTTTTTTGGATCTCCCCCAGAGATTTGAAGAGCAGATATTCTCTTTGTTGCTCGGTTTACCGCCATTTTTTGGTGGGAGGAAATTGTATACTAAAGTTTATTGAAATTAAATATTATACCCATAAAATCAGTAGCTATTTATTCAGTCGATTTAACAGAAACTGAAGGTTTCATGATAAGTTATCTGACATAGATAAAATTAAATACAGTTTATATTCACTGATTTAATTATATTTTGTCTTTTGTTAATTGCATCTCCTCTATACAGTTCATCTTATCATTAAAATTAGAATTTTGAATTGATTCAATAAATAAATATTTTATTCCCAACGTGATCTACCGTATCGTAATATATAATATATCACTTACTTTTTAAATTAATTTTGCTCTAGACTGATAGGTAACCAGTCCGTCATTTTGTTCCTCTACTCCATTTGTTTTGGTTCATCCTTTCCTCAGTGCCGCGAAATAATTTCACCCCATCTCCAATGCCGTTTCATTTTTTTATTTATCATCATCACTTTTCATATTCGCCTTTTCACACATTTCTCGTAAAATTATAGCATAATTCTACCTAAAAATCAGCCTTCATAAGTTCATTTTGATTAATTAATTAAATTAGTAGGGGTTTAACGTCTGCTTCGGAATCAAATGTCATATCGCTGACGTCAAAAGGAAATTAAGTACTAGAGAAATTGGAAAAAGCAGTCAGAAAGGAAAGTGGCTCCATGAACAGAGTCACCTACCACAGTCGGTGTGACAAAGCTCATGGATACAGAAAAGCTACTCCATGAATACAGTGACTTACCAAGGAATGTGACGAAAAGGGACACAAGCACCGGTGGCTGCACTCACGGATAGAAGAGGAAAATGAAGAGGTGATAGTAAATGAAGCCTACGAGCCTACCTAACTCAAAATCTAAGAACTCATAGTTGAAGAGCATAACATTAGCACTATCCTCTAAAACTGTAAGAAGCGTTAAAAAATGATAAACATGGTAAAATTAAAAAAGACAATCCATAATCCAAATTACAACAGCTCGGGGCCCAAGGGACGCCACCCCCTTCACTTCCAGCTTCAGGATAGAGCACCTGTGGGCAATTAATTTTGATTTCTCAATAATTTGATTTATCTCTAAATTCAATCATTTAACCATTTTACTCATTAATTACTAACCTTTTTATAGCACCTTTCTATATGTTCTCTTTATAAAGTTTATAATCTCATCTCTTCTTAAAAGTTTATGTAGATTAACTTCGCATATTACCGTTAATTTTACTTTCACACTATAGTAAAATAGTCTCACTTCTTTCTAGCTAGCACGTTGATCTATCACTCATATAAGTTTCGGAGTTGCATTAGATAAGCAAACTTTTTTTCATTCTCTTCTTGTTTCTTGTTTCCACTATTAGACAACTTTCGATTTCCACTTTAATCATTTCGTGATTTAAGAGATACCAATTTATCGAGAGTTAATTTATCAAAGTGTTACCCATTTTAAGCATATAAACTAGAAATAGAAAGAGCTATTTCCGAAACATTTCATGATTTTAATGAATCAATAAAATGTCAAGACACATTTTAACATTATTGCTCTCAAAAGTCTTCCCAAAACTATTACCAAACAAAAAAAAATGTACACCAAACACCCTTAGAGAAAACTGTAAAAAATGTTATATAAAAAAAATACTTAAAGCTCATAAGCTATTCAATATAACTTGCAAGAATAACAATCTATTTATGATATACAGGGGGACCCACAAAAAAGTGTACCCAACTTTGAATTAATATAAATGTTGTATTTATGCGTAGTTAAAAAATGAGTTGAAGTAGATTTAAAAATTAATTTTTTTTCATGTATCCACCGTCATTGCTTACGATTGTACGTGTATTAATATTAATTCAAAGTTGGTACACTTTTTTGTGGGTCACCCTGTATAATCACCCAACTAAATAGTTTACTTATCTTTGTCTGTCGTCCTGTCAGTGTGTCTGTCACGCTATAAGTAATATTCAGAAAAAAGGTTAAATATGTTAACAAGTGCATTTCATATGAGTGGAATAAATGATAACGTCAGCTGAATTTAAAATTATTTAAATATGAAGTGTAATTTTATAAAGAACTATTTGCAACCTCTGTCGAAAAATTATATACTACATAATGAGTGAATACTCCTATTTGATATAATTCGACACCACTTTGTGTATAAATATAGTCTATTTGTATGATATAAATATAATATCATCGTTATTATTCAATTAATAACTTTAGTTAAATCTTAGGGCACGGACCAAAGTGTGGATGGTCGAATTGTACAAATACATCAATGAGAACATGTTATTCTTAAGTACACTAGTATATACATAAAAGACTAGGTACTAAAAGTAATATAATAGGTACTTTTAATGGGTATTAAAAGAAATTTGGAGCTAACTTGACTATGATATCCGGAAAAATCCTCCGGAAGAAAAAATGCTCCCGGAAAACATCATCTCTCTGAAAACCCTATCTAAGATTAGGTTAGCGGTTGGGGGCATGAATGTACACTTTACTGAAAATAGAAATATTTAATAGAATTAACCTCCTACTTTAAAAAAAATCTGCTCTGTGCTTTTTGATAATGGTTATTATAGGATGAGAATTAGTTTTCATATTCGATTTTTGGCGTTGAAGTTTTCCTTCCTCAGGGGATGCTTCCGGGGGAATTTTTTTCTTTAGGGATTTTTTCCTCGTGATCCCTTGACTATAAGGAGAGCTTAAACTTTAGCTATATGTCCAAGAGGATTGATAAATACTGAATTAAAATATCTACCACATTTCATAGCTTTAAAACTTACTCACGAGTTCACTCTAATAATTATGCTAAGAAGAGATAACGTAATTCGCTTTTAAAATATCAGGAAATTGTAACTTCATCCAAAAATAAACACAACTCAATCAGCTAAATGGATATAGCATCTGCATGAAGAATTATAATTTGAGTAAAATTTATTACAAAATGTTCATGATTAGAATGAAGTAGTAAAAATGTCACCCCAACAATTTTGAAGCAAACAAGATGGGAATTTGGACTGCTTCAAAATTTACTTTGTCGGAAAGAGAAATTGTTTATATTATACATTGCTATAGTAAGTTAAAATAGAAAACTACTATTTATTCTAACTGTTGACAAGTTTTTACATGGATTTTAACAACGAAATACAGGATCAGCGGCTCAGGTAAAGATATTGATCTCCAATATTTCTGGACAATAGGACGGAAATCTTGCCTATTAAATTATCCCAAGCTTTAAGCTGAATATTTAAAGCTAAATCTATAATGGTAATTTTTTCAATAATTATGTTTTATTTCTATAAACTAGACATCTGAATAAATTTAGACATCCATCAAATGGAACTCGAAAAGCCAGACACCTATAAGAACATCGCTGTGGCACGTGGGCGTAAAATTCTCTCTCTAAAGACAAACCAATCAGGTTTGTATGGTGACTGCATGCGTGTTCTTGAAGGGCGAACTATAAATTCACTATTTGATGCAAGAGTAATGGGTGTACAAATAGAATATTAAGTGAAGCATCATTCACTGCTCTTGCATCTCTGCGAACATCGAAACTGTTTTTGCATCTTGGGATGGATAGTTATAGAGATATGGCTAATGGAGACTAGGCAGTAATGGAAGCGATAATGTGTAAGGTATTGATGGGAAAATAGGAATTGTACAATATATTCTACACAATTTTACTAAGAAAAAATAGTGGGATGCAATTATGCATGTAAATTTTTTTTAATTAACATAAGTTAGTGAGTATGCTAAATCTTGTTCTTTATTTAAATCAATCTGTACGGTTTATAAATAATGACTATAAGGCTCATGCTTTCTCACTGATTATAACATTTAATAAAAACATAAACGATTCTTTCCACATTCGAATTTTATTTCATTTCTAATAAATATAAAACCTGATCTAGGGATTACCAAATTTCAACTATAAAATGGATGTTTGATTTAACCTGTATTTAACCTGTATTCGATACTATTGAAATTAGGCTTTAAGCTATTCTTTTCTCAAATATTTGGTAGTACCAGCATATTTTTCTATGAAGTATAAACACCTAATTGATATACATTGAAGAATAAACATAATAAAACATATTCCTCCATTTTCGTCTATATTTTTATAACAACAAGTTCAATTTTTTGACGATATACGATAAGTTCAGAGTAATCGGACTGATCAACATTTCCATTCATTTAAAATAAATGTTTAATAAAATTGAAACGATAATTATTATACGCTATTTTCTTACATAGTCGAAAATGTTGAGCCGTCCTAAAACTCGGAACTTACCCTTTCAGGTTTAATATATTTGTTCACAGTTTTGTGATGCATGAACTGCCTAATGATCTTGCAGTTGTTAGATCTGACTCTGAAGGTAAAGCTCTAATATCTCACATGAAAAATAAGGTCATTAGAATTGGCACAAGTACTTAGAGCATAATAAGCTGAGCTGTAAATAGGACTGGTAATGAAGACATGCGTGGTAACTTGCAATTACTATGTCGCTGTGTAATGCTATGTGGGACATACTACCTAGCAATGTACGTAATTACTGTGCATATCACCTATGTAATTACTGTGCATATCACCTATGTAATATCTGTATATGATATGTATAATTTTCCAATTCAATTATCTTCAAAATGCGACTCATTTATTAATCTAAAAATAAAAAAACTGTCTTTTGATTTTGATGTTTTATTATAAAATGTGTAAAAAAATACAAAAGGTATAAAAAGTATAAAAAATAATTATAATTAACTTAAATCTATTCAACAAATTATGGGGTAAATTTTGAGTTATCGGACATTCTACATTTTCGAACGTATAAGAAACAAATATTCATTTCATTTTAAACGTATCCATGATACCAGCATGTATCATGGATACCGATTCAAAAAAGGGTGAAATAATTATTGTGGTTATTTTTATATATGGTATAACATATGGAACTGTCCGATAACTTGAAATTACCCTAAACTTATCAGAGAAAATACTCTAAATCTTACAAATAAAATTTTATTTAATTTTCAATGAAAAAAAATTCTTCATAATATCGTTCATGCAGAATTATAAGAGATATTAATGAAGAAAATAATTGGAGGTAAAAATAATAATAATGGATAGATATGAGAAAGAAGTCATTATTTCAGTTTTGACTAGATGAATAAAATCGAATTAATAAATCCTTTTAATGTATTATTCTGATAAAAAGGATTAAAGAATTAAACTTTAAAAGAAAGTTTAATTACCTGATGCGAATTAAACACCAGATAATTATTTTATTAAAAAATGCATTAAAAAATGCGTTCTTTTCACATTGCTACATTAATTTATTTTTGAATTATGTATTAGACTTCGTATCTGGTTATTGTGACTTTACCCTAGTGATTTATATAGATAATTTTCATACGAAAAATACATAGAATTAATGGACGAAAGGTGTAAGTTCTCATATAAATCCTAAAAGATTTTTCAAATTTTATTGAGCGATTTCTTTTTCTTCAAAATATATATATTTTAAATATAGTGTATAGAAACATTGTTCACATATATACAATAATAATAGCATCTATATATAGTGTAAAAAAATATACCAATAACATTATTCAAGCCTATTTGTGTATTTAATTCATAGATGTAAAGACTGAAAAAATAAAAACAAATTACCAAGTCAAGAATTATACAGATATGAATTCTTAATTATTACGTGAATTTAGTCTCTAAGTTTTAATTCAAATAACTATATATGACTTTTTAGATAATACATATTTACATCAGTATTATCTTTGTGAACTATATTATTTATACATAATAATTATGAACGATAGAACGTCTATACATTATCAATCTTCACTATCTTTATAAACAATAAAACATATATCACTACATTATCAATAGCTAAAATCTTAAATCATTATGGCACCATTGAATTATCGGGACATAGTAACTATGTCTAAGGTATGCCCTAGCTACTACTATGTACTATACTAAACACAAACATGTACTATCAGAGAAAAGAGTCACTGTGATGATGTACTATCAGAGAAAAGAGTCACTGTGATGATGTACTATCAGAGAAAAGAGTCACTGTGATGATGTACTATCAGAGAAAAGAGTCACTGTGATGATGTACTATCAGAGAAAAGAGTCACTGTGATGATGTACTATCAGAGAAAAGAGTCACTGTGATGATGTACTATCAGAGAAAAGAGTCATTGTGATGATGTACTATCAGAGAAAAGAGTCACTGTGATGATGTACTATCAGAGAAAAGAGTCACTGTGATGATGTACTATCTGAGAAAAGAGTTACTGTGATGATGTACTATCAGAGAAAAGAGTCACTGTGATGATGTACTATCAGAGTAAAGAGTCACTGTGATGATGTACTATCAGAGAAAAGAGTCACTGTGATGATGTACTATCAGAGAAAAGAGTCACTGTGATGATGTACTATCACAAATCACAGTTTCCTAATTTTTTATTATTTTCAAATCTTACAAATTTGTCGTCATGTTCCCAGACCAATTTTAAAATATCTATAAACATTACAAATAGTAAAGTTTCTTTTTTGGAAATGACAAATTAGTAAACTGTTTTTAAAATCATCACAAATATACTTTTACTTGACTGTACATACATTCCATGAGCCTATTTGATTCGAATTAGTTCCAGTATGTTACAACATGAACCACATACCTTATGAACATAAATCCTTCAAAATATGTAAATATAACTAAAGCTGAGCAAATAAACAAGTGGAATATAATTCATCATATTCATTCAGTTTCAATAAACGATAAATTCTTTCTTTAATAATATTAATTGATTGTTCTTCTAAATATACAAAAAAACATAAATTATTTTGTCAAAATTGTCAGGAAAACTTTACTACTTTTTTGAAATATAATCTGTTTTTAATTCCATTTTTGAATTTGTATAATTAAATTAAAAATATTTTTTGAAAATATTATTAGTTTTCAGAATTCAAGGAAATATCTTCACAACCCTATAGTAGAACTAAATATAATTATGAATAAAATAAAACATTATTTCTGTACTAAAAGAGTCAAATGTCTCTTGAGGCGAAGACTCAAAGAGCCAAATGTCTCTTCAGGCGAAGACTCAAAGAGCCAAATGTCTCTTCATGTGAAGACTCAAATGATCTGAGCGACTAAAGGCTCTCTCACAGAGTCGACACTGGAAAGGTCTGTCCCCGGTGTGTTTTCGGTAGTGGCGAGTTAACTCATCGGATCTGGCGAATTTCCAGCCGCATCCCTTCCAGTCGCACTGGTAAGGCTTCTCTCCGGTGTGAGTTCTCATGTGAGCCTTTAAATGAGAGGACTTGGCGTAAGTTTTGGCGCATCCGGAATGGGAGCAAGTGTGAATCACAGTGCGTCTCCTCGTCCATGTTCTCCTTCTGCGTACTCTTGGTTTTGTGATGTGTGTAGTGGTAGTTTTGATAGCGTATATTTGATTAGTTGCTCCTGAGTTATATTGCACTCTCTGTTGATCCAAATTCTGCATTCTATGAGCTGGATCGTGAATTTGGTTATTCAACAACGAGGGAGACGTTGGAGGTGTTAGAAGACTTCCTCCATTGATTACATGAGAATTGATTATGGTTCTGTTTTTATTTTGATTTCCAGCAGGAAAAGAGTTGGATTGAAATTGTAGATTGTTTTGGTAAAATTGATAATGCGGTACTTCACTGTCGATATAGCTAAATTTCCCCCAAAACATCTCCTGCTTGGCATCGCAATAACTGCTACTGGATAATATTGGGCTTTCTTGACGGGATCTCAACTCAGCATCATTAGGTAAACTTTTAAGTTCACCTGCTTCATTTTCAGTAATTTTGGTAAGATTTCTTTGATTCTCAGCAAACGATTCTTCCTGAATTAAACTTTTAAGATATGAACTATTATCTTGCGCGGTATTTGAAGTATCTGCGTTAATTATCTCAGATGGAATGTATGATTGAATTTCTTGCTTGACTTCATTGTCACAATTCCAATCATTTGAGTTTGTATTTGTTACATAACTTGGTATTTCAGTTCTCACTATCTTATTCATGTGTAGATGATCTTGTTGGTTATTGAGATATGGAGCATTCAATGGAACTTGAGCAACTACTACCTTACCATTTTGGATCATTGAAGGAATTGCTGACGAATCAGTTTGAGTGAGATGCTGGGCCTGAGTGACATTTGGAATCGGCAGATTTTGAAAACCTCGTGTTTCAGTGGACTGAATTGAATTTAAACTTATTGAAGAATTTTCTTGTACAGTAGATAACGGCATTTCACTTATACCGTTGGTATAAGCAGGATTTAATATTTCAGTTGAACTGGTTACAATATTCTGTAAATCAGGTGTTCCGTAATTTATGTGATCACTTTGAGCTTCATGCCCCGTGTCGGAAAAGGAACAATCAGTCATGGAATTCTCAGAGATTTGTGAGATTTCATCATTTCCATTCGACATGGAATTAGTGATTGAGTCAAGAAAATTACTGTCCAATTCGTTCATTCTGTAGTCCCCCAATAATATGGTCTCAATATCCTGCCACATCTGAAAAAAAATAAAAAGTAGCATTAGGCGAAAGTTGTTTGCTTTTCGCTATAAAATGTGACACTGTTTTAAACACCAAATTAAATATAAAATAAATGGTTACTGATTAAATACATGTACTAATGGTGTTAATTAAAAGTGAAAAGTCGCAAATATAAAGGTTGTATCTTTATGAGAATCCTTATAATTAGAAATTTGATCTATAGCATAATTCACATTGTAACTAAAATAATTAATGAACACAGCTCTGTTTCTTATTGTTATAAATATGAATTCTCTGATGAAATAAAATTTTATTCGCAATTGCTTAATGTATAGATATTTAAAGGAAATACATATTTAAACTATGCAGTTTAATTTCAAATTAATTTTTAGTGAGAAATAATTAGTATCTACTTATGATGTAAAAACGTTTTATAAAAAAAAAATAAAGTGATGGTAATTCATGTATTCACACTACATACATATCAAATAAATGACCTAACATAATTTATTATCAACTCTTTTTATATATTATCATATATCGCTGTGATGTTTTCACGCATAAGAAATAAAAAATACTTTTTAAAATAATAAAAATTATATTTCCATACCTCGTGATAGTCAGGAATTCTTTCCACAGACCGAATGGTGTCCTCAGTAGTCGCCGCTAAAATCATTCTTAATTTCAAATTAATTACCACACTTTTGAATGATTAATAAGTTATTTCCACACAATAATAATGTTCCAAAGATTCACCGTCCAAAGTAATATCGCTAGCGCCCGGAACCTGAGATCGCGCGTGTGGACGGATTGCCGCAGCTAGATCGCACTATAAACCTTACTTCTCGGAGATGTTAGCCGTACTAACCTGGAACTGATTAGAGCACCTGTTTGTGGGTTACGGGGCACGAGGCACAGGTTACCTGCCACCAACCCTACCAATCTAATCAAACTAAAATTTGTCTCAAGAAAAAACTACTCTCGCACTACTTTTCTTTTGAACACACCTAGAGGATCAATGGACTAGGGTAAGTTCTAAATAATCGGTCAGTTCCAAATTTAATTGAAATTTTAAATAAAAGTTAAATAATAATTATTATAACGTTTTTTCTTACGTGTTCGAAAATGTGGAACTGACCGATAATCAAGAACTTACCCTAAATCGAAGCACACTTTCTGCGAAAAAAATAATTGAGTAAATTCAGTTTGATAAGAATGATCTAAAGTCTGTGTTCTGCATCATATTGATTTTCAACAAAAAAGATACTTCAATCAGTTTAGATAATTCAGGTCTCATTTTTTACAAATACTAATAATTCAGTTAGCAAAATAAGTGAATTATTTAGCAATGCCTGCGATTTCAACTTTAAAATTCAAGCAATTACAGTTCGTTAGGGTTGAATGAAGTCATTCTTTACGCTCTACAGTAAATAATAATATAGAATTTATCAATCCTTAACTTTCAAGTTGAAGACTGTTCTATCACTTCAAAATACAGGGTATACGATCAATAATTCAAGCAAGCACTTACTTGAAGAGAAAAACTTATTGGTAATGTGATTTCGAAATTAGTCTAGAGGCCGAGTAGCCATCAAGAAAGTGGACCGAGAAAGTCATATTTTAAAGGAGTAAAGATCGTAGATTGCGGACATTTGCCGTTGATTGTGTTCGTATGTGCCCCTGAGACGGGAGTTTATCGAAGAGATCCCCACGGGCACCCATCCATTGGAACACTTTATTTGCATATGAATGAACTCTTTGAGTGAGATTAATGAACAACCGCTAGGAAATCTGAGCTTATCGGTAACATCCAGGGCAAATTATTGGACTGGGTTGGTGCGGTATTGGTGAAAACAAATGAAAACTTAAATAGGGATTATAGTACACTGTTGGTGAAAACAAACGAAAACTTAAATAGGGATTATAGTACACTGTTGGTGAAAACAAACGAAAACTTAAATAGGGATTAAAGTACACTGTTGGTGAAAACAAACGAAAACTAAAATAGGGATAATAGTACACTGTTGGTGAAAACAAACGAAAACTTAAATAGGGATTATAGTACACTGTTGGTGAAAACAAACGAAAACTAAAATAGGGATAATAGTACACTGTTGGTGAAAACAAACGAAAACTTCAATAGGGATTATAGTACACTGTTGGTGAAAACAAACAAAAACTTAAATAGGGAATATAGTATAATGTTGGTAAAAAAAACGAAAATATAAAAAGGGATTATAGTACACTCTTGGTGAAAACAAACGAAAACTTTGAATAATGATTATTTAACAAGTTTGTTGGTATTGGTCTCTACAATTTAAATGGGGGTTACTTAGCCATGTTGGAGGTTAATTCAATAAAACTAAATACGTTTAAGATAGCTGAATATAAAATAACAATGTCGATTTAATATTGTCAAAATTCATAAAAATATACACATAATTTAAATGAAATTATGCGTACAAGTTGGTACACAAAACATGCTGAAGATAAAACTTTCTATTGCCTCGTGTAAACGAGGCATTATGAAAGTTAAAACAGCCAATAGAGAAAATGATGATTGGCCATAAAAGATTTACAATACCCAGGTAGCAAAGTTTCTTGGGAGCAACGTCGCTACAATATTAATAAAATATTCCCATTATAATTACAATATTGGGACAATGTTGTCTCACCATAAATTTCTAACTCTCTTTCAAATGTCCACATTATTTATGTTTCGCTTCATCTGGTGTCCCTTGTATTTGAGGGATCTTTGCGGGGGCGTCTGAGGGTCAGAGGATGAGTTGTGGGCAAGAGGATATAGGACTGTGTAATCCTACACCATATTAGGAATAGGATTGACCCTTCCACCCGAAAAATGCATAGCCACTCGAATAAATCATCTCAACTGTGTCACGTCAATAAGGAAATTAGTTGAAATTACTTATAGTATAATATGTGTGTATTATACTATTTGCATTAGAATATTAAATATCATGTATAAAGATATTTAACACTGAAACGACCAAGGTTTGTTCTGGTGAAAATATAGATGCATACTTAAAAACTAATCGGTCTGGGTAACTTTAATTGTACATGATCTATTTATATATCGTATAAATATCAATGAAAATATTGATTTTTATTTTGTTCTATTTCTTTTTATACCATTAGTTACCAGGCGGGCCTGAACAGACCGGGTGATATAAAAAAGTTGTTGTGCCATGCTTTAGCGTAAAACTAGAAAAATCACCAACAGCAATGGAGTGAATATACTCAATAATAGCTTTCTTACAGTGAATCTATTGAAAAGCAATGATAGAGTAAATATCGACCATTAGTGTGAATCTATTTAATAACATCGATCATAGAGAGAATCAATGGCTCTACATATATCCTCTGGTTTGGTGGTCATGTACAGGAATAAAATCATTAAAATATTTTTTTCTAAAATCATAGGATCTTCGTATAATGCTTCCCTTAAAAACGATAATATAAAATAATTACATATATTATAAAATACCTAGCTTAAAATTCATAACATTGGTGGACATTAGAGGCACATTATTTACATTTCTCTTAACGTTTAAAATTATTCTTAAAATATTGTTTAATAAAATTTTCAAAGGGTGTACGTGAACGTTAAAAGTTTTTCCATGAAAAATAATACATTGAGTGAAAACAGAAAAAGCCAAGGAGTAGTAAATTGAAAGTTAGAGTCTATGTTAAAATGAGGTTTAGCTGAATAAACTATTTCATTAATTTGACTAATTTTTTACAGGTTTGGATAATATGGGTCTTAAAAGTTAATTTGTTATCTATTAAAGAGTCTATATATTTGAAATTATCTACAATCTCTAATGGATTATTATTAAAATATGTTAGGGGGATATTCACTATGAGCTCTAGCGTTAAAAAGCATCAATTTAGTTTTATTTAAATTTGGAGCAAGTTTATTAAAATTTAACCACTCTGTGAGGTTGTAATAAAAGATTGCGCTCTATTAAAAATATTTTCGAAAGATGAATCCCTAATGTAAAAAACTGCGTCGTCTGCGAATAAAGTGCAACTAAAATTATTGTCCTCAGCTAAAATGGTTAAATCGCTCACAAAAATATTAAAAAGCAAGGGACTTAAAACAGAACCATCTATTGCTAAGATAACTTTAAAAAATAAGTTAAAATTTTCTCTGACACCGTAGTGATCTAAGATCCTTATCTACGGTGTCAAAGGTATTCTTAAGCGGGCCATTCACGGTCAGTCAGGCCTTAAGGAATTCCTTCAGGCGCTGAACAAGGACGTCCACTAACGATCAGTCTTTCCATCAGTGCAGGTCACTGCAGGATAGACTAACGCGGTGTTCAAGATGGGCTATGGTCATAAGCCCCATGGGCACGAACCTCTCTTTTTTATCTCTATATAATATGAATAGATTACGATTGCTTTGAATCTCTTTTGTGAAAAATAATTAGGGTTGATAGGATTAGGGCTTGTTACTGCGCAGTCTACTTTAAAGAATCCCAGAACGACTAAATCAAAGTCTTTCAATAGTGAATCAGTGCAGCAAGCGGCTATACTGATCACTGACCTGATCGCTCACCATTCACGGTCAGTTTTCCCTTCAGAGCACATAAGCCCCGTCTCAAAAATCAAGTATCACCTGATATCATCCAGCCAACAAACAGTCGGACTGACAGGTCTCAAATACCCCCATTCACGATCAGTTTTACCAAACCTGAAGGAATTCCTTGAGGCAAAACTGATCGGGAATGGCCCGCATTCAGATCAAGGAAAAAAGCTGTACAGTAATTATTTGATTCAAAAGACATATAAACGAAAGAAGAAAATTCTAAAATAGCTAACTTAGTTGACATACCTTCTCTAAATCCGTATTGGTGGCTTGATGAAATATTATTTGAGGAAATAAAGTTACCTAGTCTATTGCATAAAATCTTTTCAAAAATCTTATTAAAAATCGGTAATGTCGTAATTGCTCTAAAATTTGATATGTCATGTTTGTCTCCTGATTTAAAAATGGAATGACTCGAGCTATTTTAAGGGGACCGTCTCCCTCAAATCTGAACAGATTTTTTTTTCAGACTAGTCTCCCGGAAAACGTGTTACAATATTAGAGCTAAAAATAATCTAGAAGTGCTTCAAAAATAGATTTGCTATATTGTAAATTATACCTGTCAGGTCTGTCAAAAGACCTGTCAGCACTGGTATTGAGGGTTTATTTGGATGTCACATCAAATGATTTGTTGACTAGATGCATCAAAAAGAGGACACAACACCCAAACAAGAGCCTCGACACTAATTTATGGAGCCAGAATTATTTGAGTTATACAATTTTTACCCCAAAAATTTCAGTAAATTGGCGCTCCTGAAAAGTACATTTTTTCGATTTCAAAAGGCATCAACTACAGTTTTTGAGCTAGAGACATGTGGTTTGTTTAATTTTCTTCATAAATGAATTGCTCACAAAGTTACTGTAGGTTTTTTTTCAAATTTCTCAATGTGTGAGGAGGTATAATGAGATATATGAAAGAAAAACAATGTTTTTGAAAAATAATTAGAAAAAACTCTTTTACAATTCCTCTTAGACGAATTTAGATAAAAAAAGCTCTGTAACTTTTTAGACAACTAACTTCTGAACAAGATGAAACCAACATCATGTATCTAGCTCAAAAATTGTATGAGTTGATGTCTTTTGAAAGTTTCCCCTATTTGAGGTTTTTTTGGGGGTGGGGGGTGATGAGGGCAAAGACAAAAAAAAATTAAATAAAAAGTACTCCATTTGAGTAGTTGCATTATCCCTGAATATTTCATATTTGTACATTAATAAATAAACTTAGGGAGACAGTCCCCTTAAAACAGTTTGGATTGCTGAATGTATTAAAATAACAATTGAAGATATCTGTTAAAATAATATTAATAATATCTACAACGTTACATAGTATAGCAGGTATAATTTCATTTTGATGGCTATTTTCGTTTTTGAAGGATAAAACTACATATCTGACCTCAGGCACCGATATTGAATTGAAAGTACAGGTATTAAAATTATAAAAATAATCATTAAAAATATTGCACATTTATTTTCCTGTTATGAACTGTCCGTCCTTTTCAATTTCTAATTCATTAGTTGTTCATTTCCGTCCCAGTATTGAGTTTATTTGTTTCCATGTTTTTCTAGAGTTTTTTTTAACAAAGTTAAGTTTCAATTGGTAAAATAAGTTTTTGGATTGTCTGATAACGGAAGGTAAAATATTTTTAAAATAGGTATAGGAGTGTTTAAAAAAGATTAGGTTTTTTTAGTTGATTAGAAGTTTAAAATCGTCTGTCATCCATTTAGGGCGTTCTATTTGCAAAGGAATTCTATTTGCATTAGGAATACTAAAAATAATCTAGGTAATACTTTTTAAACAATTTATAAAAATCTAATACAGTGCTGTGAAACAAGTTTTTGGACGGAACGAAAATATGTTTTTCAGCATCTTTTTTAAATACATACCAATCAAAATTATAGATCAATACTTTCATATTATACAAATAGATTGAAATAATAGAAACTTGATATTTATTGGCGAAATAAGATTTAATCAACATTTCTTTAGTTAGTGAAAGAAGTATTTAAACAGATACACAATATTATTTAATATTTAATGGACGTTATTCGGCTCCAATTTCTGATGTCAAATTATTCCTGTAGTTATTACCAGGACCTGGTAATATTTTACATGAGTTTTTCCCCCACTCTTCCAAGCCAATAGTCTAAGATTTGTCCAGGTTTTAGGAGCGACTTGTTCTGATTTGTCTCTTCTAAATTCATCAAAACTATTCTATGGAATACAAGTCTGGTGATTTTTGCATACTATCAGTGGGTATTGACATGGAGTTGTATTAGTTAGTTTAGCAAAATAGATTTTCATATTATTGGCCAATTAAAGGTAGATGGTATGAAATTATTTATGTTCGTAGTAGGTGGTAATGTCTTAAATTATCAACAAGAAGTGGAGTAGTGACAACAGCATTCAACTAACGACAGAAGTAAATCATATAATGAAGATCTTGCATCCATCTTGAGTGTTTGTAAATTTGACAGAATATCTTCTGTAATTTCCATCAAATCACATAATCTATAAATATTACCTTAACCTTACGGTAGTTTAGTCATTAAAATCATCAGTAAATATTTCCTTCACACTACTCGTACTTCAGTAATTTCCATCACAAATTTGTCACCATATGAATCTTCTTTGGCGATGCCCAAGTACCGACCAAACTTAGGAGAAGGTAGCGTATATTCATCGAAAGTACCAGCAGAACCGTCATACGGGCCTTCGTAGAACCGAATCTCCTCATAGTCGTTTTCTTTGAATTTTCCATCTGTGACATCCACTGATCCAAGGTAGAACTGTGTCAAATAAAAATGATTACTAATTCCCAATAGACTTGAGCAGACTTCAATGTTTATCCTAGGTCATTAAATTCAGTAATTTAGTTTCCTAGATATTAGGGTACTTCACACTGGCTCTAGGACGACTGGCATGCGGACAACTGCCATGTGGATAACTGCCATGCAATATATTATAATTTTATTTTGGGTGAATCGTAATGCGCTTGTAAACATAACCTTTCATGGAAGCTTATGTTTGTACTATTCTTTTTATTATGAAATGTTTGAAAAGAAAGTTTTGCATAATAGATTGTTATCTTTTTGTCAACCATTTGATTATTTAAGGCATTAAATGTGAAAGAGAATGATTGCATCTATAGAAATTTAGTATTACTGCAATAATAATTTCTATGCTTCTTCATTCACAATTTCGGACTATACAATCAACATTTTTATACTAAATTTTTAGGTTAAAATAGAAATATACTTCTCATTGAATTCAATCCTTGAAGGTTAGATTTATAAGTGCATAAAAATCACCCAAAATAAAATTTGTCGCGTGGCAGTTGTCCGCTATGGCAGCTGTCCGCTATGGCAGTTGTCCGCTATGGCAGTTGTCCGCTATGGCAGTTGTCCGCTATGGCAGTTGTCCGTACACCCTTCACACCAGTGCTGCTTGGTTATGTACCGCAGATGTTTGGGTTGAATATTTTCTATATATATATATTCACAATTCTAGTACAAAATCATAAAAAGATTTATTTATTTCTACCATATTAAACTGTATTTTTTTATAATAATCAGGTACGTAAATACCTAGAAAGACAAATATTTTGGTGATGATTTCTAGTCCACACGAAAATTAATTTTGTCAGTGCACCTACGCCTACAACTACTTAATTACTGTGGTCAATTTTTTTCTAATATTAGAAGAAAAGTCAACATTAAATTATAATTCTATCATTCATTATATTCCTCGTTTATATATCAAATGATACAGAGAATATTCTCCTATCATTATTCACATCAAAGAATACTTACGGTAATTCTCTTAGATCTTTCGGCTATTCTAGCACTGGAACTCAGTCTACCAATATGCGCAACTTTTTGAATCAATAAGTGTGATCCGCAATCTAAACGGATCCATGGGTTGATGTCATCTGTTCCAGCAGAAGAGTGGAAGAAGTGCTTTGCGTTATCAAATTCATCATCATTAACCTCAGAGGGATCACTGAAAAATAATCAAATTTATTATTACATCAAAATGTGATTAAAATGAAAAATTACTACCTAGATCCCTCTCAACCGAAAATCCTAATTTGAAAATAGTAATTTAAACTTATTTTTCTTGTAACTATACATTGATATGTTGTATTTAATAGCGAAAATTTGAATTTGGCATCTGGAGTAGCCAAATAGGCATTTGGACCAGGATGATGATAACCCAGAGAGAAAGTTGTAGTGGGATATATGAAATTCAATAGAAACCTAATGCAATCTTCTGTTTATCGATAATTAGAAAAGAATATGGGAAAATAGTTACAAAACAAATCCGCTGATTGGTGCTCTTATCGAAGATGATATCACAGGTTTGTTGAGACATAAATTCTGGTTGCTGGGAGAGGGTAGGGAAGGTAGTGAGAACTTGACGAAAGTTTGGAACGATCCTGTGGAGGAGTCTTTTTCTAATCCAGATATGGCACAGCCATCTGCAAACAGTTATTATTAATGAATATAGAATTTAATTTACGCGATTGGCCCTGTACTGGCTTTACCTATACCTAGAGTTTTTAACTATTTAGAAATGAGGTGGTGATTAACCAGAGATAAATTTATTGCAGAATCACCAAAGTCTAGGAGCAGTAAGGATTTAATAATCAATCTCATAACCGTCCATACCACAGTATTTTCATATTGACCTTAAACAAAAACATACCTCCATTTGTAGCCATGAAAGCACATTTACGTGTTCTGCAAAATGCTGCACATCTGATTGCACTGAAGCCACTAAGCACGTGAATAACGTCTTGGAATCCATAACCCAAGGATATACCCCAGGGCTTCGTCTCGTAGACCAAAGCATCAGTTGGACATTCTATTAATGCACACAGCCAGTGTTCAGTAGAAACAATGTCTATTGCCAAAACCCAAACCAGGGATGTACGAACTAACCAACTGAACCAGCCAATATCCATTTTGAGTACCTAGTTTGAATACCTAGATGTAAATACTTTTATCTATATTCTTATATTCCGAAACTTATAACCTGACCATATGAAAACGTGTTGAAGAATGTTGCATAATGAATATTAGGGTAGAAGCATTTATTTATTGAACCAATTTAAACTTTAGAAATTTCTGATGAACTTTTCATTATAGCTTCCAGGTTAACACCCAACATTTTGTGACTCGTGATGAACCTTCCCTAACGTCGAAGAGAACAGAACTGTCATGTTGTGTATCAACTAACTTTTAATATAGTTTTAATGATTTCAGATTTCAAAACTATTGATTGTGATTACCATTTCAATTTAGAAAATTACAATGGAACAATAAAAGTTTTTGATTGAAATGCCGTAACTTTAACTCTCTCGTGCAATGATGAAAGTTTTTAAGCCGTTATCATCACTCAAATAAGAATAAGTTCTGAAAGGTACATTACTAAGTATATATTGATTTAACATTTGAATTGGTTTAAGCTAGGACTCGTTATTACTAGAATATATAGACATATTTTAAAAGCTATATACAATATGCAAAGGCAATTGTATTAATAGATTGAATGGAAATGAAATTTTATGGATCATAAAATAGAAAAAATAACTTAAGTAGAATAGAAAAATTTATTTAAGACTAATTGAAGATATTTCACCAAATTTATAGATAGATTATGGATTATTATTTATATATATTTCATTATGCACTGAGAAATCATGAAAATTCAATTGGTATTAATAAACACAAGTTATATACGAAAACTTTTGTGAATTAAGTCAAAGAACATATTGAAATGAAACTATTCAGATAACTTTTATGTATTTATATCGTTGTTTTATGTATTTAAATAGTTGTTTTATATATTATAGTTGTTTTATGTATTATAGTTGTTTTATATATTATAGTTGTTTTATGTATTATAGTTGTTTTATGTATTATAGTTGTTTTATGTATTATAGTTGTTATATGTATTATAGTTGTTATATGTATTATAGTTGTTGTATGTATTATAGTTGTTTTATGTATTATAGTTGTTGTATGTATTATAGTTGTTGTATGTATTATAGTTGTTGTATGTATTATAGTTGTTTTATGTATTATAGTTGTTTTATGTATTATAGTTGTTATATGTATTATAGTTGTTGTATGTATTATAGTTGTTTTATGTATTATAGTTGTTGTATGTATTATAGTTGTTGTATGTATTATAGTTGTTGTATGTATTATAGTTGTTGTATGTATTATAGATGGTGAAATGACTGTGGCAATCACTCCTCTGCTCTGATTCAAGTACTTAGAAAATAATTTCTGAGTGATTCGTTGAATGGCTTACAAATCAATTTTCTATTTAAAGTTATTTAACTTTAGAGTGGGGATAAATTCCATTAAATTATTCCCAGGACTTAGTAGTAATAAATTGTATGTACTTAACAAATGTTAATTTTTTATTATTTCAATAAAATTTATATTAAGTAAAAGTAATATTTTATCTTTTTGTTAGGTATGTATTTTTTTAAATACATTTATTTTTATATGTATGTCCAAATATTTGTTTGATGTCATTATAACTAATACCTAACTATGGTTTCACAATACGATATATAGTGTAGATATATAAAAATATCTAAATGATAACTCTACTATTAATATACTTATCCCATATAGGTACCTACTCTTTTTTTCATTTGTACAATAGTGGACAAGACGATCGATACTTCTCTAACATTTCAATCATTTTTCATAAACAATATATCTCACATTATCTAATCTCCTAGAATTAAATAAATGATATTTATTCTCATGATAATATCAAGGGTATCGATACCTTTTCCCCCGCTAGTACCAGACATTACCGTGTATCACAGCACCCAGTACATCAATCGTGACCTGTTGTAGTGCAGCGCATCAGAAGCTTCTTAGATTAACAGGTCAGAGGTTAATGAAGTGACCTAAAGAGTCAGAATGTACAGGACTTCTTTTTCCTGCAGAGACATGAAGTCCCTACTGATGAAGATCCTATAATTATGGTGGGGCCAGAGTAGATCAAAAGGGGAGGTCAGTTTTGATAATGCTAGGTCCCACCCAGTTTGCAGAATATGGGACATTTTAATTGTTTCTGTGGAAACCATTTTTAATTTCCTTCTATTCTTACACGTATTTTGATGTAAATAGAGAGTAAAAATAAAAATTTCTAAACACTTCACCTTCTTTATTCTGCTTGTTTTTCATTGAGAAGCATTGTCTTTAAAAAAACTTAGGCCCATACTAGCAGTTCCACCGCCGCGGTGCTACTGCTTCTTAAAATCCAAAGTAAACTAGGCAGTGAGAACGCGCCAGATACGTTTTGCAGTCTATACAGTGTTTTTTTTGCAGTCTTTGCAGTGTTTTGAACATCAATATGCATTACAGATTACTAAAAATAAGTTAGGGATATAGGCTATGCAAGTGAATGATTCTTCTAAATTTGCTATTGGTCATATATCAACCTATAGGTACCTATTTGAGCTTTATTTATCTATCGCAAGAATTCTGCTGTTATTCTAAAAATAATAAATTTACAACACTATTCAGTTATAGGTATATATTGACTGAAAAAATCTTAAAGTATGCACAAAGTTCTATAAGATTAACGATTATTTTAATTATTCTACAAGCTCATTTCTAGAGCAATATAAAAAGCTAACTTTTAGCTTATATAAAAAGACTAACTTTTATAAAAAGCTAACTTTTAGTTTTTATAGGTGGTGTAGTCGATAAAGCTCTGACACAAAACTCTAAGGTCCAGGGTTCGAATTCCGCGAACTCCATTGGACATTTATGTTTCATTTTCACCCAGGATTGGGAGTATACCCTTCCGTCTAGATGCATTTATGTGTATCTGGGGGTCGCAGGACCAACAACTTTGAATATAAAAAAATATATACTGTAAACTGGTCTGTGTATGTGCTTTTACTTTGACTGCTGCGTTGAAACTACCCAGTATACTTTGCAAGCGGTGCTATATGCGGCGGTGATAACGCGTCCAGATGCGGTGCCACCGCCTAGCACCGTAGCAACGCAGACTGCCAAGGCGGTATAGCACCGCCAGTATACTATGCAACTTTGCTTTTCCAATAATTTAACCGTGATTAATTGAAGATGCGTAAACAGGGCAGTGGCACTGCCAGTATAGTATGGGCCTTAACCAGTTTCAGCAGTCTATGGGTTCACCATAACTTTCTCTCCGGGTTATTAATTAAAAAGATATTGATGGAAGGATATGAGGAAAAAATCAATGATTACCCTAGACTTTGATGTGAATTCAAGCTAATCAGCAATCAGTGTTTTTGAAAACCCAAATTCTTTAATGTACAATTTATGGTACTCTCGGTACTTTAATAATTGTTAATGGTAAGCATTGTTATCCTATACATGTATTATAGTATAAACATATCTAATTAGATATATAAGACAAACTAAAATCACAAATTCAATTTTCTGATTCTTGATATCATGACTTTAATTCCTAATCTTTAATTTTATTAAGAATTAAAAATTAAATAAATAAATTTATTATCACTGTAAGTATTTTTGTACAGACCCTTTTATTATGGGGATATACCCAACAAAAGAATGATGTGAAAAATTGAATATACTTTTAATGTTACAATCGATAAGATGCAGAATTCCTACCAGTAATTCCCGAATAATTGTATTTCCGAATAACACAATAGAATGTGCAATTAACCTTTAAGTTACTGTACAATTAAATTCACTTTGACTTTATATCAGTCATGATATTAAATCGAGTTGCAACATCGTAACTGAGGTAACAACAATCTTTTCGAGAGATTTTATCCATTAAGTACACTGTCAACAGTACTTAGATTTTATAGTATGTACTTAATAACAAATGACAATTTGCTGCTCATTGCAGTTACAGTCAAAGATAACTGTATATGTGAAAATATAAAAACAATTTCCTGATTTCACATTTCTTAAAAGAAACTTTTCTAATTAAAATGCTTGTGGATATTTTAAAATTGGTCTGGGAACACGACGATAAATCTGTAAGATTTGAAAATAAAAAATTAGAAAACTGTGATTTTTGAAATAAGCATCATGTTAAAATGACTCTTTCCTGATAGTACATCATCACAGTGACTCTTTTCTCTGATAGTAAATCATCACAGTGACTCTTTTCTCTGATAGTACATCATCACAGTGACTCTTTCCTGATAGTAAATCATCACAGTGACTCTTTCCTGATAGTACATCATCACAGTGACTCTTTTCTCTGATAGTACATCATCACAGTGACTCTTTTCTCTGATAGTACATCATCACAGTGACTCTTTCCTGATAGTACATCATCACAGTGACTCTTTTCTCTGATAGTATATCATTACAGTGACTCTTTTCCCTGATAGTACATCATCACAGTGACTCTTTTCTCTGATAGTACATCATCACAGTGACTCTTTTCTCTGATAGTACATCATCACAGTGACTCTTTCCTGATAGTAAATCATCACAGTGACTCTTTCCTGATAGTACATCATCACAGTGACTCTTTTCTCTGATAGTACATCATCACAGTGACTCTTTTCTCTGATAGTACATCATCACAGTGACTCTTTCCTGATAGTACATCATCACAGTGACTCTTTTCTCTGATAGTATATCATTACAGTGACTCTTTTCCCTGATAGTACATCATCACAGTGACTCTTTTCTCTGATAGTACATCATCACAGTGACTCTTTTCTCTGATAGTACATCATCACAGTGACTCTTTTCTCTGATAGTACATCATCACAGTGACTCTTCTCTCTGATAGTACATCATCACAGTGACTCTTTTCTCTGATAGTACATCATCACAGTGACTCATTTCTCTGATAGTACATCATTACAGTGACTCTTTTCTCTGATAGTACATCATCACAGTGACTCTTTTCTCTTATAGTACATCATATCAGTGACTCTTTTCTCTGATAGTACATCATATCAGTGACTCTTTTCTCTGATAGTATATCATATCAGTGACTCTTTTCTCTGATAGTACATCATCACAGTGACTCTTTTCTCTGATAGTACATCATCACAGTGACTCTTTTCTCTTATAGTACATCATATCAGTGACTCTTTTCTCTGATAGTACATCATATCAGTGACTCTTTTCTCTGATAGTACATCATATCAGTGACTCTTTTTTTCTGATAGTACATCATCACAGTGACTCTTTTCTCTGATAGTACATCATATCAGTGACTCTTTTCTCTGATAGTACATCATCACAGTGACTCTTTTCTCTGATAGTACATCATCACAGTGACTCTTTTCTCTGATAGTACATCATCACAGTGACTCTTTTCTCTGATAGTACATCATCACAGTGACTCTTTCCTGATAGTACATCATCACAGTGACTCTTTTCTCTGATAGTATATCATTACAGTGACTCTTTTCCCTGATAGTACATCATCACAGTGACTCTTTTCTCTGATAGTACATCATCACAGTGACTCTTTTCTCTGATAGTACATCATCACAGTGACTCTTTTCTCTGATAGTACATCATCACAGTGACTCTTTTCTCTGATAGTACATTATCACAGTGACTCTTTTCTCTGATAGTACATCATCACAGTGACTTTTCTCTGATAGTACATCATCACAGTGACTCTCTTCTCTGATAGTACATCATCACAGTGACTCTTTTCTCTGATAGTATATCATTACAGTGACTCTTTTCTCTGATAGTACATCATCACAGTGACTCTTTTCTCTGATAGTACATCATCACAGTGACTCTTTTCTCTGATAGTACATCATCACAGTGACTCTTTTCTCTGATAGTACATCATCACAGTGACTCTTTTCTCTGATAGTACATCATCACAGTGACTCTTTTCTCTGATAGTACATCATCACAGTGACTCTTTTCTCTGATAGTACATCATCACAGTGACTCTTTTCTCTGATAGTATATCATCACAGTGACTCTTTTCTCTGATAGTACATCATCACAGTGACTCTTTTCTCTGATAGTACATCATCACAGTGACTCTTTTCTCTGATAGTACATCATCACAGTGACTCTTTTCTCTGATAGTACATCATCACAGTGACTCTTTTCTCTGATAGTACATCATCACAGTGACTCTTTTCTCTGATAGTACGTACCACCCATACTGGATAAATGTAGGTTTTCTTAAATTTTCTTTTATCTATTTGATTGTTATTGAAATCCACAGCATTATTATGTTAGAATTTATGCAGCTATTTTGATGTTCATTTCTAGTTACTTGCTAACTTACTATATGTTAAATGTGTTCAAGTCTGAACTCTGAATCGACCTGTTTGCACATCATCAATAGTCACAGAGCAAACTTAATTACAATCTAACTGAGTTGGCCATATAAGATCACGTTAGAATCTTTTCCCCTTAAAGCCATACATCTCCTAATAAGTTAGGCAGTAATTGTGACTGTAGGGTGGTAGGTATTACTACGCCCAGACATGCGTATCTATTATTACAACTACGCACTGAAAATACTCGCAAGAACCTAACAAATTAAACCGCCAGTCTCCTCCTCTTTCTCCTACAATTACACTAGAGCTTCAACTACATTCTAAAAAAGGAATCTAGTTGGCCCATAGCCGCATAAGGAATGTGGAGTGTTGCCGCCCTCCCTTTCTAGCAGCTTTACCACCATATATGGCAACACTTTGGAAAGGGGGCGGGGCTTGTTTGTACACAACCTACAGAAATAACAGATGAATAAAATCCCCAATCAGAATGTGAGTCAGAGATTGATGTTTCTCATCTAGCGTCTCTACTCTGTAGCCCCTTATTAATCAGTCTGTAACTGCTGAACTACATACCATCTAATTCACTGGTAATTGCAATCATAATTAAAACATTTATTAAATTTCAATGATGAATAAATACATGATGGTATGGATCTTTTTTTGAATAAAAAGTATTTAATTTATACAAATAAAGATGGGTTTTGTTTCCTATAATTTTGAATATAAATAAATGAATTACTCACTGTATACTCACTCTACTCACACTCACTCTACACTCACTCTACACTCACTATACTCACTCCACTCACTCTACACTCACTCTACACTCACTCTACACTCACTATACTCACTCCACTCACTCTACACTCACTCTACACTCACTCTACACTCACTCTACACTCACTCTACACTCACTCTTCACTCACTCTTCATTCACTCCACTCACTCTACACTCACTCTATACTCACTCTACACTCACTCTACACTCACTCTATACTCAGTCCACTCACTCTACACTCACTCTACACTCACTCTATACTCACTCTACACTCACTCTACACTCACTCTATACTCACGCCACTCACTCTACACCCACTCTACACTCACTCTACACTCACTCTATACTCACTCCACTCACTCTACACTCACTCTACACTCACTCTTCACTCACTCTACACTCCCTCTACTCTCACTCTTCACTCACTCCATTAATTCTACACTCACTCTACACTCACTCCATTAACTCTACACTCACTCTACTCTCACTCTACTCCCACTCTACACTCACTCTACACTCACTCTACACTCACTCCATTAACTCTACACTCACTCTACTCTCACTCTACACTCATTCTACTCTCACTCTACACTCACTCCATTAACTCTACACTCACTCCAATAACTCTACACTCACTATATTAACTCTACACTCACTCTTCAGTCACTCTACACCCACTCTTCATTCACTCCACTCACTCTACTCTCACTCCACTCACACTCTACACTCACTCTACACTCACTTCACTCACTTCACTCACTTCACTCACTCTAGTTCTCTCAGATATTTGATTGATGTTCCTAATTGCAATATTATCTCTTCTTGACACTAGTAGAGGCTTTTAGATTAGAAGTCGCTACAAGAAACAGCTTCTGCGTCTAACGTCAATTTATAAAGCGATAGATTCCATGTAGAATAAAAAAGAACTTGTTAAAACGTCAATGGAATTCATTTTCTAAAATTATGGAAAATAAACGAGTTATATAGTTATTAGCTATATAGATAGTTTATAGATATAATTTATAGAGCGGTTGCTGCTCAATATTCAACTATTCATAGTTATTTTAATCCGCAGATTAGCTTACCTTACAAATGATCTCAATATCGCTTCTGAGGAGGAATATAATTTATTATAGATAAGCAAATATTTGTTTTCCACGATTATCTCCTAATAGATTGACTATGTACCTTTGATCTACGGTCCTAGGTGAAAAAATAGAACCTAGTTTGGTGTCTTCAATATTATTTTATGGAATTTATGCATTAATAATAAAAGAGCATTCATATTTTTTTTCGAATTGAAAGGTTAATGGGTAATTGACGTTCGTACTCGTATATGTGATATAACAAATAGTATATTAATATTAAAATACAATGACTGTAAAAAATTCTGATTACAAAATTAAGTTTCAATTTTTTTAGAATAATTTTATATAAATCTATTTATTAATAACTTCATAATATAAAATTGAAATAAAATAAACATACATAATATATTGATGATAGAATTTAGATTAAAATTTAATAGAATTTCGTGTTACAGATTTTCATATCTTAAACTATCGATTAATTTACTATGTTTTAAATTACAAAGATAATCTACAGAATTATAATTCAATTAGCCTAAATATTCAATATATATTCTAAAGCTTCTATTTCACATCAAATTATCGTACAATTCATTATACCACTCATTACCAATCTTAATTTCCTAGTTAGTTTATTATACATTCATAAATACTCTAAATACTGATAGTTTATCTCGAATAAAGTAACTTAGTCAGTCTAGATATCTATAAATGACTCCCTTATTTACTGGCCATATCATAATGCAATCATTTAATATTCATATAATTTGCCTAAACGCTCAAAATGCTCAGTATTTTTAGAGCATTAGTGTCCGCGCTCAGGGCTGGCTTTATAGAAGTAATTGGCTTTGGTACAACAGAGGTTGGTAATCATGTCCAGGCCTCAGCATGATGTCCCATGTACATCGCTACTGTTTATGATAGAAAATAGGAATCTAGGGGAGGTTATGCATTATAAGACGGTTACACATCTTCGGTCATATTAGAAAAAATCGATAAAAGAAATAGATAAAAATTATTTACCGTTTTTTCTTATATGACCGAAGATGTGAAATCGACCGATAATTCGTAACTCACCCTAATCATTATTATTTAACTTATATAAAAATTATTATTATTAGATATATTTTTTTTTTATGATCGATGATGTGGAATAATCCGATAATTCATAAATTATCCTAATCATTAATATCTTACAATTATTTTAATATTTTCTTTTCTTATATGATCGAAGACGTGAAAATGTACGAAAATTCGGAATTTAACCTTCTTCCACCGAGAAAATAATGGTGGGCCCAAAGAAGATTAAGTATGTTTCTGGTAATATTCGGTACTGCCGCCATATATTTCTTACAGAGTAGGAAATAATTACTAATAAAGTTTATGTTGAAATTTGCTAGGACATTAAATTAACTAAAGATCTTGACAGTTCAATTCCTCATATTCTTTATGATTAGAATTAAGAGATATAACTACGGCATATTAATATTATTGCAATTAGTTGAACAACAAAAATCTGAGAACATGTGTCAAATTCAATGTTGGGATCCGCGGGGAGTATTTTAAGTTAGAGATAGAAATTAATTTGAACTAATCATTATTAGTTAGATTATAAGACTACCGACTTACGCATAATAGTCAAAAATTATATATTTTTAATGTCAGGCTAATTTGGTTGTGTAAAATTAAAGAATGTTTCTCAATTTGAATATTCTATTGACTGGCAATAAGGTGATTAGGTTGCTATAGAATTACAGAATATCATTAGTTGTACAACCTTAAATTTGCCCCTATAGTGATAAGAATCTTCTGAACTCAGCATCTTGCAGAGCACATTTTCTATTCACCTAATTTTATGCCGTGCATACAATACATATTATATGCTCAAATTGATTTCGGTAGATAGCTTCCTAAGTTCAGTTTATTAGGTTTTGAGTCAGAGGGTATTCCAATAAATAGTGCACAATGGTCTCTAAACGTAAGAATCGATCACCAAATTTGTATTTAGATTTACTCGAAAACGTATACCCTAATAAACATCTCGGATTTACGACCACATTGGCCAAATCTATTTTGCTTTTCAATAAGTCCCTAACTAGATCTATCTTTGCCGTATTATATTTAGATCGCACAACACACCGATTGTTATAACAAATCTCGTGATTGTAAATGATGATCATTGTGCCAAGATAGTGTAATTCCCTACCTTGTACCTACCTACCTACCTACCTACTCAACCCAGTTTGAGATCCACTCCTACCGATTGCTATCTAAATACCTACATATTTCACAGTGGCCGATATTAGAATCATTGTACTTCTTTTTTCCTATGAAAGTGTGTACAGTATTTCACCAGTTGAGGCGTTAGTGTGGGCTGAAGTTATTGTCCATTTCCAAGAATTGATTGCTGTCAAAAAAGTCTTAGCAGACTGTAAGATACACCAACCTGCTCTAGATTCCTAGTGTAAATTATGCACTCTATATGAGATCACTCGTCAAGTATCAACATGCTGGATGATAAGTTAATTCCAATTAGAATTATCTACGAACTATTTTGCCGAATCGAAATCTCCTCTCGTCGTAGTTGACAGCCCAAGCTGTCCATCAGCGACATTATCACCGACTCTTCGGATATTAAATATACTTGGTGAAAAGATAATGTCGGTCATTAGGTGGATTTCAATTCATAAAAGATATCAGAAGCCGCATAATGAGGGGTAATAAGCGATTAAATTATCGATAGTTTTGCATATAGGGTCTTCCATTCTTGGTACAAAAAGTCAATGGCTTGATTTGAAGAGGTGGTCTATAGAACATATAATAATAAATGCATTCTCGCACATACCAGAAATTGAAGACTATTAGCAGATAAAAAAGAAATTACTAACGATAGCTAGATGAACTCCTTACACGGAATATTCAATATTAGTTATCATAATTGCGGCAAAAAGATAAATGACCTCTAGACTGTAGTTTTAATAGGTAATAAAATATTATAATAATTGCTTAGTTAATTGAATATTAAAATACTGTGTCTGACAGTGCTTACATTTATATTAAACGTTAACATTGAGTTCAATTCAGGTCAAATAAATGAAGTCAATTACTTAGTGCAAACTGGATATAGAATTATTTTAAATTAATTAAATGAATGAATAGATTTACCCAGCAGTACAAGGATAATTAATTTTTAAATATATTTCACAATATATAGGTAGGTATAAATAACTGATTCATAATAATTAATGGATCTTTATTTTTTGTGGCGCTTTAAGATCGTTTTGTGGCGCTTTAAGATCATTTTGTGGCGCATACAGATCATTCTGTGGCGCGTTTCATGCCGCCGTCTTGCCATATTTTCTCGTGACTTCAGTTGATTGTTCCTGGACATTTAACCTCAAATGTCCCTCTGTGACATTTCCTACCTCTTTTTTTTTCTCTCCCCGGGACTTGGGGGCTTTGAACAGAGAAAAAATGAAAACCGTTAAAGTGTTGAAGTTGGCACCTACATGATAGAATATCATAAACTAAGTCTGCCAATCCATCATCGGACATGTTGCGGATATAATTGGCAACCCTGTTACAGTACCTAGGATGGGAGTCGTTAAACTGGTGAAATATGACTATGTAATCATTTAATTGATAGATAAATCTAGCCATAAATTCTATAGATTATTTCTCCTTTTTATCATTATGACTCAACCACGTGTAGATTTTATTGATAGTTAAATGCTTTTTTCCTCCTTTTGATCGACAGTTAAGATTAGAAAGAAGAAATTAAAAGTCTTTAGAAGTAAAGATTGGAATAAACTCGTCAGATGATTATAAAGATTCTAAATTCAATTTACTTAATTAAACACAACAATTGACTTTTACTTCTAACTTTATTGTTTAACAGTTTTAGTCAATTAATGTAACTCTTCTGTGATAGCAACGCTGGTGGAGTGAGAGATTTTTTGGGGAATATCCTATTGTACCTAATGCTCTCTACTCACTAAAGTAAATATCCGCACTTTAGATATATGTTCTCTACTCACTAAAGTAAATATCCGCACTTTAGATATATGTTCTCTACTCACTAAAGTAAATATCCGCACTTTAGATATATGTTCTCTACTCACTAAAGTAAATATTCGTACTTTGGAGATTATCTCTAAAAAAAAATTAAATGTCAGCACTTTAGAGATTCTCTCGATTCACTAAAATAAAAAATCCGCACGTTAGAGGTTCTCTCGATTCACTAAAATAAAAATCCGTACTTTAGAGATTCTCGATCTACTCACTAAAGTAAATATCGTACTTCAGATATCTTCTCTACTCACTAAAGTAAATATCCGTACTTTAGATATCTTCTCTACTCACTAAAGTAAATATCCGTACTTTAGATATCTTCTCTACTCACTAAAGTAAATATTCGTACTTTAGATATCTTCTCTACTCACTAAAGTAAATATTCGTACTTTAGATATCTTCTCTACTCACTAAAGTAAATATTCGTACTTTAGATATCTTCTCTACTCACTAAAGTAAATATTCGTACTTTAGATATCTTCTCTACTCACTAAAGTAAATATTCTCAAATCCCTAAAATAAATATTCATAATAAATATCCTCTCTACTCACTAAATCAAAGTCTCCTCTACTCACCAACTCACCGTGAAAGTGAGTCTAACTTTTCATTCACTAATACAATTACCAAATTTCTAGTTATTGAAAAGTGACGGCAGCCATGACACTTTGATTGGCAATGACTCGGCACTTTTTGACGTCACTAATTTTATACTGAATTTCCTCCTTGGGGGGAATATATAATTTCTATATTTTGATTTTTTTTTTGTATTTATATTTAAGTGTATTTTGTGTTTTTATTAACAGTTTAAATATTTAAAAAAAAACTATTATGTAAATTAATTAGTACTAACCAACCATATTATAAAAGAATCGATTACTTAATTCATTCATTTTTATCTTATTGCATTAAAAAATAAAACCTTACAATGCAATATAACTAGCTACTGCATACCCAATAATTGTAATTATATAATGCCTATCTTCAGCTTTCAATAGGTATTACTTACGAGACTCTGCATCACGCAATGAAATATAGTTCTTAAACACCGCCCCTTATTTATGTCTTTAATATACCATCAACAAAAACAAACGATTTCGATTCACCTTTTCAATATAGTTCAGAGATCAAAAAAACTGTCTAAAACAATGATGAACATTAACAAGACAATTGAAATCGACTCCATAGGTACCGAAATCTTAGCCATAGAGGGTTTGAAACTTCAAAGGACTTTAAATCCTATCATCCCAATCCTTTGATCCTAATTGAAGCTGACTGGTGTACAATGATCTTTTCAGCAATCTATATGTCCATTTACCTACTAGCCATCATGAAACTAGTAGTACTATGATTAGAGGCATTATCTTAATGGCATATCGTAGCTGCTATGGACATTGCCGATGTCTCGATAGGTCTTCACCAGATAGGTAATTCACACCGTCATTACCTCAGCTACATGAAGATGGTTAGAGAATTAGAATTGTGGTGGGGCCTTAGAAGATTAAGCCTATTTAATCTTCTATGGCCCCACCATAACTTTCCTAAGAAGTTACGTATTTATCTTGTAAACAATGTGTAGAGTCCTGTAATAGATAATTTATACTGAGCAAACATATTATGGTAACCTCAATTTTATTAATTAATATTTTTAGGAACGCAATAATTTTATTTCTTCTATTTGCCTAATAATATCGTATAGATTAAAAGTTCACAAACACACCATATCTAATTCATCTAACCTACAGATTAGATTCTCGTGATCGATATCTAGTTAGAGCTATCTATCAATATTGTAAGATGGACTGGCTCTTTGTCTTGCTTAACTCATTTGGATTATTATAAGAACTATATATTGACCAGTCTTTAGAGCATGAAATACTGAGGATTAATAAACTAAGCCTCTTGAAGTAATCGGCAAGAGAAGTAATAAATATTATAGATTGAAAGCTTTTTTGCGATGGGTATAAATATTTCACTGAACTTGGTACCCGGTCAAAAAAATTACTATCGTCATATCGTCTATTCATTTCGAACATTAAATAATTGATTGTATTCTATGGAAGATATAATTTTCCTGGGGAATATTCGATAGAAGATGATAGTCTTTGACGGTATAAGGGACTAAGTGTTTTAAATTTATGATACATTTGAATTTATGATTTATAAACAAATCTGGAAAATCTTATTTTAAAAATCTTAAAAAATTATAGTCCATAATTGTTAACGAGTAATATACCCGTTAAGACGAGTAATAAATGTTCCGCACCATTTGCCGAATTGCACAATCTCAAGAATGCTCTGCGCGTTTTTAGGATCATTGAAAATGAGCAACGATCTCGAGATTGTGCAAGGCAGGTAAAGGGTATGAAGCAGAACCAACAGTGATGGAGTAGATAATCAATTATTTATGTATTTAATAGGTCCATTTCATCAAAATATGATAGTTAAAGCTATACATAATAACTTGGTAATATAGTGGTAATTAAGCTTGAGTTAGTTACTTAAAGAAAACTTGAACAAAACTGGTATTTTAATTTTCCTGAGATACCAAACATTCTACCAAACGTTTGGAATTTACCTCATATGTTTTCCATCTGTTTTTGATGTAAAAATATCATCTTTTAAATAAAAAAATAAAAAAAATTATATAAAATTACATGCTATTACATACGAAAATGACCTACACGTTTTTAGGATCTTAAAAATGTAAGATAATCTCGATATTGTCGCACATTTTCATGATCATTAAAACACGCAGTGCATTCTCGAGATTTAGCAAAATCGGCAAATTGCGAGAAATCTTGATGACCGAAATTCAAATTACAGGAAAATAACAAATCTGGATAACAAATCTGAATTTTAAAAGTAACCAGAAACCATCATTAGTTCCTCATTTTTGACGGCTAACTCGGTCACTAGTTAGTTATAAAAATTATAAGAGTTAATTGAATATCCATGAACTTTGTAGCTTGAATCATATTAATTCCTTAAAATCTATAAATCACCAAATTCTTATTCTACTGCTGGAATGAAACAAACATCATTATTGCAATTTTTTCTATTAATCATTGTTAATTTTTCTCTACTCATAGAGATAGTTATAGTGGGGCCATAGAAGATTATGTTCGAGTTTTATATTATATATTTATTTAATCAAAGAAAAAATATATATAACTCGCCTTAACTTTCTCTCATGGTGGGAATCTAACTTGATCTTCTACTATAATTTTCTTTCGTTGTTCCCAATTTGATCTTCTATGGCCCCACCAATACCTTTTCTCTCAATGTTCTATGGCACTACCATAACTTCCTCTCCCAATCTTCTATGGCCCCACCATAATTTCCTCTTTCAATCTTCTATGACCCCACCATAACTTCCTCTCCCAATCTTCTATGGCCCCACCATAACTTCCTCTCCCAATCTTCTATGGCCCCACCATAACTTCCTCTCTCAATCTTCTATGGCCCCACCATAAATTCCTCTTTCAATCTTCTATGGCCCCTCCATACCTTCTTCTCAATCTTCTATGGCCCCACCATACCTTCCTCTCAATCTTCTATGGCCCCACCATACCTTCTCCCCTCAATCTTCTATGGCCCCACCATACCTTCCCCTCTCAATCTTCTACGACCCCACCATAATTTTCTCCCAAGGTACCTATTTCAGTTGGAGAAAACTCCATTCCTTTTGTTGCCACCTCAGAGCAGCATGGCAAGCTTTATCGCCAGGATATTTATGTTCTCTCGCACAGTACATGGAATAGCTTCACAGTCACCAGGTATCACCTTACACTCGCCTCCTTAATTACCTACCCTACCTGTACTACAATACCTTATCAATGGGGTTGTGACAATATGATTTGAAAATCATAGATCTCGAAAATATGGCTAGAGTGTTAACCTTATCAATAGGGTTGTGACAATATGCTTCTAAAATCATAGATCCAGAAAATATTGTTACATTGCTAACCTTATCAATAGGGTTGTGACAATATGCTTTTATTATCATAGATCCAGAATATATTATAGGCGTAGAGAATCAAACAAAGAGTATTGAATCGTTCTATACCAGCAGTATATAGTATTCGATACCATTTCGTTTTGTCTATAATATTCTATGATATATAAAGCATATTGTCACAACTTTAGCAGCAATAAGTGATCTAGGGTAAGTTACGAATTATCGGACAGTTCCACCTCTTCGGCAGCACTAGAAAGAAGTATGTAATTAAAATAACGAGTTTGAATGTTAAATGCTATATATGTGCATTGAAACCATCCGATAATTCAGCACCTATCCTAGGTAGTTGTACATAGTATTTTAAATGCAATATTTCTTCGAAAATGATTATTTAGTTTCCATGCAAACATTCAAAATATGACGTATACGATATGTAATTAATTAATTATATTATTTATGAACGTGATAGGGCATGTTACGAAATATCGGACAATCCATATTTTCGATTATGTAAAAAAATTCAACACTTATTATACATCTTTTATATTAATTCATATAAATTAATCAAAAGTTGAATAATAAATATTACATATTATTTTTATATGACCGAAAAGGTGGAACCAATTACCATCCGCTAATTTGGAACTTACTCTAGTTGCTCCCTCAAAATATTAATTTCGTTTTCTGATAGTCATAGAAAACTATTCGAGGAGAGACAACTAAATTATTTAACAATAAATTCCAGTTGAAAATTTGTAACCATGATATCATCTATTGTATATAGCCGATTAATTACAAACAATTTTTTTTCTCACAGGACATCAAAATTTAGTCAATATTTTCGTCGAGAATGTTCGAATAATAGAATTAATGTAAATGTTTGCAATTAAGGTCATAGTTTTGCCATTTATTTAAGCTGGATATTACACAATGCGTTCAAATCAATAATTTAAAATATTTAGATAAATAAGTAGAACATTAATTTCAATTTTTAATAACAAATAATTAAATACATATATAAGTTCATGTTTTCCATTTTTCGTATCCAAAATAACTGTAAGTAAATTTTAAAATCGTAATTTCAATAAAAAATTATTTGATTTCGTAATGAATGGTAAAATGCCACAAGTGAATTATTTGTCTACAAATTTAAAATGAAAGAAATACCCCATAATAATTTAACTTAGAGATGCAAACGGTAATAGAATGAAAATATATAAAAAAAATATCAATTTTGATACTAAATTAATGGAACATTCATGTGACTAATCATATATAAATAAATAAATAAAGAAAATAATATCATCTAAAGTAATTCTCAATATAGCGAAATGTTGTTCCTGACCATGGGCAACAACTCGAACATTGACTGAGGGCACTCAGGGTAAGCGATATGGCACCCACCATCTTCTTTGCCGGTCCTCTCGGCTTCCAGGTAATGGTGGAAGCCTTTCAGATCTTCGGGATCTTCCACCTCGTTTGGGTGGTAGTCCACAGCATAGGATGGACTGTGAAGAAAAGAGTAAAGAGTTAAAAGAAATTCAAAACTTGGCAATTTTATACTCTAGATCAAAAACATTGAACGAAATCACTAATCTACAGTAATAAGGAAAATTGAGAATCAATAAGTGATAAATATATATAAAATTAGCGATTACAATAAAATGCTTATCAATTTGGAGAAATAATTACAGGACCTACTAGAAATTCCATTTATTCTAAGATAGAATTACTAAATTTTAAACCTGGTCTCTTCTTCAAGCTTTAATGGCTTCATAATTTTATGAGCCCTTAATGTATCACTATTTTATTGAGTAAAGATCGTTTTCAATATTTACGTCATTAGCAGGTGGACGAAATCCCCCATGAGTCCGAAATGTAAAGGCGCCTCATGAGCCTCACAGATTGTCCTGAGCAGGCAGGTAATACCCGGGTAACCGTTACTGAAAGAAAAGACCAACGTGAGATTTAGGAACTAATTTCAAAAGGTGGTGAATAAGTAAATAGGTGATTAGAACATGAAAATGATATCAGATAGAAAAGTTTATGTCCGGGTCATAGAAGATTAGGTATTCATCGTTGGCCCCACCATAATTTCTTTCCTGGGATCTAAATATCGAGTTAACACTGAACATAGCTTTATATGGTCCTTACATATAAAGGAACATGTGTATAACAAAAATATTCCAATGTTGAAAATTGGTACACGAGTGTATACCGAATGAGAGATAATTTAAAATTTGGAAGAAAAAAACACCGATAACTCAGATTGTGATTTGAATATTGACATTTTTTAACAATAGTCGAAAAAAGTGTATTTGCAACGATTTTTCTACAGTTTACAAGTTTCAATTTCGAAAAAGAAACTTAAACTCGTAGATATTACAAATCTGGTCACTGAGTATCTCCTCGATGTCAGATGACAACATAAATTGGTATATATGTGTAAAAAAGAACAAATTTTAATGATTTAAAAACAATAGGGAATTGGAAAACTGTGGTATGTGAAATTAACTTCATTCTGATAGTACATCAAGAGTTAAAGAATTTTAACACTTTTTTCAACAGTTAAATAATAAATAATTTTCAAGAGTTAGAAGAATTTTTAAGAATTGAAACTCTTTTCAAGATTTAAAATTTTTTTAAAGAGTTAAAAAAAATTTAACAGTAACAACAAATTTTACGAGTTAATGTTTTAAAGTTAAAGAATTTTCAGGAGTTAAATTTCAACAGACAAGATCCACTTAACGTTTTAATTGATGTAAATATAGATTCTCTAAACATCGTCTCACCCATCAAATGAGGAGGCAATGTTATCATAAATGTTCCTCCTTTCCTCCACATCCCTCTTCCTCCTTCCCAGACCGAAAAGTTCCTCCATAGAAGGCGTGTAGGCAGGGTCTACGAGGTAGTCTGGGAAATCATAGAAGAAGGGGATACCCACTTGGAACAAACCGCCGTACCTGGGTTCGGTCTTAACTGGGATGTTCAACGCAAATTCAACCTGTATAAAGATATAGTATTATCAACAGAGTTAATGTAATGATGTATTTCATATATCACGCATTCTAAATTGATACTATTTACAATTTTATCTATGCAAAATCCCCCACTTAACCCATTTACTGCATATTTATCCAGAATTATTGATATAATCTTTAATCAACGTAATTCTATTCCAACTATTTTGTGAAAAGAAATGAAAAAAATTACTACAAAGTTGAAATAAAATAATTGAATCTAAAAAAAAATTTAATTTAATTTTCCATAAAAATATATTCCTAAATAATTATTCTTTACCTCAAGATTTGTACCGTGTGGGAACCGAACATTAAACACAGCTGACCTCCTGTTTCTGGGATGAACCTTGGAAAGTGCTAACGTTTTTTGAAACCTTTCTTTAAGTGACAGAAATTTGTTCACCGCCAAATCATTACTGGCTGAACATAGTAAAAAACATGTCGATAGGAACAGACACAAAACAAATTGATAGAACATAGAGACCTCCATATTTACACTACTTCTTAAAACGAATTTTGAGATAGTTTAATTCTAATTTGGGCTTATTACGAGATTAACGGATCATAAGTAACACCGCAACTGTGTTATCTAACGAAGCTAGAGAATGAATGACGTAAAAGTATCACCTGCAGACACTTCGCTAATTTATTTTGTGTTTTATAAACTCCGCCCCAATATCATTTATATGCTGGACAAACGGTGGCTGAAGAGAATCCATAATGTGACCTCCGTTAGAAACTTTAGGACTTTCGAAAAAGAAAGTGATCTAATACTTTGTCCATTCGTTTTCTATAGTAGCAATTATGTAATTGTCCTCTATCACTATTGGTAATTTTCAGTTTAAAAAATTATCACTACATACGAATCTGAAGCGTCTATTTAGAACCAAAATTATATAAAATTTAAAGTATATCTTAATTGTTTCTAGATAGATTAAATCAATTTAATATGAATGCATTTATTTCTGATATAAATGGAATATTAGGAATTTGATTTAAAACATTAATAATTTATATTTTGCCGAAAGTTAATACCATATTTTGGCAAGTAAGTGTAAGCTTTAAAATACAATAAACTCTTAAATAAATTATTCAATAAAATATCCCACAAAATATTCAATATAAATTCAATTCAAATTGAATATTAAATAATTCAGTTTAAATTATATACTCAAAGATTTAGTTTATATTATAAATATTCGAAATAAATTTAATTCGAATTAAATATTCAATATAAATTCAATTCAAATTGAATATTTTTTTTTCAATAATTCCAAAAAAAAATGTCAATCAATAAGAAAAAACTATAAGAATAGAAATTATGATTAAGGATATAACGAATTATGTTTTATTACCAATTTGTATTACCAATTGTATCATCATTATATGTTTCAGCTTCAATATGGAATAATATAGATGTGGGGGAAAAACCAGGCGGTTGTCTAATGTATTGCTGAACTGCACCTTCAAGAATAAAAGAAGAGAATTTATTACATAAAAATAAGATTAAAGAATATTTGCAATAACTTTAAAGATTGAGAATTATCTATATAGCAAGAATCACCTATGTATGATAGCTACAAATGCGACACAGGAACCTGTAGAATATTATATAAAATAAATAAATAAATATATATGTAACAATATAAAATGAGAAATACCGGAGACCAAATAAGAATAGTGTTATTGCCTCCAATGCCATTTGTATATTTATATATATATCATATTAATTAATTTAATGTCTACCAAATGAATAGTTACCAACTGGCAATTAAAGGATATGGTGATAAGTAAGGTTGTGACAATATGCGTTTAAAGTCATTGATCTTAAAAATATCATAGACGAAAAAAAATGAAATGGTATCGAATACTGTATACCACTGGTTTAGAACAATTCAATAGTCTTTAATTCAATCCGTCTATAATATTTTCAGGATCTATGATTTTAAACGCATATTGTCACAAACAATTGATAAGGGATAATCTAAAGGTTTTTAAAGAGTAGTATTGATACCATAGAGAACGGATCTGGGATTTTACGAAGGAAATGAGTCCTAGTTCCTTTTGACTCTAAGTGTTTATTACTAGTATTTAAACTAAACAAAAGTGATAGCTGAAATATCCACATGATTGATGGATAGTGAGGGATGACCTAAGGAATTAACCTTGCTTATATTGTCAGGTCAATGTTCCAATATTATATGATCATTTTAGTCTCTTAAAAATACAATTTTTTTGGTTTAAAAAGACGATATATTTTCATTAAGAACATTAAAAAAAATTTATTAATTTTTTTTATTAAAAACAGTTTTTATTAAAAGCATTTTTTATTAAAAACAGTCTTTATTAAAAACAGTCTTTATTAAAAACAGTTTTTATTAAAAACACACAGTCTTTATTAAAAACAGTCTTCATTAAAAACAGTTTTTATTAAAATATTTTTGTATTAAAAACATTTTTGTATTAAAAACAGTTTTTATTATGAACATTTTTGTATTAAAAATATTTTTCTTTTTAAAAACACTACTATATTTGGTCACCAGAATAATTATTAGAAACAATCAACGATATATCGACAACATGACATTGCAAAATAAACTTTGGTGATTAAAAGGTAGATATTTGATAACAGAACATCAAGGTGATATTGAAATTATAAATGATATTAGAGTAAGTTATGAATTATCGGTCAGTACTACATCTTCGGTCATATAAGAAAAAACAATATGAATATTGTTGTTATTGTTATTATTATTACACAGTACTATCTAATAATAATTTTTATATTATTTTTTTCTGATATGATCTAAGATGTAGTACTGACCGATAATTCGTAACTAACCTTAGTACAGTACCTGTTGTTCATTCATTAAAAGTTCAATTAATCTAATGAGTTCTACATTATATTCAATTGCATACGTACATATATAAACATATAGGCCTACAATCAATATAATTTGTAAAAATTAAATTTTTTACTTTCAAGGGTAAAAAGTATTATTTTTGAAATTATATATATTAGTGTGACCCTCGCATCAATGATACTTCAGCAATTACTGTTTCTTTCTTCTATTTACACCAACTTTATGAGGCGCTGTTGATAGAATGACTGTTTAACCTATTTTGTGACACACAGATTATATATTATATTATATATTATATTAGATTATTATATTATATTGTTTGGGATAGCCGGGAAAAAGTTTTATCAAATGAATAATTAATTGTAATAGGTAACTTCGGGTAAGTTCTGAGTTATTGGATGGTTTGACATTTTCGATCATATAAGAAAACTCTACAATAAACAAGATTTTTAGTTCTTATACATTATACCACTTGATAAAAACTTAAAGTAGAAAGATTATAGAGTTTTTAATATGATTGAAAATCTGTATACTTTTATAAGTGGATTCTTCAGATATATATGTTATAAATTACACATTCAAAAATTATTAAAATTCAGATTTTTTGATTTGATGAAAATATATGTGAATTAAAATTTCTCTATTAACTTTATTTTTACAGAACACCAAGCTTAATATTTCTAACTTTCTAAGAAAATATTTGTTATATCAAAGTGGTTCGTTTTCACTTCAAAAGTTACGCTCCTCACGTTTCCTAGGAGTCCTTTCTTGCATCCTAATAGAGCAATGATGCAGTAGGAGGAGCCTTGGTCTTTACAGAGTCTTATACAGTCCTCAGTAACAAACTGTATTAGAAGAACGTTGCGTAAGGTCCTCGAAGACACGTTCCTATATCTCCAGTAGTCGATAATATCTTCGTAATGAAACTCTGTCTTATTTTGATACTCACGATTATTTCGTGTTTAATTATATACTCTGCTGCTGAAGAACAGTCTCCCCTCCATGTTAGGGAAAAGTTGAGGAGGATTTTACCCTCCAGCGACCACAGAGTGAGAAAAAGGAGGGAAATCGAGGTTCCTGTAGGGACCCAGTGGGAGGTGAGAGAATTTGATAACGATCACTATTTTTATTATACAACTTAATGTCTTCTATTGCAGTACACAGAGAAAAAATTGCGAGTTAAGGCTGGCAAATATCCAATATTGGTGCCTTTTTTTTGGTTGACTCTACCTGAGTCAATTTGACTATGAATTATGAGTCAATATGACTCTTAATTGTTTTTGAGTAAATTATTAGGATAAGTCAAATTAACTCACATCTTTTTGCCGGTTTTGGAAAAAAACCCTGAAAACTCATATTTTGAGTTAATTTAACTCGTACTTTTTTCTCAGTGTACCTTCCGCAAATATTGATACACTTCTTTGATGATTTAATACAATTACTACGTGGTATTATACTATAAACATCTCTGTACACGTCTTTCTATATACTGAAGAAATTTAAATTGTTATCGGTACTGTCTGGCACTAGTTAAGAAAACACAGCATTTAAACTGTTCATACTGGGTAAAATGAATAATATATTAAAATTTTGATAACCTTCTTCATCCTTTCAGGTAAAATGGGGTATCAACCTACCATTTGAAACCATATTGAACCGCTACAGCTCAAGAATTCAAATATTCCTACCCGTTCACTTACCTTTCGCAAGTATCCTTTTTGACGAGTACGGTATGGCCAAGCTTGCAGGGTACGAAATAGAAGAAGTTGACTCTGAGTATGTTAAACGCAATGACATCCAAATTGATCCTAGAAAACCCAGTAAAAAAAGCCGGAAAAGAACAACAAGAAGTCTGCAATATCAAACAGCCGCTCAGAAGGAACGACTCTATCTCTACAAAAATTTCCAGGGATTGTTCGAAAAGTAAGCACATAGAAATCATCTTATTCTACAAATTCGTTTGTTGAATGTTCACTAAATTCAGCAACTTCTTTTTGTTATTACAATAACATATCTATAATTAATTTTTTCTTTCAGGTTGGGACTTCCTGGTAAATCGTGTATGTTCCGTACAATTTGTGAGGTAGCTGAGAGTCCTCTTGATAATGGAATATTTGGGGATATGATGAACATGTGTCTTACGTAAGTTGCGTTGAGAGATGAAATGCAAACTTATAAATATAATTAGGAAAATAGAGATCTAAATCTTCCATTTAGACACAAATTCCGATAATTTATTCAGTATCGAAATGCAATGACAATCATTTGACAAAACCTATATGTTTTCGTCATAATTCACCAAAATCTTTTCTAATTGCGGTCGTGCAAAGCGAAATGACCTAAAGACAGTTATGAAAGTTAATAGAAGTTACAATATAAAATGGATCATATTTCCAATCAATATCACACTTTATTTACCTCCACAGACCATCTCTAGCATCTTCAACACAAGAGTTCCACTCGTCAGAATATACAGAGTACGTGAAAGCTGAGGACTTGGGCCACCAGGGTGGATCTTGTGGGAAAAAGTACAGTGAGTGTGAAGCCCCGATGATGTCACTCCTTCCTCTCATTGCTAAGACTATGCTCAATAAGTAGCTTGTGACCATTGGCCTTATTTTCAAGTGAAAAACTAAAAAAAAAATAATAAAAAAAAAAATCGTGCATCTAAAAATTCTAATAAATCTTGGAGATCTGCATTTCAACAACAGCATCATTTTTGAAATGTTGATATTCGTTTAAAGTTGTTTGAAACTAAACTGTTCATTGGAACAACATCTATCTGTGGGTTGTTTCTACCAGCATATACATCTAAGTCAACTGAAGTAGCATAATGTTCTCAAAAAATTAAATTACAATTACAATCAGATAAAACTGTACGAATAATCTTTGAAATAATAAATTCAAACTACCTAATTGATAATCGAATCTTCGTTGAGATTGCTTGTACTTCAATTCATTTAAAATGTTTTTTTGTTGATTAATTTCAATTTAAATTATTACATTATCTTACGATTATCTTTATTTCATTTAATAAGAATCGTTATTAAATCTTATTAAAGAATAATATTATTAAGTTATGTTTATTAAGGACTTCTATTTATTTATTTATTTGTAAATAGAATTACTATTTATTTATTTTCTTTATAGAAACAAATTAGTTTTATTTTGTATAATGTTTTAAGCATTGTTGTCGGGACTAACCGGCCAGTATATTGAACATATATTAATTTATTTATTTATTATAAACTAAATTGTTTTATTTTATTTAATTACCCCAAAGTGTTTTTAATTTCAAACCGTCTGTGTAATTTTAATTAATTAGATATAGGGTAAGTTCCAAGTCACCGGACAGTTCCACATTTTAGATCACTAGAATCAGGTACTTTTTTCGAATTATTATTAACAGTAACATTTAAAAAAGAAATACCTACCATTTTATTCATAAAAAGGAAGGACCTGAGTAAAACAATATGCAATGTCATTTTTATTATGTGAAACACAATACTTATATATTTATTTTAATTGTAAAAAAATTAAATTAAATAAACCGAATAAATTTTTAGGATGAATATAGTATGACCTATAATTTCTCTCAATTATTATTTCGTCATGCAGTCAGGTACATTGAAAATAATATTAAACTAATAATTGGCACATATTCTAATTAATTTGAACAGTAAGTACACTATCCATAACAATCAGTTAGCTAGATTTTACAGTTTTGGTCTCAAAATTTATAAATTTTGATATAATATAACTTATGCATATCTTTAGCAGACCAAAAATTTGAATAAAAATTACAAACATTTGAAATAATGGATTTTTTAAAATCAAATTTTTATATATTTGAAGAATGAACATTGTAACGTATTTTGTTTCAATTAACATCTATATAGGTACTTTTAATTTATTGATTGTGTATAAAAAAATGTGCCAATTTCCTTGAAAGCTTGATAAATCTAATCGGTTTTTGATGTATCTGAAAAAATAACAAAAATTACCAGAGAAAAATACAAAGGAAAAACTTATGAGTTATAAATGACCTTGACATTGATCTTTGACCCGATCGCTCCCAAAATCTAACAAAATGGTTCCTGTATATTGACCAATCGTCCCACCAAGATTCATGCAATATGGTTCAATATTTTTTGAATTATAAATGACCATGACCTTGACCTTTGACCGGGTCTCTCCCCAAATTCTACCAGCAGGTCACTGGACATTGACCAATCGTTTCACCAAATTTCAGGCAATTTGGTTGAACATTTTTTCAGTTAAGCGAATAACAAGATGATAAATAAATAAATGCCGTCTATAATATAACCTTTCCGCATTCTGCGAAGGTAATAAAATAATATAATATAATGGTATCATAGATACTGACTTTCAAAATTACATTATAATAACATTTTTCTGTTTCCTTGGCACATTTGAAAATGAAATAATAACATTATAGAGGTAATAACAATTATGTATCATAACTATTTAATAACCATTTAATAACTATCAAATAGTTATTAAATGGTTATTAGATAGTTAAAAATTGTTTACAAATATATAATTCCTAATCTTTGTTATCAAGGAAAGGTGTTCTCATGAAGCAGATGTCATTAAATAACAACGCGTATCAATGGTATAATTATATTCGCATTATTTTCAAATGCGCCCAGCCAGCAAACAGAAAAGACCCTACGTTTGAATTATGCAGGATGGTGTATCAACCCGTAGAGGGAATTTTGAAAGAAACCAACTTCAAGACCTTTGATCGAAAGTTATTGGGATGAGTTTGATGTTGAATGATCCACCCAGAAGCCATGACCTTTCCCCTTAGAATATTTTTTAGAATTTCTTTCATTAATGCTGTACTACATTAATTTGTTTTTATTTATTTCTTCTACACAAGCATACAGATCAATGAAAAATAGTTTGAAAGTAATTTATAAACCGATTTGAATTATCTAATTTATAAATAACTATACACTTTTCTAAAAGTAGGCTCATTTTAGGGACACCCAGTAGCTTTATATGAAATATAGAAGTTAAAAAAGTACTTGTAATTACTATTTAACTAGAACGAGCACTCGAAGAGCACATGTCATCGCCGCCGCTTTAATCAATTTGAACTTTTCATGACCTTGACCTTTGACCCGATCGCTCCCAAAATCTTATCAAATGTTTCCTGGACATTAACCAATTGTCACTCTAAATTACAGGCAATTTGGTTGCATTATTATTGAGTTAAGTGAATAACAAGATTACGAATAAATAAAAAACTTCCTATGTTATTCGTACGGGAATAAATATTATTATTATCGTATAATGGAGTTTTACCAGCATAGTCGCCATTTAGGTTTTTCAATAGTGAGTTACAGTTTTGTTGTTGTTTGTTATTCCTCTTATTATATTTTGATATTTCATTAGCAAGTTGGTTGTTGACAGGTATCTATATAGTGGACCGTTTATGGGGGCATAGGAATTGATTCGATATCATCGTGGTTTCTGAAGATGGTTCTCTGGTGGTTGAAGTTAGGGCATTCTGCCAGGATATGGTTTAGAGTTAGTGGGACTATACAGTCCCCACAGTAAGGGGCTGGTGATTTGTCCATTAGATGAGAGTGTGTACGGGGGGCTGTGTGCCCTATCCGTAGTCTGCTGAGGGTTTTTTCCCAGAGTCTGTTAGTAGAGCAGCTATCTGGATATGAGGTAATTGTGGATTTGATTCGTCTGAGTTTGTTTGTAGGAGGTGGTACGTCACACCATTCTCCAACGGGAATAAATATTTCCGATCAAAGCATAACCAACCACAATTTTGCAAAGGTAAAAATAAAAATTCAATTGTGTTATATCTATCATTTTATTTTAGAAAAAATAAATAGTTAATAAATAGTAATAATAGAACTAACTGTTTAACAATAAATAGAGTTAAGAAATATTTACATAACTTTGTAAATAATGCGGAGGGGAATTATTGAGTGGAATATTTTAAGTGTTCATAGATTGGTACACCTTCGTGTCTTTAGAGTAACTTATATAAGAGTGTTCATTGAGTGGGATAGATGTATAGTGAGTGGGATATACAGAATTGAATAAGATTGGAAAATATCATCTAGAATTTCATATAAATATTTAAGATTTAAAGTATACTTTTAAGTTTTAGTTTTCCAGCAGTATTTGAACGTTAAAATAAACCATTTTCAGAATCGACAGCAGTTTCTCTTTTCACTCTGATAACAACTCGTGTCTCAGTAACGGCAGCACACTGAACATAGACTGGGGGCAGCCGGCATAGCGCATCTCACAGGAGCCGTTATGGAAGCCATGGGACTCGGCTTCCAGGTATTGGGAGTAGCTTTCATCTGGGGACACGTCTCCCCCTTTTGCGGGGCTGTGGATGGGGAAGTGAAGGTTAATGTTATTCATATTTATGTCCTTTCTATTCATATTTATGTACTCTCTATTCATATTTCATATTCGCCCTCCATTGAGTAGTTAGTTACCTGAAGATGGTGTTGATGAGCAGTCCTAGGAGGTCCTCTTCAAAGGGCGTCTCTGCCACCTCACACACAGAGCGAAGGAAGCACTCCCTGCCTGGCAAACCCGAACTGAAAAAAAGGATATGACAACTGGAATATTTTTGGAATATTGTTCATTATTTCTTTGAGACTAAATTGGTCCAGATTTAATATTGATTTACCACATTTATTATTGCTATAAAAAGTTATGATGGAATCATATAAGAATTAGGAGAGGGAACCAAAATTAGTCTCCTATGGCTCCACCAAAACTTTCTCTACTACTGATAATAAATTGATTACATTCTATCACATATTTGACTTACTGCTCGAGTAAATTCTCCATCATTTGGTAGACTCCAGTTCTCTCAGTCTGCGCAGCTCTCTTACGAATATGATGATCTGTCTGCGCATGGTTACCGCCAGCTAGGTTGGTACTGTGTCCTCCGTTCGATTCCAACGGTAGGACATGACTGTTGCCAACTATGAAATTACTGTTCAGAACATTACTGTGACCTGCATTGCTCAGGTATTGACTGTTGCCCTGCTGGGCAGTACTGTCAAAGAATTGACCGTTGCCCTGATGGGTAGTGCTGTCAAAGAATTGACCGTTGCCCTGATGGGTAGTGCTGTCAAAGAATTGGCCGTTGCCCTGATGAGTAGTACTGTGACTGTTAGAGTTAGAGTCGAAAGTTTGACCACCATGTACAACGTTGGATGTAAACACTTGATTATTAACTTGCTGCTGGTTATGATTTTCACCGTGTTGGTTATTAATATGTTGGTTATTGCCCTGATGGTTATCAACATGATGGTTATCAACTTGAACGTGGTTGTTATCTACCTGATGATTTTCAACGATGTGGCTGGTAACAAGGCTATTGAAATCGGGTTGGTGAAATTGTTGATGGTCATTAGACTGATGGTGATCGTTTGCTGGTTGTTGGATGACGTCATAATGTGTACCGAGCGTCTCCCCATAAGCATGTTGGTGAAAGTCAGACTGATGATACCCATGGTGAGGTTCGATGTACCCATCAAACTCATCTTGAACCCAATCTTGCAGTACTGGGGGTAGAATTTCAAAGAAGGTGGGCTTTTCAGTGTCCCTGATAAATTCTGCTGGGTATTTCACTGAGGAGATCAGAGCCAGTTGGAAGTAAGTGGGAAACCGAGTGAAGGTCTTGATAGGGAAGTCAATATTCCATTTGATCTGTTTGGAAAGAATTGATAAGATTATTTTAAAGATAATACACTTAGATTACTCGGAAAGTGTACGGTAACGAAGGATTTATAGTTATGATCCCATCCGACCTTTAGAAATTTGTGTTTGACCAATTATGACCAATTCTAACACCCACTTTCCGAGTACTGTGAGCCAAATAAAATGGGGGTACTATGACATCAGTCTAGGTACCTACTGTACGCAACTAATATTTCAAAGTTTAACAATTCACCTTGAAAGTTAGACCTTTGGTTGCCTCTACGAATCGTTTGGATCTCTGCTTAGGTACCAATGTGTTATTCTCATCCAATTCGAGTAAGTCGAAAAGCCATTCTGCCTTTTCGCCAGAGTTCCTCTTGAGATGCTCTACGGACCTGAGGGCCAAGTCATCGAGCGAAGACGCGTCGCTGAGGCTTAACGCCGAGCAGAAGAGTAGAAAAATAGGTAAGAGACGGAGCATCTTGCAGCAATGTGTGTCCGTCTGCAAAACAGAAGAGTTGTTAATTTTATGAAACTAAGGATGTTGTTGCAATTATCCGACACTCATAAGACCCGGAAAGTGGACGTTAGCATATACATAGTTCATGAAGTAATTGAACCTTCAGAAATTTCTGTATTCAGAGTAGGGGAAGGTTGTCATCAATGGGACATGCCTAATAACTTTTTATTTGAGGGTAATTTATAACAACATCTTAGTGGTAATTTAGGCACACTTCAGTGCATTCAATCGAATTGTATTCAGCGGTTGGGGTGCAGTCAGCCCTGTGTAAAAGCGAAAACGTGTTTTAGAGGTGGGAAAACTAAATTTTTCGTACTTTGTTTCAATTGTTATAAATTGTTAATTTATCATATAATTCATACGGCATTCTTCTATAATATTAAATAATAGGTAAAATATAATCATATGAAAGGACTGCCTTTATACTTCGGTAGTTGAGCCACAATACCCATATGCTTCAAAAGGTCGTTCGTTATGTGATCACTGGGATAGAATATTTGATTAACAATGGGATTTTGATACAATAAAAAAAACTGTAGCTTCAGGGATTCTTGTAGAAACAGAACTTCCAGCTGAAACGGGACTTTCAACCATGATCAAGGGCTTTAGCAATCTGAGGCATATAAAACAAATTTTACGTAATAAAAGAAAAAGACGCAGCATGATTGCAACGGATACACCAGAGAATAAGAGCTTTTTGCCGGTGCCACTAAAAAGATAAATAGTACGAAATAACGTCATAAAGTATCCGTAGATGGCCTGTAAACTCTTGTTATAGGTCTGGCACAGAAATCTTAATCTAAGTGATCCATTTATCTGAAGAAGTGGAAGAAGATATGCTCACTTGATGAACTTAAACATCTACGGAAAACGTTGGAAATGAAGATTTATGCTCTTGTAGAGTTTGATGTGACTTCTAAAACGTATTCTTTTGGTGTAATTTACTAAGACAAAAGATGAATACGAAATATTAATGCAAGGCAAAAATTCAAGTGCAATGAGTCTCATTTTTCAAATGTTCCTGGCATGGCATCGGTGAAGCTAGAGTTCATTAAACTGATATTGTATGAACCAACTAAGTGTGGGACAACATAAAGAGATAATTCGAACTTGAAATTCGACTATAACCTTTACAATATAATAGTTAAATGAACTGTCCCATTGTTCACCAGGGAATGTCCCATTGTTCACCAGTGCTGGTATACAATGGGACAATTTTGTTATTTTTTATTCAATTTTTTATAGTCAACAGAAAAAGTGATAGCATTCTGGTTAGTTTCATCTTATAAAGGAATATCTATATTACATATGTTTTTTATTGTTCATATTTTGCCCATAGTAAGTGGAATATCTATATTTTGTGTTTTTTGTCCCATTGATTCCAACCTTCCCTATACTTAGACATTACCTTAAAATTATCTCAACTGAATAACTTTTAAAAGTCCTCTGAAAGCAAATTTTTTTATTGTATGAATCAATGAGGCTAATTTTTCTTATCTTTTCGCTGCAAACCCCATAAAATTTGACAGCATATATTTAATTTTGGGTATTTAAATTTTTTTATAATCAAAGCTCCACAATAGTCCTTTTACTGATCTTCAGTCCGAAGAAAAAGAATGTACGCTGTTTGTTTTAAATGTTAACTTGTTAGATATCTTCAACTCAATATTAGATCAATTCAATTCCGTTTATATACTTCAGGAAACAATTTAAATCTTACATGAAGGCCGAACATGCACTTTTTTTTTTAGTTTATGAAATTAAAATTAGAAATCAAAACAAAGAGTATAGAATCTTTTTCTTCAGAGTCAGATTAGCGTTGAGCAGAATAGTTGCACACAGAGTATCAAAACTTTAAAAAAAAAAAAAATGTATATCTACTGAAACGAATTTTATTCGGGTTACAGATTACTGATCCTAAACATTAGTTTTAAAATATTTCGTAATAAGCTTGGACACTGGACCTTTAAAGTTGCTTTTGTGCTATTAGTATCTGCTTTCGTTGAATGAAATACACTATTAACATTTTATTTGACCTATAGTTACGGATATTTCATATTTGAAACCTCTAAGTATTGAGCGGGATTTACACGGGCACACAAGTGTGGCAATGTTTTCCAGTAAAGTGTTCACACGTATACTTTGTGCCCGCACTGCTGAGTGTCATTCAGTTGCCTGTGTTTCAGTTTCGGTGGGTGTTAGTGACTAATATCCTATCGTAGATGTTATAAATATTGTTTAAATATTCGCTTCTATAATATATTACTGGTAATAGAGTAAAACTCCTGAGTTAAGAAGCACTCTGGTATAAATGAAGGACCTGAATTAAGAAATGCAAATAATATACTTCAAGAATTGTGTCAAGTTATCCCTCAATAACCATGTTTTTCATAAAATTTGAATCATAGAAAACGATCTACAGTGCACCTGAGATATGAAGTGGCTCAGAGTTTGAAGTAACTAATACTTCATAACTCTGGAGTTTCACTGTATTCAGACACTGTAATATGAATCTATGATCATTGAATTAAATACTTCTATTTTTTATAAAATTCATATTTAAATGATGTTTTGCTTAGTAAATGTTTATCTACTTTTCTGTAGAATTAATTTCTAATTACCAAATCTTTACTATTGTTTTACAGGCTTTAACTTGCCAGGATGTATTCTCGTTAATATATCCTTTTACCCTGTGGGTAAAAACTTCATTTAACCTACCAATACTAATACCTATCAAAACTTTTTTAGCTGTAACGCAATTATACGCTACATATATTGCTTCGGCACACATGCATTCGCTTCTGGAGCGATCGCCCTTTTTGTGTGCCACACTCAAAATATGTGTGTAGAGAGCTCTGAAAACACATGTGTGCCCGTGTGAACGTCCCTTTAGTAGGCTTTTATAAGTACTAAACGAATTAAAAAAAATAATTGAATTAAACACGCAATAATTTTACTATATTTCTGTACTATATTATTTAGTTACTATAAAAAGTATAATTAAAATAGTTACAAACTCCTATATAGAAACTAAGAAACATACTCACAGGTAGTGGAATATCTTCACCTCACAGCAGTCGCTTCACTATTATCCGCTAAATAGAATAAACCCTCATTACATGGGTACGCAAGCCCCGCCCACACCCTGCTCTTGGCTCCTCCCCCTTATTAATCAATGCCAAGCACGTTGTTAAATTTCTAGTTTGAAGAAAGTATTTATTTTGTATTCAAAGCAATGTTCACTGTACAGTTAGAGAAATCACTTTCATTATTGCTGTGGTAAGTTCAAGAAAGCGAAATAAAAATTAAATAATGGGCTATAGGAGAAAAATAGACACATCAGTAAGAATGAATTTAATCAACAATGTATACAAAATTAAAATACACATCAATAAGCTATATACATACATAGAAAATAAACAAGGAATCTTCAGTTCTTATGTGAAAAAACATATTGACAAAAATAAAATAAAATTATACAAATATAGACATTGAATTTAAACACCAATAATTCAATTGATTAGTTCAACTATCTGTACTATATACATTTTCATATGAACAAATGATAACAAAGACCGCTGTTTTGATTGTTAAAAAGTGGGTGACATTTTTAGAAGAAAGCTATTCCTTCATAAACTGAAAGAAATTAGAAATCTGAATAAGTTGACTAATAGTCTAGAGCAAATAGATGTAATAACTACTTTATTACAATAGATACAATATAATAGATGAAATTAGCTTATTATTTCCATTTTTTTTTAAGATAAATATATACAGTACCTAATCAAAAATAAATAAGAAAGAAAGAAAGAAAGAAAGTAACTGGAGTTAAATAATTTCGAAACAAAAATGACATCACAGAGGACTAAACTTGAAGATCCTAGTATGTTATTTGAAGATCCTAGTATGTTATTTGAAGATCCTAGTTTGTTACTTGAAAAAACTAGTTTGTTAAAGGAAGACCCTAGTCAGTTCTAGATATAAGGTGCCCATCCCTCGTACATCAGAGAGAGGTTGTCAATGTCCTTGGCTTGGGAGATGGTCCTTGCAACCTGTAGGATGAAACAAAAAATTTAAGAATTGAAGAAAAAATCTAGGAAAGTTTGAAAAGAAAATGAAGAAAAAATGAAAATTAACTATTCATTGCGCACATTATTAACAACAAATTATTGTTGTTTTAGGCTTCAGTGCGCTCATTTTTTTAAAACAACAAATGATTGTTGTCGAAAGAAAAAGGTGATTCTTTTAACCCTTCACAGCGCACTTCTTTTCAACAGCAAATAATGGTTGTTCTAATACTTCACTGCGCACTTTTTTTAAACAACAAAATTAATGATGGTTGTTTTTAACCCTTCACTGCGCACAGTATTAACAATGTATGATATGGTTGCTTTACAGAATGTTTTTGTCAAATCATGAAAAGTAAAACAATTGAGTACAAAATCTGAATATCAATAAGTGGGATAATGAAGGAAAAAAGTCTGGTCTCTTTGGATCATAATTACAATTGAAATTAAAGTATCTAGCTTAGTTTTTATATTCTAATAATGTATCTCATATGACACACCAGGCAGTGAACGGTTAACACTCAAATGAGTCTTATCATTAAAAGTTATCGGTTGTTATACAAAATGATCTTTTTATAAAATCACGAATTAAAACAAAAGATATAGATCTCTTTACTTTAACGGTCCGAGAAAAAGGTTCAGACCGTATAAATAAATAAAAATAAAAATTTGGACCGTAAAAGGAAGCATTAAAATTTGTAATAACGAAATGAAAACAAAGTTCTTAATTTTTTAAACATTTAGGCTTGTATATATGATGCCGCTCTAGATATCAAATACATTATTCTACATTGCTTTTCTTGAATTTCTATTCATCTTTTTCAAAATTCCGAAATAGTTTTAAAGTATACTTTAAAAACTACTTCGGAACTTAGAAAAAGATGAATAGAAATTCAAGAAAAAAAATATAGATATCGACTTTTTAGAAACTTGCGAAGCAAATACATTATTCTTCAATATTCAAAATGTAACATTCTCCAATGGAAAAGAAAGGTCATTAGCTATTACCTATAATATAAGTAATTCATGAAAATATTCATGAAAAATAAGTTCAAACCGTAAAAGTTGATCAGAAAAAAAGTTCGAACCGAAAAAGTAAATAAAAAATTCGGATCGTGAAAGTATATCAAAAAAATTCGGACCATAAAAGTGAAGAGATACGAGAAAAAAATTAGCATTCGGTCAAATATTTTTCACTTTAAATATTAATCTAAAAATTAAAACAACCTGAGGGAAATTCCATCATATTCGAGCATAGAAAATTCTTATATATTCAAATTGAACAGTTCCGACTTATCGATTAGTTCCACATTTTGATCAAATAAGAGTTAAATACTTCCTACAAAAAGATATCAGATTTCCCTACCTCACTAGATATTCCCACACCTCACTAGATATTCCCACAACCTCACTAGATATTCCCACACCTCACTAGATATTCCCACACCTCACTAGATATTCCCACACCTCACTAGATATTCCCACACCTCACTAGATATTCCCACAACCTCACTAGATATTTCCACACCTCACTAGATATTCCCACACCTCACTAGATATTCCCACACCTCACTAGATATTCCCACACCTCACTAGATATTTCCACACCTCACTAGATATTTCCACACCTCACTAGATATTTCCACACCTCACTAGATATTTCCACACCTCACTAGATATTTCCACACCTCACTAGATATTTCCACACCTCACTAGATATTTCCACACCTCACTAGATATTTCCACACCTCACTAGATATTTCCACACCTCACTAGATATTTCTACACCTCACTAGATATTTCCACACCTCACTAGATATTTCCACACCTCACTAGATATTTCCACACCTAGCTAAATAGTCACAACGTACCTGTTCTGCAGCATCCTCCACCAAGTTAGGGTTGTGGTCCCTGCCTTCCAGTTTCAGCTTGACTCTCTTCCAGACGGCGAGAGCGTGAGGATTGAATGACACGTTGGCACCTGAGGTGGAGGGGGGGTATTTGAATTTTTAATGGGGTAGAATAGAATATTTTGTTTTTAATGGAGCAAAAACGATATTCTTGCTTTAATGGAAAAATATCTTCTTTCAGAACGGAACCTAGGTAGCTAACGCTATTGCTAGGACATAATGGGTCATGAACATTAATAACATCCACTTTCCATGCACTGAGATAGTCAGAGTGCTGCAAAGTTTCTCTACTTTAAAATCAAAAACCATAACGATTCATAAGGAATAGTAATACGGGAAAGTGGCTTCATGAAAAAAGGCACCTAGCTACTACTATTAACTATCTGTTCAGTGCACACTATACTTATGGATGGAAGATGATAGTAGTGTATAGCTAGCTAGTAAATGAAGCTACCCAAAATAAAATCTATGACCTTCCAGCAGAGAAAAAATTATCAACATTGCAACAAATAACAATCCAAATTACAATAGTTCGGAGACTCGTATCAGCTACGTTATCATAAATAGCTTCCATCCACTGGACAGTTAAATAAAATAGATAAAATAATAGCTACCTTTAGAAGAGATGATGCTCAGTTGGGGCATCCTCTTCTCACTTGTAGCAGCTAAATTCTCAGAGACAGTACTATCACACTGTGAGTCAGTCTTGGTAACATCCTTCTCGTCTGTTTCCTGACTGTGATCACTATCCTGGTTCTCGCAGTACTCATCGCACAAAACAAGAAGCTCGGAATAAATGTCCGTAATGATCTTCTGACACTTTGCAATGGTGCTCACAATGTCTTGGTAACAGTCGGGTAAGTTTTCAGCATTGGGCTCATTGAAGATCTTACACATGTCCACTATGAACTCACGATACCTGACGCAGTAGTCGCGCACTTTGTCACCAGTCTTGCACTTGAAGTTCTTAAGTTGAGGTAAGTAGCCGCTGATTTCGTCAAATATCTTACGATGCGTTTTGAAATGCTCCTTCATTTCCTTGAATTTAAGAATATTGTCATTGACCTGAGAGGCAATAACGACATCACTGCATCTAGAAGCCTTCTCCTTGGTAGATATGAAATCAGGCACAATGCTCTTCTTAACCTTCTCTATCCAGTCGTAAGGAGTGACTTTACATGCTGGAGGATACTTCTCCATCAACTCCCTCTCGCAAACTTTTATGTTCTGTTTGGCCATCTTCTCGTAGAAACGCTGATACTCTACCAACGGCAACAGGAATTCTTTATCAAGATTAGCTGTTTCAGAATGAGAAGTGTACCGTAATGATAGCCAGTCGATTACATGACGGAAGTTCTTCTGAATGTTAGATATTCTATCCAATAAGACTGTCACAACCTCGAAATATTTGGCTTGTGAGTGTATAACGTCCTTATGTTTGTCTCCATCTTGATTCTTGAGTTTCTCATGATACTCTCTGTAACTATTAAAGTGAGTCTGACATTTTTCAATATAGTTTGCTATCAAAGAACATTCTACATCCATTGAGGAAATCAAAGAGGAAGATTTCTCACAACTGTCATTGTATGTTTTATCAGAGCTCCATGTGTAGTAGTTAAACATTATCTTTTCTCTGAAAGTAATGAGTTCGAGTTCTTTCTTACGAATACATTCATCGGATTTTATTTTGCTAGACAGAGCATTTAGAGACACTAGTTTTAGGAGATCGTTGCGCTCATCATCGAGGCAACTTTTGAGATCAGTCGCTGATCCCAATTCTCTTTCTCTATGGATCAAATCTTTGTGAAATAATGGCGAGACCAACGATGATGCATCGATGTCTCCTGCAATCAAGATGGAGAAAATGTGTTAACTATCTATTAAAAAGAATTAGTAAAAATTGTATAAATTATATCATAAAGTTCATAATACAAACTTGAAATTAAGTTAGCAAAATATTTAACAAGCTACTTAGCTATATGATATATATAATTATAATAGATTTTTCCAATTTTTAGAGATAAATTTAGGTGTGTAGCTACTAGATAATAAGAAATGTTGTGCCCAAATTTAAGCCTTAACTTCAAAATTTAGAGTAGTAAATAGTTTGAGGTATACCAATATTTATGATAAAAACTATTTATAACACAGAAAATTAGGAAGACAGAAATTAGATATTGATCTAAACTTACCAGTAGCACCAGCCTCAGATATCACCAGGTATGCTGCCAAAAATTCAGGAATATGAGTCAACAGCTTCATGGAATTCTGGACAAAATCACCAAAAACTTCTCTGATAGAGCGGTACTCGGCATCTTCTATCTCCAAGAATTTATTTGAGAACCTTACTGCGCTGAAGAGCAAGTTCAATTCGTTAGCAACAGCTGATCCATCCAGGTCATTCTTCACATTCAACAGCTTCTGAACCAAAGGATTAAGAAACTCGTCATGTTCCCAAAATTCTGCTTCTTTGAGGTACGTACTGATAGTTGAATACATAGACGTGATCTTTGCGTTGACTGCTTGAGCCAAATCGTACACTCTAACTAGCCACGGAGCATTTTCAACAGCCATATCTATGATCTTATCGCAGTGATTTTTGTTGGATTTAGCATTTGCTGGAGTTTCAGAAACTTCAGCTGAAATTCTCTCGATCTCCTCATATATGGTTTTGATAGCATGTACCTCCTCGTCAAGTCCTATGGTCTGTAGTTCAGAGTCTTTAATGGGAACGATCAGAGCGTCGCAGAACTGTATTTTGAAGTCCTCAAGTGACACTAGAAGTGAGATGAACTCATTGAAAGCAGCAAGAACATCAGAAGAATCTGATTCAGAAAGGTGCTCTACAAACAGAGAGAGGAATTGCTGTTCGTAATGGACATTCAATTTTCGTTCTGGAACGGACACCCTGTAGAAAAAAGAATAAGTAGTTAGTAGCTTTAGAAAAATATAAAAATAAAAAGCAATAGTTATTTACCTATAGCTAGTCCAGCTGGAAATTTATAGTTCAGATGTATAATTTCAAATCACCTATAAGTTACATTGTATCATTTAGTAATTATTTAGGGAAATTAATAACTTCCATCAATTAAAAAATCATCAAATGTGTTAACTTGGAAATGATACAAAGCAAAGTAGGTTGGGCAAAAGATGAAGGGAAAATTCTGTATTACGAATATCCAACTAGCTATGTGTTTTAGATCAAAAACTTACCTGTTTACAGCAAAAGCAGCCAAATAGTTCGTTGAAGAGTGAACAGCTGGATCAAGAGCTTCTTCATCCACTGAGCTTTGACAGAATTCCCTACTCTCAGATAAACGCTCTGCTAGACCTTTCTCATCAGCACTTTCAGTTTCCAGTTTTAGTTTCACTTCAGCCAACTCCTTTGCCATATTTAGAGGAACCTCAATGTCCGCATGTATGCATCCCTTCTCACTCTCGTATTTCTTCAGAATAGTCGTAGGATTGGTGTTTTCCTCTGATTCCAAAATTTCACCCAAGGCTTTGATTTGACAGTTGATGATATGTTCTGGGAGAATTGGTCCGACGATGTAGCGGATAGAAACACGCAACTCATTCAGCATCGGCCAAATTTTGGATGTAACATGTTTTGAGACTTGACTGAATTGTTTATTCAAATCTTTGTGTTCCAAAGCTATTTTATCGAAAAGCGTTCTTAGAGACTTGTTCATTTCTACATTTTCGATGGTTGGAGCCTTGAGTTTAAACACCATTTCAAAATAGTTCTTAACTTCGAGTTGTAAGGTAGGGATATCACTGTCACGAATCCATTTCAAACTGGCCTCATGGTTTTGTACCCTATCTTGGACACGCTCCAATATACCTTCTAATTTGAGTGATACTGAAGATAATTTTTCTTTATTCCTAGAATACTCTTTGAACCTTGTCGACAAAGTATGGCACGGATGCTCAGAGCTCCTGGAAGCAGCTTCTAGATAGTCTTTCTGTTCTCTTAGAGTTCTGTAGAATGCCTGAACATCGTTTTTCAGAGACAAATTCGCTCCAAGTTTTTCCAGACCTATAATGACATCAGCCATTATCACCTGAATAGCGACTCTATTCAGTTGCCAAGAGCCAGCAATTTCTTTAGCTCTGACTTTATACATAGCTACAACATTGCTATCTTTCTCTTGCTGCTTCTGCTTCGAATTGAACTTAATGGCATGTTTACTGTGGCCTCCGTACATGGCGCCAGTGAAACCAGTATCAGCATCATGAGTCCAATCAACCAAAGGGTCATAGATGAAAGTTTCTAGCAGAGTCAAGAACAATTCTCTTTCACTTCGCAATTCAGTCAGGACATTTAGGCAGGCGTCTTTGAAAATTCCTTCTACACCAGTGACACCTAAAGCAGTTTCGATATTCTGAGTCAATCGGAATGGGACCCGCTCAGGTACTCTTAAATTGTGACCTTTCTCGAAGCAGATATTGTAATCAATGTGGATAACTTCACCAGTGTCGAGTCTGACGAGAATGTTGTCCAAATGACGATCTCCCAAACCAATAATGAAGCCAATGATAGACATCACAGCTGATGAAACATTGTACCGTCTGGTTGCTTTGTACCAATCGCTTGAAGAATTAGCAGATTTAACGAGTTCTTGCGAAAGAACTGTTGCTGGTGTAACGTCAATGAGTTCAGTAACTACCTCCCTCAAGATCTCTTTGGGCCAAGCTTTCCTGTTAGTGGTACTAATGCCAGATTTCTTTAATTTAGCACCAAGTTTCTTGTGGAATACTTCAGTGAAACGTTCTACCTTATCATCCTTAGACTCCTTGATTTTCCACTGCTGAAAAACACTAAAAACTGATGTAGCATTGTCAACCCACTGAATCAGACCTGATCTGGGGCCTAGTGGTATAACAGAGTAGTTGTGAGCACGATAAAGTCCTTCTTTATCGACGCCTGAGAGCATAATATTTGCGAATGACAAAAACTGCATGATACGCTCGTCTAGATGAAGATCTTCCAACCCTTTGAACAAGTAAGTGTAATTCCTTCCATCATCACCTCTGAAGTTCAGTTTCTTTGGTCTAGTTTTACTAGGCAATATCAATACCTGATCATCAACTGATTGAAGATGGATGATCTGACCATTAGAGCCAAGAATTCCAGGCAACGCAAGCTGAGTTTCATTCATGTTAGCAAGTCTGGGTGATATTTCCGACATACTAAGAATACCTGAATTCTTTCTAGAGCTTCTACTGATTTCTACCACTTTATACAGACCTATTATCTTCTCCATAATTTCATGAGCGGTGAAATAATCATCTGGTTCCATCATCTCCTCTATACAGCGAGATATCAATTTCGAAAAATTCTCCTGGAAAGTTTTTTCATGAGGAGTTTCAGCATTTCGACTACTGATTTCATTCAACTGTTCAAGCAATTCCAGAATTGGTTTGACAATTATGTGGAATTTAGTTTTCAAGAGCACCAACTTCTCTTCTTCCAGCAAACTCTTGTTCTTGTTCAATCTTCGACATTCATTTTTCAGTTGATTCATCTTTTTCTGAATCTCTGCCATGTTCTGTGTAAGGCTGCCATACCACAGTTCATCCCAGAGCACAGTTATTCTTCGTAGCTCTATTACCATTCTCTCAGTCTGAACGATACCTGGTGTACCCTGTGAATTTAGCGAATTCACCAAGCTGTTGAAACAGTTATGCATTATCTTGTCACCTTCACCATTATTAGAGTTTTCATTTAAAAGATTGGTTGTGATTTCTTCTTCAGCTGACAACTCTTCTTCTAAGTCTTCATCATCAATAAAACTGACTGGAATTTTCTCAGATTGATCAATGTTGCATAGTTTACTCTCATCAGCTATTTCTGGCCCTTCAATTCCATCTTTCTTCTCAGTCAGGAATTTAGCAAGCATATCAGTGATGTTCTTATTAGTTGAACCTTCACTAACGTTTGACCCTACAATAGCAGGCATAACAATGAGATGAGGACTTTCTTTGGCAAGACGACAAAGCAAGTGGCTGAAACTTTGTCGAACCCATCCCTCGCTGTGATTAAGTCGAGCGAATATTTGAGGGATCACATCTTTCCAGGGTAGAATGCTGTTTTCGGCCAGCAATGTTTCAAACTCTGCTCGAAGATGGGGTGCATGCTTCACAATTAATCCTACCAATCTCAAGGCAGCGACAATTCTACGAGTTGCATCTCTCTTGGAACCAACCGACATTGTGTTGAAAAAATTGAAATATGATTCAATAGATACTGCGTAGAGCTCATAATGTCGTTGGATACTACGTTCACGTACTCTCATCAAATCTCCAACAAAATCAGATGTGAAAGCAATATTGTTTTGAGATAGTACGTTCCTTATCTTGGTCTCAACAAATTCCAGTGACTGTTTAGTTTCATCTAGTCGTAGAGAATAGAGATCATCTAATGCATCAGCACTGTGCTCTTCTTCAGGAATTTCCGGTAACCACGATAGACATTCATGTATTTTGTCGTGTACATCTGACTGATTTACTTCTGTATTGTTAGCACAAGTGACACCCGAGATCAAATTGAAGAGCTTGAAGCTGTCTTTAGAGGATAGGAGTGGGATTTCAGCACGTAGCGTCTTATCAAGGAGAAGTCTTCCCCATTTAAAACTCCAAGAACCCATCCTGAACCAGGTCTTTGAAATGGTCGGATCAAGAACTGATGCAGTTGATATGCAATGACCAATGAACTGATCTTTTTCAGGGACATGTTCAAGATCCGTTGCATTCAATAAAGATGTCAAAAGCTTTGATTTATTGGGTGCAATGTTATTGAGCATTTCTTGCATTAAAATCACCCACTTATAGGATAAGCTATCATCTGAAGTTTCACCCAACCACTTACCTATCTTGAGCGAACTTCTGGCACAAAGATCTCTGATATTTTCAATGTTAGGGATAGCAGTAGAATCAGTGTCTCTTTCATGAGACAACAAAGCAGCGGGACCTAAAGCATGCAGAACAGTAGTGAGAATTAACCCAGTAAATTCCAGACTCTCTTGGTTGATATGAAGAATTTCGGCAGTTTCTTTGTACAGAAAAGCTTCAGACATGTTGAACCCATCCCTTTGCATTTTATGAATATGATTGCAAACAGTTGATGTGAATTCAGCATCTTGAACGGCACTTGGTGCGATGAAATTTGTTTTCAATCCAGTGAAACGATGCATTATCATATTCTTGGCAATGCAAAAGTTTTCTTGTTTCCTTGCTTGTTTGATGCAAATAAATTCTAACTGAGTGATGCTGTTGTCATATCTAGAGTTTTGATAAACCCCATCGATAATTTTAGCATACCGTAGTAGAGACTGGAAGTAGCCTGAAGGTATTAGAGACAAATCGAGATCTGCTTCAGACCAATGATCAGTTATAATAGATGGATCGCACTTAGTAGGATCATTGTCAAGCTGGACGATATTTCTCAACATCTGATAAAGCAACAGAGCACGAGATTTCAACATACGGTCACTGCCTGAGAAATTCAACAATTGAAGAATCCTTTCGATTTCGTGTTCACCTTCCCTAATTTCATTTCGTTGTTTAAGAGTAAGGCCAACTTTGCCATAGAACATAAATTTGGAGTAATATTTCAGAACAATGAATTCCAAGTGGCTGAACTTACTATGCATGTCCACAGCTTTAGAGTAATCAAAGATTTTAGGATCGGTTTTTCCAGTTAAAGTGTTTACCATTTCATCATGCATTCCGTTATCGAATGAAGATAAGGCTGATGCACATTCTGAGAAATCGCTATTGGTGTAATAGGTCAAATTACTCTGAATGAAGGAAGATAGATCAGACAATTCTCTATAGTGACCTAACTCCTGGTAAGCTAGCATTATCAATTCTACTATGAACTCTTTCAAGCAGGTGGGAGTTTCATCATTCTTGGAGTAATTGACCAATAAATCACTAATAGTGGAGTTCAGATGAACATCTGATTCAGTAATCAAATACTCATTCATCAGACAATCTAATGCATACTCATGCTTATGTACAGCAATGTGAGCTGCGGCTGTTAAGAAAGGATAGTTCAAGTCGCACGACTTCACCAAATAATTCTGCAAACCGAGAAGTGGTTCAGGAGAATGCAGTTTTATATGAGTTCTAGCAAACGTAATAATTTGGCTCAATGTATTAGGGTTTTTAGCACAAGAAGCCAAATTTTGAAAGAGATCTCTGAACTGTAGAGCAGAATGTGCCGGACACTCAATGTTATTGGCAACGGAAAGCGAAGCATTTCGAATAAGGTTTATACCTGTAATGCAAGTTTCTTTATTCATTTGATAGAATGACTTAATATTTTTCAAATGGTTTGGAAGGCCGTATGATCCATAAGTAGCAATACCAATATCTAAAGCCTCGATGAACTGCAGAAGAAGTGCTACTTGTAAGTTATATTCAGCGTTATCCTGATTCAAGATATTCTCCATATCAGAATTGTGTCTGCGTCTTCGTGACAAAGTTGGTGAAGATACTTCAGCCGTGGTAATAGACTTTGATGTACTAGCTGCAGGCTTTTGTCCTTTGAAAAGTTGATCAAAAGCCCTTAGGGTAGTCTCTATGAGGGTAAATGTGTCATGGGGCCTTCCTAAGGGAGTTCTCAGCTTGTTATGAACACAGTACTGAGCCAACTGGAAAGCTACCCAACGCATAAGGAGGAAACCATTTTCGTTTACCAAGTCTCTCATGAGATTCTCCCTGGCAATAGAGTCGCATGTATGTTTGTCACTTTCTGTTGAATTACACTGGCTGTTCTGGTAGAAACGAGACATGGTTTGCCATAGACCCCTGAAATCACAAAAAAAAAATTATCATTCTAAATGATTAATCATTTTATATAAAAAAAAATATTAGGTAGCTAGCTATCTACCGTAGCAGAGTGATGATTTTTCATAATTAGCTAGCTAAAAATAGATGAAGTGATAGTAAATAAATCAAACGAATATGCGGAGTAATTTAACAAGAGTGTAGCTAATAGGGTAGCTACAATGAGATATAACTACTTAACTAGTAACGTTATCAATTTCAAGAGAGAAACAAATGATGGATGACGTGCATAATGAACTCTTTGAATAAGAACTTTTTACTAAATAAGTTGAAGGTCCCCTCCACACTAATTAAAATTTGTCTGAAATTCCTTTACATTTTTAGAAACAACGTTATTTAGCTATATCAGTTTCGTAATGAAATATAAAAGAAATATTCGCAGTCAACCTTCACTGCCCAACTTTCTAACCAAATCTCGTATGGTCAAATATTTAATCGAAATTAACTAGGTAATCCTAAGCATTCTTTCTACTTGTATCTAATATTTATTGGATATTTTTAAGTGAAATGATTTTTAGGTAACGGTAGTCATTAATAATATATCTATTTTTATTGTTTTGATTTAGTTTTATTGTTTTGATTTATATCTATTTTTATGTTTTGATTTAGTTTTATTGTTTTGATTTATATCTATTTTTATTGTTTTGATTTAGTTTTATTGTTTTGATTTATTGTAAACCATCCATTTTCTTTGATTAGCAAGTCGGAGGGTACTGCAAAACCCACACAAACAACTTAAATTAGGTACATATCATAATAAATGTAAAGAACCAAATTCGAAATGTTTTGCAGTTTTAAACCAGTAACCTTAGTTCTAATGATAAGATTACTAACAAACTTAGCGTGGAGGAGACCTTTAAAGTTATCATGCAAAAGTAGAACCACAGTCAGTAGCTAGCTAGCTACATAAAAATGGTACGAACCTTTCTGGGACTTTGGCCTGGATGAGGAACACTATCAAATCCTGAATAAAGACGGGAGACAACTCTGAATTGAGGCTAGTTTGCTTGAATTCATTTTGAATGAAGTTCTGTAAATCGGTGCTCAGTGACTTATAAAATTCATCTTCTTCTGTATTTGGTAGTTGTGAATCCTGAGAGGGAGCAACACAAAAGGAATTAGCTAATATAAAAAGCTATAGCTTTCTTTCCAAACAAAGTTTATCATTGTTTCTAGACATTAATTCATATATATTAGGAATAGTAATCGAAATTTTATATTGTATCACGAATCAGCAAGTTAGTATGTTTCAGTGTCTTTAGTCTAAAGGGCCGTACACACGTAGAGTTTTTTAAGTCTTTCCATCAGACTTTTTGCTAAGCTCCTTCCTACTTTTCCAAGAGAATATACGAAAAAACTATATAAATATTATTTATTTCAGTTAGTATCCATAGCTACCTGCAGGTATCATGGATACCAACTAAAATAAATAATAACTAACTATATCGTTTTTTCTTATATTCTCGTGGAAAAAGTAGGAGGAGCTTAGCAAAAAATTTGGTGGAAAGACTTAAAAACCCTACGTGTGTAAGGCCCTTTAGAGATTTCTCAAATATGTTACTTTTGATCGTTGAAATTATCTAACATGGCTAAGTTACATGGGATTGATAAGTTTTGAGTCAAAGATTTTGAAAGTTTATATTTTCTGAGCTGTTTGAGACATAGCTAGCTAAATATATTGGTGATGTAAGAAATTGATGAAAAGCACTAAAATGAGTTAAAAAAAGAGATTGTAGCTACCGGTATATTCTAGGATTCAAAATCTACTAGATCTACCTAACCTAGATGCAGCTAATTAAATTATTAATATGATAACCGATGCTTTTTATCAATATGTTTATCACTAGCACAAATCATTTCCAAAAGCTAGGTATAGCCAAGTTATTTATAGTCTCATAAATTTCACAGATTGAAGTCTGACGTAAGTAATCGAATACAGATAGCAGATTTCAATCATAAATTTGATACTCCGCTTGGACAGAAGAAGTCATATTGCTAATGTACAATCATCATCTCTGTTTTGTAATTAGCTACAAGTCATTTCATCCAACAATACTAGCTAATAGGAAACAAATTCTCAAATAAAACAGCAGTAGCTACAGCTACATAGATCACTCATCATTACATGTTTTATGCAGCATTTATTTATTTATTTATTTATCATCTTGTTATTTGCATAACTCAAAAATTAGTCAACCAAATTGCCTGAAATTTGATGGGACGATTTGTCAATGTTCAGAAATCAGTTTAGCTATTAGATTTTAGGAGCGAACGAGTCAGAGGTTAAGGTCAAGGTCATTTAGGTATAACTTAAGGATTATTGGATGGTGAAGTCATTTTCAAGAATGGTTTCAATTGCACTCACCAAAGAAATTGCGTCAGACTTCAGCATGTACCGAGTAAGCAAACTTGAGGGGATGAGAGCGAGCACCTTAAGGTAACCAAGAGCTCTGTTCTCACCCCATGAAGTTACTTTCAGCCAACACATGTTGATGAAGCTATTCAGCCAATCGCATCCTTGCAGCTGAAAGAAAGAAACAATTGTTAGGATTTTTGACATCCAAAAAGAATCAACTTTGAGAAAAAGATTTATTCCTGGGATATTAAGGGAATAGCCACCCCAGGAATAATCGTTCTTACCTGGGATATTTCCTTAATATAGTAAGAATAAATGATTCTTGCCTGAAAGGCCCCTCGGAAGACGAGAGGCTCAATACCAGAAGAAAACTCACCTCTTTCACAGGAATGAATTTGAAGAGAACTACATAAAGTGCACAGAGAGCTTCGTGAAGTTTGGAAGAGAGTGAATTGTTCGTTGACAGCTTTATCACTTCACGCACTACCGGTGTGAGGGCTTTGAAGTAACCCTCTGAGTACTTCAAAGTTAACAGAGACTTCAGCCAGTCCAAACAAAACAGAAGTAGAGTTTCACTTGCTTCAGATTCCTAAAAGAGAGATAACTAGAGTGAACCAGGGTTGGTCAGAATTAAAAATTATTTTGAAAAAAAAAAGCTTAGCTATGTTTTTTTTTTTTCAAACAAAAATAAATGATTGGTTAATTTTATGGTTTTATTTGATTTTTAGCTATATGGAATTATTTGATAAAACTGTGAACAGCTAATGTTTCTACGAAAATTATTAGCTACAGCTCAACATAACTAGCCAACAACATATTCTAACTCACATATCCGAATAATTTCTCGAGAATTGTGATTATTCTGCTAAGGTTTCCAGAAGGCCCAGACATATCACTGTCTTCTTTTTCACCAGTTTTATCAACAGGTTCTTCTTCACCAGAAGGCACGAAGCTGGCAAAGATACCGGCACTTTTCTTGCTGTTGCCGAAAAGGGGACTGGAACTCTCAAAATTGGAATGAGTTTTGCAGTGAGAGTGAAGTAAGAAGGTGATGGCTTGCTGAACCTGAGGAATAGAAAGATAAATTATAAGCAACTTATTCATTTTAATGAAGAATGACGGTAAGTAGCTAACAGTTTTCCCTGAATTTATTAATTACTCAAGCTATATTCAAAAAAGAAATAGCTAGCTAAAAGATTTATTTACCACAGGTAAGTTTTGACCTTTCTAGGTGAAAAAGGTGACTCACCTTAGGAAAGTTCTTAACAAGTTTCGGGTGGGTTGGTTTCAAATGTACTGCCAATAGGCTGAATAGCGATGGGTTAAGAGCATACATGATGATGATAGAGTTCCTCTGGTTACATAGTTTAGCAAGGGCAGCGAGGTGATAGAGGAGGGACAACTGAGCTTCATGTACATTGTAAGAAACACTAGGGACCAGCGAGGCATTGGCAAAACTGGAGGCTTCTCCTGTCAACAGATTTAAACAAATCTGCAAGAAAAAGTTGAATTTTAGAAAAAGTATTTATTTTTCACCTTGGCTACCTAGCGTACCTAAGTTCCAAGTTACCATACGGTTCCACATTTTTGGACACTTAAGAAAAAAAGTAATAGCTAATAGTTAAATATTCTCTTATTAAGTGTCCGAAAATGTAAAATTGTCCAATAACTCAAAACTTACCCTTTCCGAATTATAGGAGGTCATCTAACCTGCATGTCAGCCAACATGTATTGGTAGATGTCCTGCAACAAGGGGACGTTCTTCAGTGCCAGTGCCTCCTGATCCACAGCAAGGGCTGCCTTCCTCACCATCTCATTGCTGGAGAATCTAAGGTGGCGCAGAGGAGACGTTATGCAGTAAATTGATGTTATGAATTCGGATGAGAGGTTGCCACCCTGATGTTTCAGTAACTGAAAGCACAAGAGATGAAGTGAAAAAGATTAACATAATTATAAGAAAACTTCAGTGGTGTGTGTTTGACCAATTATATTTAAAATATTACAACATGATATCATAGATGAAGAATAATTAGTTAATTCTATGAAATATTTCCTGCTAAAATCACTGTATCTTAGAAAAATATTTATTCATCTGATAACTAACATAAGCTAGAGCGAATGTCTGATAGATGACATTGTTTAGATTATTTTACAAAGATGTTAATTAATTCACTGACATGGCAGAGCAGATTAAGGTAAGAAAGTTGACACTCGTACAGTCCTGTGATTAGTTTAGGTGAACAGAAGCTGATGAACCACTCTATTTGACGCTGTAGTTCAGCAAAGGTGAAACCATCAATTAGTAAAGTGATGATCTGAAAAAAGGAATTAATTATTAGCTTCTCTACTGATTTGATTAACAAGTAATGTATTATTTATAGCTACAGTGAAACTCCTGAGTTATGAAGTATTGGTCCCTTCATAACTCAAAGACACTTCATATCTCAGGTGCACTAGCTAATTTTCTATGATTAATTTTTTTAGAAAACTATGGTCATTGAGGGTCCAGGGATAACTATGACGCTATTCACGACGTATATGATTTTTTATAATTTATACATAGAAAATTACTTCATAGCTCAGGTGCATTTCATAACTCAGGTCCTCCACTACTCGAGTGCTTCATAACTAAGGAGTTCAACTGTATAATATATATAATATAAATTATCTAATTAGCTAATAAGATTTCATCATTTCAAAACTTACCTCACACAGAGAGGTAATGAGGGTAGAACTAGCGGCTATGTAGCCAAAGTGATCTAAATCCGTTACATTCTTGACTATAACTAGGAACTGGTTTCTGATGTGTTCTTTCTTCATGGCAGTACTAGGCAGAGCCAATAGGACACTGCTATAAACACCTATTAGGTGCTCGCACTTTGTCGTGATGCTTAACGGAGAGTCAGAGTCTGCATCTCTATTGGAGGAAGCTGATACGGGAATTTCCTACAGAGGAAGGATGATATAAATGATAATCTTTATTAAATATATAAAAAAAGGACACAGTAGTAACATAAACATTAAATGGAGTAGCTAGCTACAGAATATTTAAGCACATACAAAATTTCACATGAAACTTTTTGCGTTTCACATGAAATAGCCACAACAAAATGAAATCAACTAGAGTATAGTAAATAATTAAATATATAGCTAACTAAATTATTTATTCAAAGAAGCAACTAAATTATTTATTCAAAGAAGCATCTAAATTAGTTTCAGATATATAGTCAAGATTAAAATGTAACATCAGTTTTGATGTTGTCGTGATTTTTAAGACAACAAACTGTGAGAAAAAATAGCTCTCTTTAACAAAGTTATCTGTCTATTTAATATTGATGAATTTATCACTACTTTAAGGTAAACTTCTCAATAGTTGAATATCTATTTTGATGCGCAACATAGTTTTTAAATTTATTTATTTAAGATATCACCCGAATAGCATCTAGGTACTATAATGGGCTTGAGGATATTAAATATTTCTATACATTGGTTTGAATTTCGAAAATGCATATCATTTTTTATGTGAACGAACTTGTAATGGTTTTAATATCTTCAATAAACATCATTATTATTACCTCTACAGAACCGGTAATATCCTCAATGAATTGGTTCAGCAGACTGACGCCTGTCTCTTCATAGCGCATCCAAAGGTTCTTGAAACATTGCAGTGAGAGATGAATGTAGTGAGTAACCTGACGAGGCAACTCAGCATCTATGTGCCAACCAACCAGAATATCCACAAGGTCCTGAAGAATATAATAGAAACATGTTAATATATTAGTAGCTAACATCTAACTTCTAAAGTAAAGATCTTAGGAGTTATCAATTATTAGGGTAATGGAGTAATTAGGTACAGGATGCTTATTTTCCATTCACCAATTAAACTAACTAATTAAAATGAGTCCTCCGCGCACTCACTCACACAACTTACGGACACTCCAAGGAAGACATAACAACACTCTACAAACAGTTCATCAGACCCATCCTCACCTACGCCCACACAGCCTGGTCACCTGACATATCCAACACCCACCTACAGACACTCCAAAAAACACAAAACACTGCACTCCGCATTGCCACCGGTTGTACATAAACAACACCCACACACCACCTACACACAGAAACACGAGTCCTACCTCTCACCTCACACATGGCCATGAGGGGCACACATTTTTACACTTCTACACTAGACCCCTCACATCCCCTACACTACATGCAAACTGAGAGGAGGACATCACGCACACTACACATCACCCCCTCCACACACCTCTCCCTCCACACCCGACAACACTTCTCTTCACAAACACATACACACCACTTTCACACAAAGAGCTCTAGCCTCCTCACTTCCTAACAAACTCCTTGGGTCTAGGCCTCCAGTCATCGACCCTAATGAGTCGGCCATGTCTCGTCGTGACAGGGACACCCTATCACGTCTGAGATGTGGCCACCATCCTTCCCTTCCTTACTACATGCACAGGATTGGGAGATCGGACTCTGATCGGTGCGACTTCTGCCAAGCCGACCAGGGCACGATCTCTCACATTCTCACACAATGTCCGTCACTACACCAACACAGGAATACACACAACATTCACTCACTGGAGCACCTTTGGACCCATCCTCAGGCAGTTATTAACTTCCTGAGTGATGCGGGTTTCCCTTAGGCCCACACAGTGCCTCGGGTGGCTGAAACCCGGGGCGCCCCTGGCCACCCCTCCGTCCCGGCGAGGATGTTGGGGAGGTTAAACAACAACAACTAATTAAAAAATATTTAGCTAATGATTTATTTGTAATTTGTAAAGAATAAGCATATATACTGTAATTGGTTAGGAATTAAGAAATTAGCTACATAATCATATGCTATAAATGTAACGAAAGGTTAGTTAACTGATCAATTTCAGAGCTAAAAATAGCTAAATATTTTCTAAAGGTAGCTATGTAGGTAGAAAATATTATGTCAGTTTTATCTTATCAAAGTAGCAACATTTGAGATGGGGATGGGTAATTAGCTAGCTAGGAAACTGATTAAACAAAATGAACTGTTTTCAACCTAGAATTCAGTAGCTACCTCACTAATTCAATTGATATTTAATAGCTCATTTTATTAAACAGCTAGCTACAAGTAACAGGCTTAACTTTACATGACAAATAAAGTGAAAGATATGTTACCAATTTACCTGAAATACACTGTTAAGTAGTTGGGGCATTGCAACACCAATACTTTTGAAAATGTCCACACAAGCCACCATGAGTGCATGGTCCTCAGTCTCTTCTAAGACCTGCAGGACACTGTTGATGATATCCTCTCCAAATATGACCGACTTTTTCCGAGAACCGACATCTAATTTTATGCCTTGTTTGAGGGAGAGTAGCAAAAGCACTTTGGTGCTGGTAGAGGATTTGGACTTGCTACTCAGCTCACCAATTACCATCTCAATGTACCTAGAGAAAAGAAAATAATAGAATACTAGAATTAGTAGGTAGCTACCTATCTCAAATTATCTTTTACTCATATAACTTCAACACTAAATGAAATGTAGGCAGCCATAACCAATTTTCTGATAGGGATTCTTTTAAGAAGTTACAAATTTAGGTAAAAGTTATAGCTACTGCGGTAAGAAAATTCTGAAACTAGATATATAGCTATGAAGAGTAAATAGCTAATGAAATTTTAGATGATTGAGAATGTTGGGTACTGTACAATTTTACAATTGAATAGCTATCATAAATACCTTTGATCTATGATAGCTATGGCTACCAAATAGCTAGATAATTTAAGTTACCTTCTATCATCTTCAAACATTAGATGATTAATGAGACCCATGGTATTAGCTGCCTCAACTCGGCAAGTTTCAAACGGAGACTTGGTGAGCAGTTCAAAGAGACTGTCAAACAGGAAGTGACAATTCTTCCGCACATAATAAAAGTTATCATGAAGCTGGATAGTTCTCTGAAATATGAATTGAATGGATTTAAATTGAGCAATACTTAATCAAATTAATGAAATTTATAGATACACTATTGACTAGAGAAAGCTACTAAAAAATTAATTTCTTAAATTATAATTATGAATGATAGCTCCATATAGATATATAAATTTTGTCTGTGCAACATTTATGGGAATAAAACAAACAAAAAAAAAAGACTTGTGGAGAAGTTATAAAATGCATCACTAGATGGCAATTTATCAAATTTAATTCTATTATTTTTTAATGAACAAAGTAGCTATATTATAGTAGCTATAGATCGAATTATGCTGATTTTATTCAAGCACATATTAGCAAGTATATAATTTCACTCTCACCCTACATTGTAACTTACATTTAATTGCTGTACTTGTTCAAGAAAATTAGATTCAATTTCCTCTCTGTGTAGACGCTTCAGTTGACTTGTGATGAGACTTTCATCTGATGAGTTAAAAGATGATAACATGGTAGCTATATATATACTATATAAAAGCTATAATTGTTTCAGTATAATACACTCACAGCAAGTTAAATAATTCAATGAAATCATGTTTAGTTATATCAACCTATATAAAGCAATTTCTTATAATAACACAATAGCTACTTACCTTTCTTGCCCCTGTCACCTCTTCTATCATGGTCATCATCGTATCTAGAAGATGGTTTCCTATCGCTATATTTGGAGGGCTCATCCCTTTCTTTTCTCCTTATAATTTGATGGTTAGGCATAGCTACTCAATATATTGAATTTGCTAGCTACAAAATAATATTACAGTCATGATAGAAAACTGAAAGAATGTACAAGAATCAAATTTAAATTCTATCAAATTAAAATAATCAAAGAATTTGAATCAGCTGATACATTTCAAATTTACAGAGTAGCTAGATAAACTTGAATTAACTAATTAATATTCAAATAGTCCAGGTAATAAAAGATACCCTTTCTCCCCATTTTAATGGCGAGTTTATGACAGCTATTTTGAGCCCTTCAATTGCAAATGGGAAGAAATATCTAATTTTCTCCTATGCTACAATGCCAGACTGCAGGAACTGGAAAACAGTTCCGTGTTCTCCGAGAAAATCTCAATTTTGAGCTCTGTTCTCAGTAAAAATACATGTAAACATAGGAGGAAATTAAGGATTATTCAAACAGAAAATGTTGAAAATGTCCCATATTCTGCAGACTGGCTACAATGTTATTTTGGAAAGAATTTATGATAATTTGAATTATTTGATCACTTTGGAGAATAGTTTGGTTATTTTTGGAGAAACCTGGAAAAACAAAAGAAGAGTTTATGGCTATATGCCATGTTTCCAAGTGTGGTAGAAAAGTTGCCAAATGGATAGCTATAGACTACCACATTTAAGATGCATTAAAGAAGAAATTTGACTTCCTAATGAAGATTTTACACTTGGAATCTGGAAACATCCATATGCTTCATGAATCATGTCTGATGCATGTGAATCTCTTGAGACTGTTTTTGAGTGATTAACTTGTTATATAAAGGTTTTTCAACCTAATTCACCGCTCAAAAGTTGCCAATATACTGGCGACTTTAGCAATGCTTTGAAACATGGAGTTCATGAGTAATACTATTTTACTTCGCCTGAGCACAGTACAATTAATTTCCTAATTTAACAGTTGGCAAAGCATGCACAATCAGTCTACAGATATTTAATTTTTGGGGCAATTTCTCTCCAAAGATTTTCAAATTTCTCTCCAAAATGGCCAAAAATGTCAAAATAGTGAAAATACTTTCCAATAATGAATAATTACTTGTAAACATAGCCAGACTGTAAAAACTGGTAAAGTTTTCTCCAGAAAATACTCATTTCCCTTCATATTCGAATAACATACAAGAAATCAAAGACAGAAAATGCTAATGTCACATATTCTGCACTCTAGAAACAGGAATTATTCAGAAAATTGTCGCCAGATAATTCAGGATTTTAATTTCAAGTCTTCAATACATAGTCGCCAGATAAACATCAAAACATCATGCATCTTTTGCAGACTGGCTAATTTACATGATTTACGCCTTCAGGCTCTCAGTCTGCAGAATGTGGGACATTTTTAACACTTTCAGTGCGAACAACGAATAAGTAACAACCCTTAATTTCTTCCTATATTTACCTTGTCAGAATGCGGGAAAGTCATATTTTCATCGGAATTTATTTATTTATCATCTTGTTATTCACGTAACTGAAAAAGTGTTCAACCAAATTTCCTGAAATTTCGTGAATCAATTGGGTCCATGTCCAGTGACCTGCTGCTAGAATTTTGACAGTGACCCTGTCAAAGGTCAAGGTCATTTATAATTCAAAAAGTATTGAACCATATTGCACTAAACTTGGTGGGACGATTGGTCAATATGCAAGAACCATTTTGTTAGATTTTGGGAGCGATCAGGTCAAAGGTCAACGATCAAGGTCAAGGCCATTTGTAACTCAATAACTCTCTAAGAGTATTCAACCAAATTGTCTGAAATTAAATGGTACAATTGGTCTATGTCCAGGAACCATCTGTTAGAATTTTGGAAGTGATCCGGTTAAGGGGACCGACTCCGTAAAAAGTTAAAAATTTAGCAAATATTTTTTTATTGCTTAAATAGCTTCAATTATATGGTAAGATTGTCTGTGTCAAATATTAATACTATAGGTAGCGTATAATCTTGAGTAGATTTATTTTTTCGAATTTACCTCTTATAAAAATAGTTGTTTATTTTTTTATTTTTGCTTTAGCAAAGAATTATTGTCGGTTATATGCCTGAAGTACCCTGCTGACAGAAAGCCCTGACAGCCCAAGGGGATTCAGTGCCAGACAAAAAGAAAAAAAAAAAAAACTTTGTTTGGCTTTTATTACCTGTTCTGAAAACCTATAAATTACTGTATTGAACGTTCAAAATCTCCGTCAATTTTGAAGATACGGCATTGCGGGTTTTTGAATTCGAAGCGCAAGATAATGCTCTACAATATCCGTTGAACAAAATTTCTTATCTTGGACTTAGACTTTTTCAGTATTTGTTTTTTTCCGGAAATTGTGAAATAAAATTTTTTTTTGGAAAAATTAGAAAAATTTAACAATAAATATGAAATCAAAATTTTTGTTCAACGGAATGCAAAAAACCGCAATGCCGTATCTTCAAAATTGACAGAGATTTTGAAAATTTATATTTTTCATTTTTTTCCGTTTTCTATGCGTCAAATCGAAAAAAATTCATAAACAAAAAGGGCTTAGAATTAAATTTTCTATATGGATACCAAGTTTCATAATCGTAGCTTCAATAATAAAAATGTTTTAAATTTCGGGAGTCGGTCCCCTTAAAGGTAAAACAAGGTCATTTATAACTCAATAACTCAAAAAATATTATATCATATTGCATGCAACTTGGTGGGACGATTGGTTATTATCCAGTAAGCATTTAATTAAATTTTGGGAGGGAACGGGTCAAAATGGCAGCGAAGGTATGCGCTCTACCGAGTGCACATAATCTAGTTACATGTATTATACTGAGAACAGAAGCTAAAATACCAAGTTAAATAGTATGGCTGATAATGGCTCAATAACTCTCTATTTGTCTCTCTCCAAAATGATCAAATTATTATAAATTCTCTCTAAAATAACATTGAATGAGCATTAAAAGATGGAAAAAACTTATGCTCAAAAGTCAAATCCTTTAATGTGGTATCTATGATTCCAAAATTATATTCTTATTTGAATTATTGGTCAATTATTTAATAATTTAATCAAGTAAAGTTAACGGACTAGAAATGAAGCTAGTAAACATAACGGACCAGAATTAAACCTAGTAAAGATAAGTTAGATAACGGACTGTGATCCGTTATCCATGTTTCAGAGGCTGGAAAATTATAAGCCAATTTTTTAGCCAAAATTTCAGAAAAATGCTGACTTGGCTCATTTCTTGGAAGATTTCAAGCCAAAATTAACATGGGAACATAGGAATTTATTCAAAATTTAAAGCCAATTACCAAGTAGCTAATAAAGCATGTCCAAACTCGCCATTTTAATTGCGAGTTTGTGACAGTTATTTTGAGCCCTTCAATTGCAAATGGCGAGTTTTATCTATTTTTCTCCTATGCTACAATGTTATTTTGGAGAGAATTTATGAAAATTTGATCATTTTGGAGAGAGCTGGAGAGACAAATGGTGAGTTTAAGAGACATACTATTTTACTTGGGCCAATTAGACATATCTGAGATTTGACCATTTCAAATCTAAGCTAATAAATTGGCTTTAACTGACATACTCTTATACATGATCCGTTATCTAATATCTATACAAATTACTTGCTTCCAAAAATATTCCACAGACAAGTTGGTAGAATTTTTCACCTTTGAAAATAATATTCTAGCTTAGTCGGTGGATTTTTAGCTACTTATTCCCATGTTACCATTAATTTACAGTGGCTAAACAATAATGAGGAAAATTTTGAACTGTTGGTGGATCATCTAAACATGTTGGTGGATTTTTTTCAGCTTTTTGAAAAAGTCAGTGGGTACTGGGTTTTTGTGCACCAAATACTGAAATACAGACAGCTTCCTGTAATCTGGCCAGACCAGGCCAGTAGCCGTCAGCGTCGCTGCGTCAGCCATCAGTAACAGACCTGTAACACCAATACATAGGCTAAATATTTTTTAGATTCTAGTTTGAAGTTTCTACCTAAATACAAAAATATATATGGTATTTATGTAGGAACAAAGTCAAGAAATGCTATTATATTTAAAGGAATGAAATGTAGACAGTAGGGTCAAGTCAAACAGATACCTAAATTGGATACGTATCTAAAAGCTGAGCGGCGCACCAGATTACGGGCCAGACTGTATTTCATGGCAAATTCCATTTGAAAATAATATTCTGGCAAAGACGGTGGATTTTTAGCTATTTATTCCTATGTTACCATTAATTTTTGGTGGAAAATGAGCAAAATGTTGGTGGATCAGCCAAATTACAGGGAATTTATGGTGGATTTTTTCAGCTTTTTGAAAAAGTCAGTGGAATTTTGTGCACCAAATACAGACTGGATTACGGGGCTTACGGCACACCACTGTACGTTCTATTAGATTAATGATATACAGTTAATTTGATAGGTAATTGTTGAATCAAATTTATGACTGATGGTACGGTACCTAAATCCAATGTGTATACTCAACAGTTTAATTCTTTGATTGCCAGTCTGCAGAATATGGAACATTTTTCCAAGACTCTCTGCGGGAGTTTTTGATTGAATTTTAGAAATTGGAGATCTCTGCGGTCAGTCTGAAAAGAAGGTCTCCTCAGACCCAGGATTTATTACAGAAATTGGGATTTGGGCGCAGCTAATAACATGGGAACATAGGAATTAAATAGGACATGGGCGCAGGATTAATCCACAAATCCTGCTGTACTTTTCAGACAGGCTCTGCGGGAGATCTTGAATTAATTCCTATGTTACCATTGATTGAGATGTTTAATTTGAAATAGAAAATAAAATTTACCATAGAAAACTGTAATAATTATAATTTTATGTGGTAACAGACACCAGAGTCCAGAGTGGAATAATAACTCATTTCAGATTGACTAGTAACTCTGTTAGGAATTTAGAATGAACAAAAATTACTCATTTTAACCCTAAAAAATGCAGAAATCAGTAAATTATTTTATGAATTTCAATTCCGCAGTAAAAACTAATGTAAAATAAGTCATTTATGCTTCACAATTGAGCTTGTTGTGATGATAAACATCACTGATGGGAATGCATGAAGTTAGGAGTAACTCTGTTAGAATTTATGTTTTCCAGTTAGGACCAGAGTGGAATAATAACTCATTTCAGATTGACTAGTAACTCTGTTAGGAATTTAGAATGAAAAAAAATTACTCATTTTAACTCTAAAAAATGCAGAAATCAGTAAATTATTTTATAAATTTCAACTCCGCAGTGAAAACTAATGTAAAATAAGTCATTTAAGCTTCACAATTGGGCTTGTTGTGATGATAAACATCACTGATGGGAATGCATGAAGTTAGGAGTTACTCTGTTAGAATTATGTTTTCCAGTCTGGGTAACAGTTGTAAACTTTCAGTCTGAGGTCTAAATAAAAACATATTAGTTAGCCGCCAGACTGTATTTAATGGTAAATTCCACCGACTTGTCGGTGGAATTTTTCTGCACTGAAAATAATATTCTGGCAAAGTCGGTGGATTTTTAGCTATTTTTTCATGTGTTACTGTTACCATTAATTTTCAGTGGAAAAATGGGCAAAATGTTGGTGGATCAGCCAAATTACTTGAAATTTATGGTGGATTTTTTCATCTTTTTCAAAAAGCCATGTTTTAAAGTATGGACAAAGTCGCCAGTATATTGGCGACTTTTGAGGGGTTAAATAAGTTGGAAAACCTGTAAATAACAAGTAAATCACTCCTAAAATAGTCTCAAGAGATACACATGCATCAGGCATGAAGCATGAGGATGTTTCCAAGCGTAAAATCTACACTTGACTAGGAACTCAAATTTCTCATTTAAAGTATCTTAAATGTGGCAACCTAGATTCATTTTCACACTAAAGTTCTAAACTGGCGACTTTCCTGCCACACATTAAAACATGGTCAAAAAGTAGTGGAATTTTGTGCACCAAATACATACTGGGTTAGCCGTTAGGTAGATGTATCGGCCAAGTAATAAAGCATGTCCAAACTCGCCATTTTAATGGCGAGTTTGTGACAGTTATTTTGAGCCCTTCAATTTCAAATGGCGAGTTTTATCTATTTTTCTCCTATGCTACAATGTTATTTTGGAGTGAATTAATGATAATTTGATCATTTTGGAGAGAATTTTTTTAATTTTGGAGAGAGCTGGAGAGACAAATGGCGAGTTTGTGAGACATACTATTTTACTTGGTGTATCGGTAGCCGGCCCGCCGGAGTCGTGCCGCCCCGCCCAGACTGTATTTCATGGTAAATTCCACCGACATGTCGGTGGAATTTTTCTGATTTGAAAATAATATTCTACCTATCCAGTCTGTATTTGGTGCACATAATTCCACTGACTTTTTGAAAAAGCTGAAAAAATCCACCATAAATTTCCAGTAATTTGACTGATCCACCAACATTTTACCCATTTTTCCACCTAAAATTAATGGTAACATAGGAATAAATAGCTAAAAACCCACCGACTTTGCCAGAATATTATTCTCAGAGGGGAAAAAATTCCACTGACAACGACATGTCGGTGGAATTAACCACGCAATACAGACTGGCTACCTATCAAAGTCTGTGGATTTATAGCTATTTATTGACCCAGTTTGCAGAATATGGAACATTTTTCAAAGACTCTGCGGGAGTTTTTGATTGAATTTTTAGAAATTGGAGATCTCTGCGGGAGATCTTGAATTAATTCCTATGTTACCATTAATTTAGCTGCGGGAGATTCTAAATCTGCTACTGAGAGTCAGAGAGAGAACTGTCTCTCAAATTAAAATCTCTGCGGGAGAAGAGACGCATTCTGCAAACTGGATTTATTCCTATGTTACCATTAACTTTCGGTGGAAAAATGGAGAAAATGTTGGTGGATCAGCCAAATTATTGGAAATTTATGGTGGATTTTTTCAGCTTTTTCAAAAAGTCAGTGGGATTTTGTGAACCAAATACAGACTGGCCGCCCCCCGAACCCCCCTGCCAGGTCATTAAACAATCATGAAGTGTGCAGAGCAACAAACTAGCGGATACAACAAACTACATAACAGTCATTTACGTTGAGATAATAAGACAATTATTAAAAAGTACAGTGGTGCGCCGCTCAGCTTTTAGACACTGTTGCTAAATTGCGGCAGTGGCACACTAACTAACTCCAGGAGTCCAGACTGCAAAGCATGCACAATCACAAAATGGCCAAAAATCTAAAAATACTCTCCAATAATTACATGTAGACATAGGCATTGAATAATAAATTGTCAATTAAATAGAAATTTGAAGGGAATATCAAATTTAAAATAAAGTAAGTAGGTATCTGCAAATGAAAGGCCGCACTCGCAGAAATATTTTTATCACATTATTTATTTTTAAAAATTTCCGATGGTTAAAGTAACTTGTGTGTGCTTCTGGTACGAGTAGGTATGTATATCATTCATTAAATAAATTTCATTTAGTAAAAATATTAACATATTTTCATTTATACCATTCATTTTCAATATATTGTCAAATCAATCTGATGTATATGTCAGGCACTTTTGGTTGATCGGCCATATCGATCAATTTAGCTATGTTCAATTATCGGTTACCTTTAAAGGTCCCCTCCAAGCAATATTTTTTATTGCTTAAATCAACGAGGCTAATGTTTCTTATCATTTTACTGCAAACCCCATAAAATTTGATAGCATATTTTTAATTTTATATGCTTTTAAAGATTTTTATAATCGAAACTCTACAAAACCTACTCTACTTCCGACTTTCTAATTTTCAGTCTAAAGAAGAAGAATGTACACCATTTGTTTTGATTGTCAACTAGGTACTTGGTTTATTAAATTTATTTATTATTCGTTTTAAGGTTTAAATTTGAATAAACTTATTATAGAAACGTTTATATACTTTTAGAAACAATTAATATATTTAAAGAAGGCCAAGAATGCATTGTTTGTTTAAAAATCTAAATTTAAAATCAAAACAAAGGGTGTACAATCTTCTTTCTCAGCGTCAGGTTGGAGATTTGCTTGATTGTTGCTCACAGAGTGTTAAAAAACTTTAAAAGCAAATAATAAAATATATACTGAACCGAATTGTATGCGGTTTGCGGAATAATGATCGTAGACCTTAGTTCTATACCTAATATTATGTAATAAACTCATTTTTTTTCGGAGCCTGGAGAGGACCTTTAATTGTTAATAGACCAGTAAAGTAAAGAGAGCAATTGGTTCCAACTCAGCTTATCAGCAAAATATTCATATGCTATTCTTACGGGGATTACCTGACGATTTACTCATCTTCGACAATTTTATTTGGACTATTTAGAATTATTTAGATATTTAGGTAATATCTAACCGCATTCTTGCTGTAAAGTTTATTGAAATTAGTTTTTTATGTTATTCGTACGATGAAATCACAGAATCTATACTATATATAATATACCTAGGTACATACCTATACTAGCTATCAGTTTTATGTCATTTAAAGAATGGTGGTAAAAATTGTTTTCTTTAAGATCAATGATACAAATTGGTACCACTTTCATAATCGTGCAATTCAATGGTTATTTACGGACGAAAAAAGTAAATTTTTGAATTTTTTTTTAAGTACTATGCATTTTGTTTAGTAGAGGTCCTACTTGCGATTGTTTTGTTTTTGCATGGCTACTGACTAGTAAATATTAAAATATAATACTGGTGTGGCAAAAGTCAGGTACTTAATTATGCAAAAACTAAGAAAGATAGTATCGTTTGGTTAATTTTAAACTAAAGAGGAGATTTGAAATTGTTTTTTCCTTCGTATATCAATGATTCAGTTGTGATGATGGTATTTTATACGGTTACAGGAATGTTTAATAAAGCATCCTCAAAAGGTTACTGTCAGGTGCGGTATATGTCATGCAAGAGGATCATCGGTCCATATTTCTTTGAGAATGAGAACCAGAAAACTGAGACTATAAAGGGAGCATCATATCGAAAATGCATTGAAAAATTTTTAATCCCAGATATCCAATATATTAATTTAAATGATATGTGGTGCCAACAAGACGGTGCCTTTCATCCATGAAGTTTGGAAGCACAAAGTCATCAGCCGTGGGACACAGATTGCGTGGCTAGCCCATTCTCCAGATTTGAATCCTTTGGATTTTTATTATTGGGCTATAGCTCAAAATAAGTGTATTCTGCAAAACCAACTACAGTGGACGAAAATGAAGGCCACTTCCAGCACCTTCTATAATATGTATTTCTTGTTATCAATCATTAAAAATCCACTCTTCTTGAGCATTTTGGTGTATTATTTTTTTTCCATCAATATAACTATGAATAAAAGCCACTGAAAAATATCAAAAATGTTGAAGCACACTGTACAGTATACATGTATATACTATACTATTAAACTAGATTATATGCACTCGGTAGAGCGCATACCTTCGCCTCCGCTTTGACCCGTTTTCTCCCAAAATTTAAAAAACTGCTCACTGAATAGTAACCAATCGTCTCACCAAGTTGCATGCAATATAGTACAATACTTTTTGAGTTATCGACTTATAAATGACCTTGACCTTTGACCGGATCGCATCCAAAATTCTACCAGATCGTTCCTAGACATTGACCAATCGTCCCATCAAATTTCAGACAATTTGATTGAATACTTTTGGAAATACTGAGTTACAAATGGCCTTGACCTTGATCTTTGACCTTTGACCCGATCGCTTCCAGAATCTAACAAAATGGTTTTTGCATATTGACCAATCGTCCCACCAAGTTTCATGTAATATGGTTCAATACTTTTTGAATTATAAAAATGACCATGACCTTGACCTTTGACAGGGTCACTGCCAAAATTCTAGCAGCAGGTCACTGGACATGGACCAATTATTTAGTAATTATAATTAATTAAAGGTCCTCTCCAGGTTCCGGAAATGAAACTAATAAATGAGTTTATTACATAATATTTTTGATCTAAGATCCATATAGGATCATCATTCTGCAAACTGCATACAATTCACCCCTTTACACATATATTCTGTTAAAATATATATATATGTTCTTCTCATTGTCAATTTCTCGAATGAGTGTTTTTAAATTATCCGTATCTAGATCAGACAATTTGTAAACGTCCATATGAAGATTCAATGTCATCCACATAGTAAACAGAATATAGTATAGTACCCCAGTTACATGAATTGTTTAAATTTATTCTGGGTAGGCTGTGACGTCATGTATGTAAGCAACAGGTCACGTCATAGTAAACAGAATTCCTGTGGGTCACGTGGAATAGAGAATTAAGATGGCGGCCAACGCGACCGATCTGACTAATGATCTAATTATCTTGAATAAATCGTCTTCTTCAAGACTAAAAATTTGTTACTATTTTGGGTGTAAAAAGACCAGTAGCAATTTCATCAACAGTCATTTTTTAATTTGCGTCCGTATGACTATAAAGATTGGATAATAGCATGCGGTAATGTGGAAATAAATAAAATATCACCGAAAACGTTATTTAACAAAAGTTGGGTGTGTTGCAGCCATCTTTTGTGTTTGTACTGTACGTATAAACGTACGCATCATTGTTGATATGTGACGTCACAGCCTACCGGGACACGCGTAATATCCCCCCTATAGCTCTGGGATACTATATCTTCTCTGTACTGTGTCATCCATCTGGAAATTATGTAAACAACGGCATCAATCGGATGATCGCTCAAAAGTATGTTAACTAATAATTTGAAAACCCTACATTGAAGATACAGTGATTTCATCCGAAATATTGAATCAATAACTTAGTAATGTTTATCTATCATTTAATGTTGAAATATTCCATATGAAAATTAAGCCGTTCCTGTTTAGGTCTCCCATTTTAAGTACAAAGAAAAAGAATGTACGTCGTTTAATCGATCTGAATGTCAGTTCGGTGGGTATAATCTATAAAATATTGGATTTGAGAAATTCTTAATAGTAACATTAATTTAATTCATGTATTCATAATTTCATTAACAAGTTAGTATTTTGTGTAAGTTACGTTAAAGAGCGTAAAGTTATAAAAACGGTTTCTTAATCTATACTATAATAAGAGCATCGTACGTCTGTCTGTCCGTCAGTCTATCTGTTTGTGTCTCAAAAAAAAGAGTAAAAAATATAATTTTGATAAACGAATCTATAGTACCTATATGTATATATATGTTTGCATTTGAATATTATCTTAAACCCAATTAATCTCTTATTAATTGATCACTCACTGAATGAACAATAGGTACTGTACTACTTGCCATAATAAAAAACAGTATTGGATACTTTCGTGTTATTCACACTCCATACTTACTATTTTTAATTTATGCGTGTTGCCTTGATGACGTCACACTCACAAAGCACCAGATTTGTGACAACAGCTCACAAAGCTGTTGCTACACGAAATATTGAGCAACAACGGCTGTAGTCCCACAGTAGGAATACATAATATGATAATATTGATATTGTCAAACTGACAATAATTGAGTGATTTGTGACGACCGTGAAGTAGTTAAGACAACAGTTTTAAGGAGAAAAGTACGGGTGTTGCAGTTTAAACTAGATAATGTGCACTCGGTAGAGCGCATACCTTCGCCGCCGCTTCGACCCATTCTCTCCTAAAATCTAATGAACTGCTCACTGGATAATATCCAATCGTCCCAACAAGTTTCATGCAATATGGTTCAATACTTTTTGAGTTATTGAGTTATAAATGACCTTCACCTTGACCTTTGACCAGACCACTTTCAAAATTCTACCAGAGGGTTCCTGGACATTGACCAATTGTACCATCAAATTTCAGACAATTTGGTTGAATACTTATTGTTTCAAATGGCCTTGACCTTGATCTTTGACCTTTGACCCGATCGCTCCTAAAATCCAACAAAATGGTTGCTGTATATTGATCAATCCTCCCACCAAGTTTCATGCAATATGGTTTAATACTTTTTGGGTTATAAATGGTCGCACCCAAAATTTTACCATATGGTTTCTGGACATTGACCAATTGTATCATCGAATTTCAGACAATTTAGTTGAATTCTTTTTGAGTTACAAATAGTCTTGACCTTGATCTTTTGACCTTTGACCCAATTGCCCCCAAATATAACAAAACTGTTCCTGTATATTGACCAATCTTCCCACCAAGTATCATGCAATATGGTTCAATACTTTTTGAGTTATAAATGACCATGATCTTGACCTTTGACCGGGTCACTCCCAAAGTTCTACCAGCAGGTCACTGGACATGGACCAATCGTTCATCAAATTTAAGGCAATTTGGTTGAACACTTTTTCAGTTAAACGAATAACAAGATGATAAATAAATAAATAAATATACCACGGTTAAAATATTACCTTCCCCCATTCTGCGAGGGTAATTAGGAATTTAAAGTGTTGCTGTTATGACGTCACGTACACAAAATATTTCCATTGCCCTTACTATATTTCAATTCTATTTACGGCTATCAAACCAAGATGGCAGCACAAAGAGTTTTGGAACAGAAAATTGCGATAGTAGTGTGTCCTATTGTAGTATAATATCTTTGATTTACTATATTATATAACAATATCACCACATAATAATAAAATACTAGCGCTACCCGTGGATAATCCACGGTTTTTTACATAGATTGATCACGTGTGTAGTATGTATATCTTTAACTTAAATTGTAATCTCCATAAATTTGTATAGAATGACAAACGATATGATGGCTCAATTCAAAGGGAAACTAAAAATAACAGCATTTAAATAATTCTCATCCTCATTCGGGCAGAGGCTAATTAATTTGCTTTTCCGTTTTTCTGTTTTTCCCGAATTTTCATTTTCTCGGAATTTTCAGCTTCCTAATATTTTGGTTTCTTGATTTTTCAATTTTCATAATTTTCATGATTTTTGGTTTTCCGAATATTTCAGTTCTTTGGTTTTTTTTTCGTATTTTTTGAGTTTCTTTTCTAATTTTTTTTCCTGAGTTTTCCAGTTTTGGTTTTCCAGATCTTTTTCAGTCTTACCAGATATTTCAGTTTTCGTATTTTCCTGATTTTCCATTTTCGTTTTTTTTTCCATTTTGCCTGCTTTTTTAGTTTCTCTCGATTTTTCGTATTTCGACTTTTAGATGTGTCAAAAAATTTGTGTCAAAAAACTTTGTGTCAAAAAATTTGTGTCAAAATTATTTGTATCAAGAAAATTTGCGTCAAAAAAATTTGTGTTAAGATTTGTGTCAAGAGAATTTGTGTCAAAAAAATTTGTGTTAAGATTTGAGTCAAAAAAATTTGGGTTATTAAGATATCGATTATCTGAGCGTAACACATGTGCGAACTAATTACAAGCAGAATAATATTATAATAATAATAATTCATTGTTCGACTGTAAAATCACTCATTCACTGATGTTTATTTTATGTTTCTTAATTACAATTAATTTGGATATCTTCTACATAGTGTAAGATCACTCAAAAATTAATTTAAAAAGTTTGTTCTTGTGACAATTTTAAGGCAAATAATATGTTGCCTATTTACATACTTATTAGTCTTTTTATTTGATAGTTTAGAGTTTAAAAAGAGTGTATGGAAGTATTAAATTTATAGGTGAAAGCTGATTTAAAGCCGTATTTTATGTGAATAATAGGTATACGCTGTGCATAATTTGTTCATAATGTGCACTTATAGACATAACTGTATAGAATAGAGCCATGTTTATAGATTACATATATGTATTGCAAATCATAATTATAACGTTTTGAATTAGAATTATAGTTTAATACATACAAGATGAATTTATTCCTAGGATATTCCCTCGTAATAAATCCTTCTTGCCTGGGGAATTCCATAAGTTAGGTAACTTGGTCAAAAAATTCCTGAAAAATATTTTCTAGTGTTCATGAACATATACCTAATATCGCTCGTTTGCGAGAACACTATCATAAATATTAAATAGCTATTTTTTAGGAGAGTCATTTTGGCTCTTGTGAATTGTATAATGTACGTACATTTAATGGTATGTCGTTAGGACGTTTAGCCTCTCTAGCGGTTAATTTTTGAGCTACAATTATGAAGCTTTAACAAAACAAAATAAGTATTTTAAGATTCATATGCATGTCTATAATGATAGCTCAGAACACATATCTTTTGTTGTGTTTATGACGTTTTTCTTTCAAACGAGAAAAAGCTATATATGTTGTGCTATGTATAGAAACAATTAAAATTCAATTTTCCCTGCTTACATACAGCTATCATTTTACTTACTTTTTTCCTTCTTTGGAATAATTTTAAAAGTAGACATACTGCAAGTCCATGACATGAAGGTTGTAGGTGTAAATTTTAGAAATTAGAATGGTGTTCAGTTGGCGCGAAGCTCTCATCAGATCAAGTTGTAGTGTGAATGTGTCTCTTGGAAGAAACGTAACAGAGATTATACATGTGAAAACTTTATGAACATTTTTCATCACATTTAGATCTTTATCGATTAGAGTGTGAAATATGTTCTATGTGATTTCTGAGAAGTGATTTTTACTTTAGGTACATAAAATGATTTGAAAGAGAAATTTAATGTAGGTACCTATATACCTACCTATTTTTTAGTAAGGCTATTTCAATTTGTTTAACAATTGATTATTTTAGAATGTGGATTATCCACCTTATTTTTATATAATTAATTGACAAGATTCCTTATTTATTCGATTTTAAATACCTAAATATTCCATGATATTTTTAAAAACTCACTAGTAAGCCAACCTACCTATAAATTTATAATAGGTTATTTAAATCTTTACAATTAGGTAGTATATCCTAGGGCTATAAACATATACGATGTGTATCTACATTTTAATTATTTTTAAAAGTGTTTTTTAATAATTGAATGTATAATATTTGTAAATTAAATTAACTATATATAGGTAATAATAACACAATCATTAGGAAGAATATACGTAGAATGGCTGCCTAAATGAATATAGGTCTAACTAAATATTATAAATAACTATTTCTTTGTTCATATTATTTGTTAGGATATATAATTTGAGCGAATCTTCAAATTCCAATTTACCAAATGCAACGAATATCTTAGATAATTTTTTAAGAGCTACCTAGATGACACTATTTTGGCGGTAAAAAGAATAAGAGTTAAAATGTTGGTAAATATTTTGTTGGATCATATTTCTTCTATGACTGTCAATAGATAGTAGTCATAGTACCTACTGATAAATAGTAAATACGCAATAAGTTTATTTTTTATAAGTAAATATTAATTTTATTAAAGATCATTCTAAATTTTCCGTTCGGTAATTTGTGATTGGAAAGATAAATTGGAATTGGTTCTCAGATACCCTTAATAGTTACTTCCCTCCTTTGTATTCTCCTAATAGCCGAAACTTGTAGTTACCCAGATAGAAAGTTTTTGAGGGCCTCCAAATAATTCCCTCTCAATTTTCCATGGCCCCACCATAACTTTGGGGGTTTGTGTTCCTGAATATTATCGAACTTCAGTAGAAACTGACCATTCGAGTTAGTTTTGACTCCCTCGAAAGTTTGTTTGGCTTGCATGAGTTTAAAAACTATTAATATTTTTCAATGCATTTTCATATGTATATAGAATATTTATGCAGGTGTTAGACAAAAGTGAAAACACTTACCTACCATTTTAGCAACATAATCATTTAGTTTATTATAGACAAGCAAAAATGGACATTTTAATATTCATTTGTTCATTTAAGGTGTTATTTGTTCATTTAAAATTTCAGTTATATACATATATATATAAAAATAGTTTCAACATAGAAATGCAAACCTCTCAGCATTTCAAATAGGCAAAAAACAACAATAGAATTTATATTTCTTGACGTTAAATGAATGACATCGGTTTTCGTCCCAATGTGAATTGTTCCTAAGATCCACGTCTTTTTCCCAGAAGCTGTTCAATTGATTACCTAATTTGGGAGTGATTACTTTAATTGAATGGAGGAGATGTTCTTTGTCTCTACCAAAATATATCCGAGGAAAGACTCCTCAAACTTGATGGAATTCCACTCCATTGTAGTTAGTCATTTGAAGAAAGCTATAAGAAGAGTGGGTTGGTACCCCTGAGCTTTTAGAAGAGTGGGTTGGTACCCCTGAGCTTTTAGAAGAGTGGTTGGTACCCCTGAGCTTTTAGAAGAGTGGTTGGTACCCCTGAGCTTTTAGAAGAGTGGTTGGTACCCCTGAGCTATTGGAAGAGAGGTCAGTACCCCTGAGCTATTAGAAGAATGGTTGGTACCCCTGAGCTGTTAGAAGAATGGTTGGTACCCCTGAGCTGTTAGAAGAGTGGGTTGGTACCCCTGAGCTGTTAGAAGAGTGGTTGGTACCCCTGAGCTGTTAGAAGAGTGGTTGGTACCCCTGAGCTGTTAGAAGAGTAGTTGGTACCCCTGACCAGTGACCTGGTTGGTACTCCTGAGCTGTTAGAATAGTGATTGGTACCCCTGAGCTTTTAGAAGAGAGGTTGGTACTCCTGAGCTGTTAGAATAGTGGATGGTACTCCTGAGCTATTAGTGTGATTGGTACCCCTCGGCCCAGAGCTAGTAGTGTGATTGGTACCCCTGAGTTAGTAGTGTGATTGGTACCCCTGAGTTAGTAGAGTGATTGGTACCCCTGAGTTAGTAGTGTGATTGGTACCCCTGAGTTACCCAGCTAACCATATCCTCTCTGTCCCGCGTGGGACAGAGGGGGACATCCCTTGCTAGCGAGGGACAGGGGATTTCAGACGTCTGAAATCCCACGTCTTTCCAACGTCTGAAATCCCACTCACGTCCCACGTCTTACACAAGCGGGATGTCCCTCGTCTGTCCCACGTCTTAAATCCCACTCACATCCCACGTCTTTCCCACGCGGGATGTCCCTCTCTGTCCCACGCGGGATGTCCCTCTCTGTCCCACGTCTGTCCCACGTGGGATGTCCCTCTCTGTCCCACGCAGGATGTCCCTCTCTGTCCCACGCGGGATGTCCCTCTCTGTCCCACGTCTGTCCCACGTGGGATATCCCTCTCTGTCCCACGCGGGATGTCCCTCTCTGTCCCACGTGGGATGTCCCTCTCTGTCCCACGTGGGATATCCCTCTCTGTCCCACGTGGGATGTCCCTCTCTGTCCCACGCGGGATGTCCCTCTCTGTCCCACGTCTGTCCCACGCGGGATGTCCCTCTCTGTCCTTCGTCTGTTTTACGCGGGAAAAAGTACGCGGGATGTCCCTCTCTGTCCCACGTCTGTCCCACGCGTGATGTCCCTCTCTGTCCCACGTGGGATGTCCCTCTCTGTCCCACGCGGGATATCCCTCTCTGTCCCACGTCTGTCCCACGCGGGATGTCCCTCTCTGTCCCTCGTCTGTTTTACGCGGGAAAAAGTTATACCAAAAAGGTATATCTATCTCAAGCTTTATTTACGTATCATAACTAGGTAGGTATTCATAAACAGATGTAGGTATCTACTATCTAGGTAGGCATTGATGAATAATACTAGGTAGTAGGTAAGTATGTACGGATTGATGAACACTACCTAGTAGGTATACTAGGTAGGTAGGTATTGGTACTGGTAGGTATCTAGGTAGGTATTGTCAAACAGTTATAGGTAACTAGATAAGCATTGATAAACACTAGTAGATAACTAGGTAGGCATTGACAAACAGTTGTAGGTAACTAGGTAGGTATTGATGAATACTAGTATTTAACTAGGACCTATATTGGTTTTTATATACAGTTGTAGGCCACTAGGTAGGCAATGTTAAACACAAGAAGGTAACTAATTAGGTATTGATAAGCAGATGTAGGCAACTAGGTAGGGATTGATAAACACCAGTAGGTAATTAGGTAGGTATTGACAAACAGTAATGTAGGTAACTAAGTAGGTACTGATAAATACTACGTAATAGGCAAGTAGTGATAACCACCAGTAGGTACAGATTGGTGGTTATCACTTGTTGGTTACTAGGTAGTTATAAATAAACTCTAGTAAGTAACTAGATAGGTATAAGGTAGTGATATCACCAGAAGGTAACTATAGGTAATATTAATTAACAGTTAAAGGTAATTAGGTAGTTAATAACATTAATTAACTTTATCATTACAAATATTAATAAATAACTTTATACACATTCTTATCATTTACATTAAAAAATAAAAGATACCAAAATGTAGAATATTAAATTATATTTATTTAAAATAATTTTAAGAAGCACGCAAGTAATCAAGTTGGATAAAGATCATTTTAATACTACTTCTACCATGTCCAGGATGGCTGAGAGGTAGCGACGCAGGCTTCAATAGTACAACACACTAGAGTCCTGAGTTCGATTCCCGAGATGACCACTACAATTCTTTCTCCATTTCTTCCCATTTAATTTGTATATAACAATATGTAATATTAAAATAAATGATATACAGCCAAATGTACATATACACTATATGCAATATGGTTAGAAATTGCAATAATAATTAGTATGATCTTTTTTTTATTTCTTATACATATTTATATACCCCAATTACCGAAGTAGTTTGAGCCAAAAGAGAGATATGTCCCCCTTGCAGAGGGGGACATCCAGACTCTGTCCCACGTCTTGCAAAGGGAGACATCCGCACTCTGTCCCACGTCTTGCAGAGGGGGACATCCGCACTCTGTCCCACGTCTTGCAGAGGGGGACATCCGCACTCTGTCCCACGTTTTGCAGAGGGGGACATCCGCACTCTGTCCCACGTCTTGCAGAGGGGGACATCCACACTCTGTCCCACGTCTTGCAGAGGGGGATATTCCCACTCTGTCCCACGTCTTGAATACTCACTCTGTCTCACGTGGGTCCCACGTCTTATTTCCCTCTTCCCTCTATAGCGAGGGACATCTGCACTCTGTCCCACGTGGGTCCCACGTCTTGAATCCCTCTATAGCGAGGGACATCCACACTCTGTCCCACGTGGGTCCCACGTCTTGAAAACGGAGTGGGGTAAGACGTGGGACAGGTGGATGTCCCCCTCTGTCAGAGGGGGACAAGACGTGGGATCAGACGTCTTGCAGAGGGGGACCCCTGTGCAAATGAAGAGGGTTAGACGTCTGCAAGACGTCTGATGTCCCCCGCCCCACGTCTTGCCCCACGTCTTAAATCCCTCTATAGCGAGGGGTATCAGACGTCTTAAGACGTGGGACAAACAGCTTTTGGTTAGCTGGGTTAGTAGTGTGAATGGTACCCCTGAGTCAGTAGTGTGATTGGTACCCCTGAGTTAGTAGTGTGATTGGTACCCCTGAGTTAGTAGTGTGAATGGTACCCCTGAGTCAGTAGTGTGATTGGTACCCCTGAGTTAATAGTGTTATTGTTACCCCTGAGTTAATAGTGTTATTGGTACCCCTGAGTTAATAGTGTGATTGGTACCCCTGAGTTAATAGTGTGATTGGTTCCTCTGAGTTAGAAGTGTGATTGGTACCCCTGAGTTAATAGTGTGATTGGTACCCCTGAGTCAGTAGTGTGATTGGTACCCCTGAGTTAATAGTGTGATTGGTACCCCTGAGTTAATAGTGTGATTGGTACCCCTGAGTTAATAGTGTGATTGGTACCCCTGAGTTAATAGTGTGATTGGTACCTCTGAGCTAGAAGTGTGATTGGTACCCCTCGGCCCAGAGCTAGTAGTGTGATTGGTACCCCTGAGTTAATAGTGTTATTGGTACCCCTGAGTTAGTAGTGTGATTGGTACCTCTGAGTTAATAGTGTTATTGGTACCCCTGAGTTAATAGTGTGATTGGTACCCCTGAGTTAGTAGTGTGATTGGTACCCCTGAGTTAGTAGTGTGATTGGTACCTCTGAGTTAATAGTGTGATTGGTACCCCTGAGTTAGTAGTGTGATTGGTACCTCTGAGTTAGTAGTGTGATCGGCTGCAATATTTAATCAACATTGACAATATTGGGCAAAGAAATTTTGCTACACAAAATCTAAGTTTAATGTTAATCGTTTGACATTAATGTTTTGTTCGTTTGCAGAAACATTGGATGTTTTAATTAGTGCAAAGTCAGCAAACTATACTTTGCTTGTGATTTTAATTCTATTTTTATCTACCTAATTAATTATACTCCTTGACATTTATTGTTATGTAGTATTGTTTACACTTTCAATAAGGAAGTTTTTATCCTTTTCGAAATACAGTAATATTGTTACATCATATACGCGAATTGAAATTTTATTTGGGTATTTTGAATTTCATTGAACTTATATCCGAGTAGCCAAATAATATTTGTTTATTTGAAAATCATATTTCGCAATAACATTTAGAACTGTACGTTCACTTGGATCAAAGATATCCAATTTATTGATATATGTTCAGTATACAAATCATATTATTCAGTATTCATGCACCATATGAATTTCAATTTCCTGCGCTATGATATTATATAATTTCATTCCTGATTAAATATGTAGAATTTCTTCAAACTTTTGATTTATTTATATAGCTAGCTAATAATTTACAATATCAAGGAATGGTTTATGTATATGTAACAACAATATGAACAAATACATAAACATGGATTTATTATATATTACATCAAGGAATGATATAAGTGACAGACAACAATGATTTGTGTATTGTATATAATATATTATATATAATATATTGTCCAAATATTAAATAATGTAATATTTATTGGTGCCACAATAACTTTTTATCTGGATTCATTTAATTGATAAATTAAATAAAACTAGAACGGGAACTCGTAGAGCGCATACCTTCGTCACTGCTTCAATCGATTTTGACCTTTTCGTGACCTTGACATTGACCTTCTACCCGATTGCTCCCAAAATCTAATCAATTGATTCATGGATAATGACCAACCGTCCCACCAATTTTCAGGCAATTTGGCTGAAAAATTTTTGAGTTATGCGAATAACAAGATTATGTATTCAAATAAATAAAGAGTGCAGATCAAAACATAATTCAATTTTGTGAAGGTAAATATAGATATATTATCATAAAAAGTTTATTTTGTATTTACATGTTATTTCTTATATCTGTGTATTTATAACATGGGGCAGAAATCGAATGGTGAGAAGAAGTCGAATGTTAAGAAGTCGAATGTTAAGAAGTCGAATGTTAAGAAGTCGAATGTTAAGAAGTCGAATGTTAAGAAGTCGAATGTTAAGAAGTCGAATGTTAAGAAGTCGAATGTTAAGAAGTCGAATGGTAAGAAGTCGAATGTTAAGAAGTCGAATGGTAAAAAGAAGTCGAATGGTGAGAAGAAGTCGAATGGTGAGAAGTCGATTGATAAGAAGAAGTCGAATGGTGAGAAGAAGTCGAATGGTGAGAAGAAGTCGAATGGTGAGAAGAAGTCGAATGGTGAGAAGAAGTCGAATGGTGAGAAGAAGTCGAATGGTGAGAAGAAGTCTTATGGTAAGAAGAAGTCGAATGGTGAGAAGAAGTCGAATGGTAAGATGTCTGTCTCATCTTTCTTGTCTCTCATTTCCGATCTATTTCTGGTTTCTTTTTTTATGGTTCCGTTGTAATCCTAATACCAGTCAGCTTTCCTGTAGGTATCTTAACAGTCTTATCTATAATATGCATATGAATTGTGTGTATAATGCCTTAACTTATTTACAGTGCTTATAACTTATGATAATTAGTAAATGGATATTCGAGTTTTTCAATTTTACTCTGTGAATATTATGTCTATAATTCAACACATTGAATATAGTTCAAAAAATGGATTAAAGAAAATGTATCCAATACCTACTTCCTTTCCTGTCTTTGAAGTCAGAGTAACACGAATGGAATTGAGTTGAAAGTTATCATTATTTTGATTTGTAACTCAAGTTACTGGTTTGATTTCAGGTTATAATTAGGATCGTACCCTACTAGTTATGTTTCAAAATTACACCTACATTTAATTTAGATATTCCTTCATTTCCCCCCTTGATGTCAGTTACTTCACGTGTCATTCGATTCCTTTTATATGACTTCAGTGCGACGATCTGATTGATGTCATTTGAGTGATATAAGTTCAGTTTCCTCTCTGTAAAACTTATTAAACGATTTATGAATTTCCTTTCATTGACCTGTTTTATGGCTTCTATACCATGTTCAGGAAGTATCATATTTCTACCAATTATGCGTGTATTTGAATTGAACTGAGGATTAAATTATAATGTAAGTTTGATTTCTGCAGTTTACATGTGTTGGTATTCTATAGTAGAGTTCAATGGCCACCTTATGGCATATGCCGGATGGCATAGGCTGTGCCACAAAGGAAAGCGTAGGCCTAACCATTAGTCGTATGATGGATCACCATTCTCGTCTCCCAATGATATTGCATTGATCTCTGCCTGTCGATAAATATTTCTGGCAGACGTAAGTCGAGTGGATTGATCCTAGCAGGATACATTGGTGCTCTAATATCATTCCATAAGAAACAGCCTAAAGGACAGGCTAAAATGTTACAGAACATGGGATTAATTTGAAACAGATCGGTCGATTGTGTAATTTTATTCTAATAGCTGCGTAGAATGAATATGGAGTAAAAAAATTATAGAGCCATTGGATCCAGCTTACTTATATTTCTTGCCTAAAAAAAATCTCAGACCTACTGTCGAGTTTAAATATTTCCCCTCAAATAATAGGGTCTATTTTGGTTTAGAAAAGGAATATATATTGAATCGTGTCTATTACAATACATTATAAGGAATAGTATATTTCCATATTATAGATACTATACAAGTAAATGAATATTTTTCAATTGTATTTATTGAACGATCTTAGGGCTCTCAACTTCTGGGTCGACTAACATGTGAACATTTTGGTAAAAAAAAAAAAATTACAGACCGCCTTCTATTTCTAACCAAAAAGTAGTTTCAGCTTCCACTGAAGTGATATTGGTATGTTATAAAATATTCACGATGCCTGTAAATCTACCTAAACTTTTGATTTAGTGAGTAAGGGACTTCGAAACTGCTGACTAAATCGAATTTAATTCTCATTTCCTTCGAAATTCATGGCCGCGTGTTTTATACAGCTAGCTACAGTTTACCTTTTTCTTGAGAATCTTTTGATGCTTAGATTTTCTTGTACCTGAATCTTGAGCTAATTTTATAATAAATTAATTACAAACATTAGTCAATGATAATGATAGCCTAATAGACACTTTTTCGGTGTAAATATCTGACTATACAGTAGAACTCTTATATAGTGGACTACTGTATAGTGAATGTAAAGTTCTGAGTAGGAGAACTACTCTGTATAGTGAACAAATTTGATTTAGTCTGCCATCTAAAACTAATGCTGTGAAATTTGCTTACTATACAGTACAGAATAATTCTCTTACTCAGGACTCTACACTCACTATAGAGGAGTTGTACTGTATCAGTATTTTCCTCTTTTCATTTAATGGTAGTTTGTCCTGAACATTGCGATCCTTTGAATGAAATAGTAAAGCAATATCACTCTGAAACTTCCAGTATGTTGGGTCAGACCTGATCACCATAGTTATTGATACTCTACCATGCTTCCCAGCCAGCTGAATTCATATCGAAGCTCTCTCTAGTCTTGCTAGCCATTATACCTTGTAAAAATGACAACACCAGCTGGTGTTTATGAACACCACCAACATCGAGTATCTGTGAAGTTATCCAAGCAGTAACGGTTAATAACGAAATAATTAAATTTTAGGTGTCAATATGGGTAAATTTATTTCTATGGATATGCAGCAATGGATTAATTTTGTAAGGTTTTCATAAACCCAGCGTTAAAGATATTATTTTTTACTCAATTTTTGAAATTAATATTAAAATGCATCAGGAAAAAATGCATATTATTTGATTTATATTATTTAATTTGGTGAATTATCAAATAAAAAATTCTGGTTCCAGTATGTATGTTATGTTGTATTAAAATAGTGTTTCAGTTTTTGCACCTTTTTAATTACGTCCCAATTTATTAGATAGGGGAAATATCGTGAGGGAACTTCCCCTCGATGTAAAATAACGCCTGCCCTCACTTCTAACTCAATTTCAGAGATATTAGCGAGGGAAGAGAATCTGGGGATTGTTAGGTGACATGACCTTGATCCAATCTTTATCAAAATTCCTACAGTTTCTCTTTTTGTATAGTTATATTGTCTGCAAAGTTACCTAAACAGCTAGATTGATATTTTTGGATAACAAAATTATTCTTTGTTTTAATCTGCCATAAATGAAAAGTTTATTTCCGGAAAATCTATTCGACCAATAATTGATCCAATTTCAGGGTCATCCTATAACCAACTGATTAGCATGCGAAATTCATGTCACGTAAGGTAGTAAAATTTCCATATTTATCCCAAGGCAATTTGAAGAGTTCGTAATCAATTAAAGAGTGATATGAGACATATTTCAATCTTGAACTTCATGTATATCTGATAATATTATAATTCATTCAATACGCTATTCTTTTTCGTCAAAAGAAGAATTAAACTATCCTAGTAAATCGAATCGAATGCTAATTTACCGTGTTTGTCCATTACCCATCGCTATTTTTAGGTCTGAGCAATCTGGTTTGGTTTTGGAAGCCCTTTCTCGACTCTTATTTCAGCTGACACTCAAGCAACAGGACTGTTATACGCTGTTTGTCTCGAGAAATACTGCCACTTAGACTGAGCCGATGAGGAGCTCTGTGGAACCAACGGCCTGCTATGCCATGGATTCAATTGGATGGCATGACTTAAGGACGGGGATCTATGTGGATCCATTGGCCTGCTATGCCATGGATTCAATTGGATGGCATGACTTAAGGACGGGGATCTATGTGGATCCATTGGCCTGCTATGCCATGGATTCAATTGGATGGCATGACTTAAGGACGGGGATCTATGTGAATCCATTGGCCTGCTATGCCATGGATTCAATTGGATGGCATGACTTAAGGACGGGGATCTATGTAGATCCATTGGCCTGCTTTGCCATGGAATCAATTGGATGGCATGACTTAAGGACGGGGATCTATGTGGATCCATTGGCCTGCTATGCCATGGATTCAATTGGATGGCATGACTTAAGGACGGGGATCTATGTGAATCCATTGGCCTGCTATGCCATGGATTCAATTGGGTGGCATGACTTAAGGACGGGGATCTATGTAGATCCATTGGCCTGTTTTGCCATGGATTCAATTGGATGGCATGACTTAAGGACGGGGATCTATGTGGATCCATTGGCCTGCTATGCCATGGATTCAATTGGTTGGCATGACTTAAGGACGGGGATCTATGTGAATCCAATGGCCTGCTATGCCATGGATTCAATTGGATGGCATGACTTAAGGACGGGGATCTATGTAGATCCATTGGCCTGCTTTGCCATGGATTCAATTGGATGGCATGACTTAAGGACGGGGATCTATGTGGATCCATTGGCCTGCTTTGCCATGGAATCAATTGGATGGTATGACTTAAGGACGGGGATCTATGTGGATCCATTGGCCTGCTATGCCATGGATTCAATTGGATGGCATGACTAAAGGACGGGGATCTATGTGGATCCATTGGCCTGCTTTGCCATGGATTCAATTGGATGGCATGACTTAAGGACGGGGATCTATGTGGATCCATTGGCCTGCTTTGCCATGGATTCAATTGGATGGCATGACTTAAGGACGGGGATCTATGTGGATCTATTGGCCTGTTATGCCATGGTTTCAATCGGATGGCATGACTTACGGACGGGGATCTATGTGGATCCAACGGGCTGCTTTCATAGATTCAATTGGATAAACTATTTCAAGGAAGGGGATCCCTGTCGATCCACCGGGTTGATATTCCATGCATGGATTGAATTGTATGGCTTCACTTGGAGAACGGGAAGTTCTTTAAATTCATTAATTGAGTTTCTATGCCATATTCAATTGAATTAACTAACCAAAGGAAGGAGATCCACCGGGTTGATATGCCATTTGTTTAATTTGGATTACACGACAATATGACTGGATGAACTGTGGATCCAACACTTTGCTATGTTATGGTTTCAATTTGACGGCACAATTCTCGATGCTCTAGTTCAGCCCATGAATTCTTTGTTAAACTTTGTCTTTGAATTTTTTGTATGACTTGGTCTTCTGATAACTTTATAAGAAGTATTTATTTGTTACTTTAGAAGAACTTATACTATACATCAGAACGCTTTTTAATTTCTTTACTTGATTCCTCTCTGAAATGATATGAGTAAAAAATATGTTTAAGCACTCAAGTAGATTCGATTATATGATTACAAAAAGATGTACTTCATCAGTTTGATGCAACTACCGCTTATCTTGCATCTTTATTCGATTGCATTTATAGAATCCTGCATCATGTTTTAGATAGACTGTGCACCACCTATCATGTATTAGATAAATCGATAATTTTTCTATTTTGCTTATTACTAATTCTATTCTCGGTTAATAGTTAAAATTTCAACTGTGTATTATTGGAATTGTTATAGATCAAATTAAATTAAAATATTGAATTGTTCTCAGAAAGTGCTTATGACCAAATAATGCTTCAACTAGTGACTGGTAATTTTCCGCCTGGCAATTTTTCGTGTACCGTTTTTGATACATCGCGCATCCCGTATCATGTTTTAGATTCACTGCGCATCTCTAATCATATTTTAGATACTCTGCGCATTTCTAATCAGGTTTTTGACGCATTTCATATCTCCAATAATGTTCTGTTCCACTTGATTTCAATCTCGTTTCGAATCAGTTTTCTCATTACGACTCTTAATTATGACTATGAAAGTATTATAAGCAGATCTCATTACTTTCCAATCATTTCCATGAAGTAGACCTAAAAGTTCTCTGGTTGCATTATCTGTAAATTTAAGAGGAGGTCAAAATGACCCTCCAAGACTTTTAGAATCGTGATATGATTGATAGAATGGGATAGTATTTTATAGTTGAATTGAATAAAATCACAGCGTACAGTACTTATAGATTTTTTGATCTGGAATGACAGATGCAAATTTATATTTACATATTAAAGTGAAAAAAAAGGTGTTTTTCTTTTTTATCATTAGCAATATTTATGAAGTAAAATATATTTTAATATTTCAATTGGAAATGTATAATAGAAGGAGGATATTGAAAATAAATGTATGAATTTAGAAAGGATTTTTTACGTTTCTTAAATCAATTTGATGGAAAAAAATGTAACCAGAATGGGCTCGCGTAGAACGAATATTTTAACCACCGCTTATAAATGACCTTGACCATTCAAAAATCTCCTTGAGCTTCAAAGAACCTTAACCTTCGACCTGATCCCTCCCAAAATCTAATCAAACGGTTCCTGGATAATGACCAATCATCCAACCAAATTTCAGGCAATTTAAATGAAAGGATACTATTCATTGGTCCGACGACCCATTAGTCCGACACCTCATAAGTTCAACACTTTTGGAGTTTATATCTGATTTAACATCAAATGTATGTATATCAACAGACCATCTCCCCCCCCCCCCCACAGGTCAAAAATAATGATCATGAAGTGTGTAGTACAACAAACTAGTGAATACAACAAACTGAATTAAATGATGAAATCGAATGAGGTATTGCATCATACTAAGTAGCTACTATTAGAAATAAAGTAAAATGAGATAGGAATGTATATATAACATTATAAAAATGAAAGAAAGGTACAATTATTTTATTATTTAAATTAGTTATTAATTGAGTATATATATTTAACTGTCGAACTATTGGGGCGTCGGACTAATGAGACGACCCCTGGTTGAATTACAAATATATCCGATCAAACTATCACCTTCTGCAATTTTGCAAAGGTAATAAATTTAAGAAAAAGCGCCAAGCCATGTAACCAGAAATTAGCCTTAAATCAATTGAATATATGATGTTATGAATATTTTCACGGTGGAAATTCCTCTATTGTGTTATCATTTTTGTGTTTGAATGATTAAATGAAATATTATCTGTGAATGTAGAAGTGACTGAAGTGGATATTCCTTGTTAAAAATTGTCAACAATATCACAGCTGTGGATTGCCAAATCCTATTATAGGCATATCGAAAGACTTTCAATACACTGCGTGCTTATATTTAATAGGCAGAATACGGTGCTGAAGCATGTAAAAACACGTAAATGAAGCATGTAAAACACGTAAATGAAGCATGTAAAAACACGTAAATGAAGCATGTAAAACACGTAAATGAAGCATGTAAAACACGTAAATGAAGCATGTATAAACACTTACATGAATCATGTAAAACACGTAAATGAAGCATGTAAAAAACACGTAAATGCAGCATGTAAAAACACGTAAATGAAGCATGTAAAAACACGTAAATGAAGCATGTAAAACACGTAAATGAAGCATGTAAAACACGTAAATGAAGCATGTAAAAACACGTAAATGAAGCATGTAAAATCACATAAATGCAGCATGTAAAAACACGTAAATGCAGCATATAAAAACACGTAAATGAAGCATGTAAAAAACACGTAAATGCAGCATGTAAAAACACGTAAATGAAGCATGTAAAAAACACGTAAATGGAGCATGTAAAAACACGTAGGTGAAGCATGTTGGAACACGCAGTTGAAACTTGTAAAAACATGCAGTTAGAACAGGTTGGAACACATAAATGAAGCATGCAAAATCACGTACTTGAAACATGTCAAAACACGTTGTGAAGCATGTCCGAACATGTCCAATGTTCATAGCATCTGTTTTTCTTCCAATTATGTAAGATATTGTCACACTTATCTTCTATTCTGTCCCACTAGAATCTCATCAGAGTTAATTACTTGGCACTATTTTCATAGCGTCTCGACAGTCTCGCGTAATATCTTCATATAACTTTATTATTCTCCTAATGAATCTTCATAGTTAGGTTCTACTTATTAACATTAATGCCATTTCATATGATTTGATTTTATGTGTTTAGGGATAGTAGTAATCATAAGTAATCCTCATGAAATTATTCATAATATATTGTTAATATAAATGTATCTAGTAGGCATCTCATTTATCTTTTGATGTGATATTAGGCATTATCAGTAATTTTCCGTTATGCTTAACTGTAATAATAGCTAGCTAGTGTAAGATGGTTATAATTTTATTGGGAATTTATTTCTCCGAATCGTAATTGCTTCAATTCTAATTTTAATTTTTTCTGATTGTTTTTAGTATCCCCTTCTACAGACCAGGTAAAAAGTCCTGTAGTGTCAATGTTTTCTTTAAATTGGAGTATATTGATTTGGTGGTGATTGTTCAGTGTTGATTAAAAATGTTTTGCAGCAGGGAAGCCAAAATGAAAAGATACTAGAAATACGCGAAGTTGCAATATTGTGTCACTATTTCTTCTTCATTTTATGCAAATCAGAAAAAAAGTACAATTTTCCGTAACTTAATTATAATGATTACGCATTAAATTTTTTAGAAAGTTGTTTAAAATAAAATATAGGTTTCACATTTAGCTATTTCTAAATGAAGTCCAAAATGTTCTGCAATATTTATATATTAAATTAATAATTAATTCTTTTATACATTTATTGAACCCTTCTACAAAAAGTACAAGGTCGAGGAAGCACGTCCTAATTAATTAACTTTTAATTAAATCTAATTAAAAAAAGATAGACTACACCACTTCATAAACAAGAATCACGCTTCAGAAAATTATGAGAAATCTTATAATATTTCTACGAGTACGAGGAGAAATCTAATTTACAAACCTTAAATTGTTACAATCGTACTCTAACTAACACAAAATTCACTCCAAAGAAAAAGCATCATTTGAACTTAACTAAAAAAGTACCTATATTAAATTGTTTTTCCAAAAAAATGACCCCATTTTCCATTAGTCAGGATTATTTTCCTGGTTTACTTCCTTAAAAAATAGCCTATGTAAACACTACAGCAACAAAAAGTTACATTGCGGTCTGATAACAGAGACAAAACAATAACGATTTTATCAATACTGTAACTTGCTAAATTTAATCATATATTCACACTTAAAATATCTTATTCAATTAACGTTCTTTTTCATACAAGAATGATATCTCAATAAAGAAGTAATACTACCGTAGAACTCCTCTATAATGAACTACTGTATGGTGAACCATCCTGAATAGTAGAGTCCTGTATAGTGAACTTACCTCTATTATGAACTTATTTAGTTTAGTTTGCCACAAATGACTAAGTTCTCTATGAATTTATATATAGTAAATTAGTTGTATTTCATGAAAAAGGAGTTTTTATCAGTGCAGTCATGTGTATTGAAGCATCGTGATTTTAAGAGTTCTGAGAAATAAAAAAAACCTAGTATAAAAGAGATTATTTTAAAAAGAAAAAAGTTATTTCGTATAGTCTGCTTGAAAAGGCCAGTTTTCTATTCATCTGTTACATCCTCTATAGTAGATGAAACTCTCTATAGTGAACTAGTTGGAGTTCACTATAGAGGAGTTTCACTGTATTTTATATCTGCTTGTAAACACTAAAACCGACCAACCGACACGGTTTTCATCTCATCCAATTCGAATCTTCTAAAATAACATACACGATATTTCGCTTTGTTTATTTGTAGAACGATGCTAACTTTTTGTAGCATTATTTTGCTATTTTTTCCCTTGAGGTTTTCGAACAAGGGAGATTTTATAATTCGGGATATTCGTAAGCAAGCAACTTCATAAAATGTTTCCGTGGGAAGCAGATGGGTCTATCATTTGAAGCTCCGGATTAAACTATTTCACGGAAACTTTTCTAACTAATGATTTGGGTTCAATTTAGTCCTTATTCTTGTTACTTTTTGCCCTCCAACCTTAGTTAGTTACAAAGGAAACTTGTTTATTCTTTTTGGAGAATTTTATCTACATTTACTATGGATTTTTGGCATGATTTGTTCAATGTTTCATTCAGTGTTTCTTTATAGAGATAACGATTTCAAATGTTTCAACCAGTGTTTCTTTTAGTTCATGGAGTCACTTTTCTTACTGTCCGCTTCTATGGTCCCTTGTACTTATGGCCTTTATTTCCGAAGCAGACGTTAAACCCCTGGCTTCTTAACTATTTAGTAATGTTATCAGTTCATTGTTCTAAAACTGAATTTTTTAAACAAAAACAGTTTCGAAAAAGATGATGTACTATAAAATTATAGTGATGAAATTTATCAATTTTTTTAATCAAAATATTTATGAACGTTGATTTCTTTCTTTAGTTAATAATTATATACAAGATTTTCAATAAAAATTTGACCATAAAAACAAAAGAATGTAAATGTTTCTTTTCCAAAAAGTAAAATTAGAAAAGATATGAGTGATTAAAATGTTCCTTTTTCATATTTTTTAATATGCTAAATTTTAAAATAATTAATTCTTGAGCTCTTTTTGATAAACAATTAAAATTTTGATAATTTTATAATGCCACATTTATCACCCTCAAATTTTCTCAGACTGAAACACGTGTCCGTTGCTAGGCCTGTCCTGCTAATAATAATATTCTAGTGAGAATTGAACTGGAACATTTTGGAATTTGACGCCAAGTAAATTCCATTTGTTCTCTGTTATGATTTGTGTCGGTGAAATGCAGTGTAAACACAAGGAGATAAAACGAGGACTGCATTTACTCTGCCGTAAAATATGGAGTCTTGAATTGGTCCTACTTGTACTACATCTTTTCAATTGATGATTTATTCAATAATTTTACTGTTTTATTTGTTATTTAAATTTAAACATTGAATTCACGATTTTATTCTCAAATAGATTGTTTAATGAATCCGTTATTTAACTTCTGAATAAATAATTGAATTTATGATTTTATTCATAATTTAATTGTTTAATCAACAATACAGGTTATTGATTTTATCGAATTTTTCTAATATAAACTAAAAATCATAAAAAAATTCCAATCCAAAAGTTACTATTATTTTAGACTGAAGTTATTTCTATAAGAATTGATTTATAGCATAAAGATAAACCTGCAAATTAACTCTACTTTAATTAACTAAATTTACCTATGTACAATTACGAATGACTTATGCATTGACGCCAAGTCATACCACATGTGCTTTGTATGTGCATCTGCTTCTTCTGGCAGGGGGCCTTTAAAAAAAAGCACTGTACCAAACAACTGCCAGTGTTTAAAATCTCTAATATAATTTTTCCATTGAAAAAGTTCTAATCGTGAAAGACAGATGGCAATATTTCTTGCAGTTCCAAAAGGAGCCTGCCACTCAAGACCCACTTCTCTCTACTTAACCGAGATTTCAAAGTTCCATAAGTTCTGGAAATATCTGCGATAACATTCCGTATGCTGCGGAAGTTTGGCGCTGCATTAAATTACGCTATGCCGTAAGTCATAGGATTGGCTTCTCCCCGGATAGCGACAGAATAGGATTCTTCTTGTCACAAATGTTCGGTAGGATTGCTCTGTTACGGATAAGATGGCGTACTGTCTTCCTCTAACGCCATGAGTGTGAATGATCTTCTTAAATTTATAATAGAGATCATATATTATGCAAGATTGTTCTTAAATTTCTGTAGGAATTATGTCAAGGATATTAGACGAAAAACGATGGACTATAAATATTTTTATTGCAATTAAAAATTCGTCTAATCCATTTATCATCGATGATTAAAGTTTTCAATTTTTGGTTTGCTTTCTGGAGAAATTTTGTGTAAAATAGTTTCAAATAATATACAGTTTTTGTTTATAATTCATTTAAAATGGTTTTGTAAGTAATAAAGAATAATTCATTAACGCTTATTTAAAGCCTAATAATATATTAGAATTGTTCAAAACTTACCCTGTATTTATTTTTCTCATTAAAAATAAGATAGCTCTAAAAATTATTGACTCTACTTCTGGATATGTTTTCACAACTCAGTGATTTTTTTCTCAGTTCCTTGATTGATCTCATATTTTATCAGTTTCTGACATTTATTTTTTGGTTCATTTTACCGGGGGCGATTTCTGAAGTTTCTCTTCGTACAAAAATAAATTAGATTCTTTAGCGCCGAAATCTAACATTTTCCAAAGATTTCCTTCATTTCACACACACTGACGATCTAAAATATTGTACAGGCTTTTGGAGACGAGCAGGAAAACTTTCTTAGGTTAATCCTTTGTTTAACATTTTTAACTTTATTTCGATTTGCATTAATGATACTGCAGGTATCTTATATAGAAATTACCAGTTAAAATGGTAAATTATATATATATTTCAATAATAAATAAATTTAAAAGAATATATTGAAAGCTTGAAAAGAAAAGGAAATTTTTATTATTACTCAAGTTTTACATTCTATTTTGAGATTGAGGGCAAAATTGTATATTTTTCTTATATTTTCGAAGATGTGGAACCGGTCAATAACTTGCAACTTACCCTAGTAATGGAAGAGGAGATTCTATACTAATATTCCCTATTGAACAAGGTCAACATTCCCTCCTTATCGCTTGCGGAGCTTAAGAGAACAGATAAAGTCACCGCAATGAATACAGTAATGAAGGCTGAGGTATATTGCGAATTAGAGGTACAATGAGACAATTACCTAATGTAACGTCTTGATCACCCTTTAGTAGGGTTGTGACGAAATACATTTATAATCATAGATCTTAAGAATATCACAGACAGAATGAAATTGTATGGAATACTATGTACTGCTGGTGTAGAGCGATTCAATACTGTCTGTTTATTATAATTTCGGGATCTATGATATTATAAACATATTGTCACAACCTTTGTAAAAGTAGAGTCCGGATTTATATTTCCTATGTTCTAAGCGCTATTTTAACCATAAACTTAAATAGCTCGTATTGCATAAATGGAGACACTTTACTTTCTGACTGTTTCTTTCATTCTCTTGTACTTAATTTTCTTGTGACGACAGCGATATGGATAATATTCATTGATTCGACGCCCCATTTGTCCGACGCCCCATTAGTCCTACACTTGTGCAGTTTATTTCTGATTTACCATAGCATATTTGCACAACAGTCAAATACATATACACAGCTGCCTTGAATGTTCCATAAGTTCTACGAATAATAATCAAACATTATTTATTCACAAATTCACATGATTTATTAGAATGACATGGTAACTCTGGAACACTAATTACTAAAGTTTCTATAATATTGTTTAAAAGAAAAATGTATAAATTTAAGGACACATTCTGCTACGATAAGTTGCTAACGACCTTTTTGCGACTTCGCGATTACTTTTTTAGAATTATTTCAACGAGTTTTAGAGTTATTTCGACTACTTTCATTAGAATTATTTATTCAGGCTCAAGTTACCATCGCAGAATACGGAAGGTAATGTCGGCATTTATTTATCATCTTGTTAATAACTCAAAAATTATTGAACCAAATTTGCTGAAATTTTGTGGGACGATTGGTCAATATCCAGGAACCATCTGTTATAATTTTGGGAACGATTCGGTCAAAGGTCAAGGTCAAGTTCATTTATAACTCAACAACTCAAAAAAGAATTCAACCTAATTTCCTGAAATTTCGGTGGGACGATTGGATAAAGTCCAGGAAGCATCTGGCAAGATTTTGTGAGCGATCCGGTAAAAGCCATTTATAACTCAAAAAGTATTTTAACCAAATTGCTTTAACTTTAGTGGGACGATTGGTCCTTTTTCAGGAATCAGTTTATTATAATTTTTGAAGTGATCAGGTCAAAGGTCAAGGTCATTCATATCTCATAAAATATTTAAACAAATTGGCTGAAAATTTTGGGACGATTTCCAGGAAACATTATATGTATTAGATTTTGGAAGCAAACGGGTAAAAGGTCAAGATCAAGGTCAATTATAAACGGTGGCGAAATTATGCGCTCTACGAGTGCACATCATCTAGTCATAAGATATAACTATCGTCTTTAGATTTATCAGGGAATATTGTATGATCTAATAGACAATTATTGTAGTTTAAATTGCCTCTTGTGATTTTGCTAGAGTCTCTTGAATATTTTGCTGCCAGTGCTATAATTGCTACTTCAGAGTATGATGAAATAAACGCTGTAAATTAAAAGAAAAATGGCAATTGATATATAGAAGATTGATATTGCGTACAATTTTACACTAAAACATGTTTAAACTTGTCTTAACATATTAAACATGGTAAAACATACTTGCTTTTTTTTAAATTTGGTTAGTAATTATTTTATAAATAATCAAAACATGTTTCAATTGTTACAATATATTTTTAATATGAGTACTGATGTATGACCGAGGGAATTTATGTAACTTTAAGCTCTTCTCCCGGAGAAAAAGTTATGGTGGGTTTTTAGAAGATTAGGCAGGTCCTTACTCAATCTTCTATGGCCCCACCATAACTATTTCTATGGGTAATAAAATGGAGGCCATAGATTGTGTAAAAAGACGAAAACCTTTAATAAGCCTTGGCAGAGATTTAGGAGATCAAAGTATTTATGTAATTGAATTTTATTCGAAGTAACAATGTGGTGCGTTGTGTTGGCGGGTAAATTTAGGTGACAAGATATTGAATTTTTAACAGAAATAATGATAAAAACAAGATGAAACAGATCTAAGTGCAATAGTGTCATCATAAATAAAATAATTTTATTAAATTCATTTTATGGTCATTGATAAAATTTCAATTTATTTAATAATTTTTTTTATCAATGAATCAACTTTTATATTTTCCTATCCATGTTACCAGCTGCTTGACAAGCCTATTATTAGGTTTAGTGTGACGGACAGACAGACTGAATCGGTTTTTAATTGATTGATATTGATCAATATTAATTAATGCTTGATTATCAGAATACATTTTAATTTAAATAGCTGTTTAGATTTTAATGATATACTGTAATAGGAGATGATATATTTACATAAAATAATTTTATATAAATAAATATATATCCTTTTTATTAACCCTTCTTTATTACTATAATATTACTCAATTCCGAATATCATAAAATACAGGCAACTGATATTATATGGACTTTTTACGAACTCCTTCAGTCCTGGAAATTCCAATCTGAAATATGCCGTAGAAGAAGCTACTGTAGATTGAAAAAATCTAATCAGGTGCAATGTAAGAAGTTTCTTTTAGTATTTTGTTTAGAGCCATCCATCCCTGGAGCTGCAGGTGGCTTATCTCACCCAGGGAGGGAGATATGACCACTTCCATCCCGCCTGACGATCCGTTAGAACATCTCGTCTGGAATTGATGCTACAACTTTTTCTATGGCTCGGAATTTGGTCAGAGTGAAAACGTGCCATGTTATGTAAATCGATCTGAAATGTAGGAATAGTACAATTCCCATGGAGAACATTATGGTGGCGGTGTCATAGAAGATTAGCAGGAGATTCCTTTTAATCTTCTATCATGCTTTCGGTTCTAGGTCCTTCTGCCGCACGATACTTTCGCCGAAAATATGACAATTATTTTCATAAATAAGGTATACTTATTTTACAGTAAAAAACAGTTTTGTCCCTATCAAACCTGGCTAAGGGGAGGGCAATCCCCCTCCTATAATACCCTCAATCGGATCGCTAACCTAACCTTAGGTGGACAATATCTCTTTATATTTATAACGTATAGTGTTTTTTTTTTGTAAATTTTCGGGAAAGTGTCGTGCGGCGAAAGTGTTGTCGACGAAAGGACCGGACACCAATGCATTCACTGATGATCTATTTTTAATGCTCCTTTCGGTTTTAGAGGTTAGCGCTAGGGTTATGCTCTTCAACTACGAGGTCTTAGATTTGTTCATTGATCCGCTTATCCTTCTAACTGGAGCTATGATATTTCTCACAATTTGGAGTGAGGTAAATTCATCTTCTTATTAGAAACTGCTCTTTTAATTCATTATTATCCAAAGATCTTATTACTTTCGCTGATGCGGAAGGTAATGCTTTAGGCGGCATTTATTTATTTATCATCTTGTTATTAGCATAAATCAAAAAGCATTAAACCAAATTTTCTGAAATTTGTCCAGGAACCGAATTGCCTGAAATTCTGTGGGATGATTGTTAAATATCCAGGAATCAGTTTATTCGATTTTGGGAGCGAATGGGTCAAGGGTAAAGGTCAAGGTCATTTATAATCAAGGATTATTGGATGGTCATGGTTATTTATAAGAGGCGGGGAAAGTATGCGCTGTACTTAGTGTCCTAGTTTCTTTTCTTTTCACATTTCCATTCTATTCGAAGTGTATTTTAAGTATATATTTTCTATTTCTTTTATTCAGTGTATCTCAAGCCTTATTATCTGCAGTGCAAAGAAGCTGCCTCTGAATTTGCATATAACAATCTCTGAAAACTATGGAGTCTTTATAGAAATGTCATGGAAACTCGATTGCTTTGTATTATTCTGTTCTTGCAAACCAGGTTAGAAAGGCGCCATCTTGGCTGAAATGATGGTACTTCTCTTTGCATGCAACTTTAAAATTACAAAGTTTTTCTACATCCAAAGACTTTGGTTCTTGTGGAAACTTTCGAAAAGTTTACCACTTCAGAGGTATGCAGATTTCATATATTTACTCTAGGATTGTTTACAATGTAGTGAAAAATATATATTTCAATTATGTGCTAGGAAATTTATTGTTTTCAATTAGAATTTGTAGTTAAAACCTTGTACAACTATTCAAACTTATCTCTCCAGAAATCAAAGTAAAATGTGCTATCATAAAAAAATGTGTCAATGTTAATTATGTTCCTGTGCAAACTTAATTCTCAAAGTAATTGGATTCTATATTTTCAACACATTTTTCGAAAAGAGAAACCTTATCTATGTAAAATAATTAAAACTTTTAGAGCATGTTTAAATTGTTTAGATCTCGTTTGAACTTGTTTATACAATGCTACGATATAATGACAGAGATCAATTTTTTGTATACGTTAGTTAATACATGTAAATTAGCTGCAATATAGTTTATTATCAAAGTGTCAATTGCAGTGTAGGTACACTAATCATTTTATTAGAATAATTTTCCTGTAGAACATCAATAATTATTAGTTGTTATCTGTTTGTTTCTTTGTTTGAACTATCACAGTAAATTCTCGGGCACGTACAATAGAGAACTCTTTAAAAATGTAAAGAAGTTCCCGAAGTAGCAACTAACATGTCTGCAATATTACTTATCCAATGGATTAACCATTTGTTGCATAATGGTCACTATAGTGACCATTTAGTATTGCATGTTATAGGGTAACTACTCAATTACCGTTTGCTCACAGTAACCCTACAAACAACGGTATGTCGATTCTATAGGGAACAATCAATCGATTCGAGATCCCAGGCAATCGAAAAGAAATCGAATCGATATACGTTGTTTATAGGGTACCGTATAAGGGCTTTAACATAAACCATTAGTAGTGCCCGAATATATAGCTCTCAATAAAGTATAGTCGATGAAGCAGTACACGGAAAACTGCCAGTCGGAAAAATGCCATGCGGAAAACTGCCATGTGGAAAACTGTCGAAGCGGAAAACTGTCAGTCACTTAATTATTGGCAATTAATGACCCTAGTCAATAATAAGATTTGAAATTATGAAGAAAAGCCGTTCACCCTTCGTTAAGGGGTTAAGCGGACATTCATTTTTACAGTAATAAATATATAGATATTGGATTACTTAATATTCAAAGTAAAATAATATTTCAACAAAGCTACTTTATTAAACACACAGTAAACGAAAATTCGGTACACATTAGGAAGTTATAACTAACATTATTAACTTATTTGCAAAGTTACGTACATTTTAAAAAACTTGTTTAGTAACGTATATAGTCTCTTGTTTTCAATTTCCTATTGACGTCAGCAATATAAATCTCGGTTTTGAAGCAAACGTCAAACTCTGTGTACTGATTTGTGATTACTAGCTAATTAGATATTCTCACAATAACATTATTTTAAATTATACTATAAATTAAGTGAATGCTTAATCAACTTATATGTATGTTCAATATTTATTACATTTACATTTTTATTCTCCATGCCAATTACTCAACACCTTTATTTTTACAATATTCATTAATATGTAAAAAGTATTATGAATCAATATGCACTCCAAATCGATCGAGCGAAATTGTAAGAGAATTAGGTAGGTAATAATAATTTAATAATCATAGAAGTATGGTTGTAAATTCTAATTATTTCACAAACTTCGACCGAAGTTGTCATATAATGAGTATATGCGAATATTAAGCTTGAATACTTGTTCAATTCTTAAATTATAAACATATAAAGAACTAATTGGACGCTAAACCCGTTATGAACTGATAATGTAAAGATTGCGTTGTGTAAACAAAGGAACTGTACTCTGTTCCTAGTACAATTATTTCTTTGTTTCTTCTCTTAGTATCTTCTAAGAAAGGTTTTAGTTTTTAATTTCTGTATTGAATTTGATTTATTTCTGTAATATTTATATAATAATGTATGTAAATAAAAGTAAAAATTTTTGTTTACATTCAACTATTATTTTTGTTTTGTATACCAAGTAAAAATGAATGTCTCCTTAACCCCTTAATAAAGGGCGAATGTTTTTTTTATATATTCAAATGTTATTATTGACTAAATTCATTGAATTGCAAGTAAATGACTGGCAGTTTTCCGTCTGGTAGTTTTTCGCTTTGGCAGTTTTCCGCCTGGCAGTTTTCCGGACACCGATGAAGCAATGAAAATTGTTTAAATAGTTCTAAAAAGTAGTCGTATAGTCGCAAAATTTATCAACTTACTATAGCAGAGTTTGTCGTAAAATTTATTAATTTCCTTCTAAACCACGTTATAGAAACTTAGGTAATTATTGTTACAGAGTACAGCCATTTTAATATTTCATAATTATTTGTGTTGTGTCCATGTGTAATGATGTGTTTGACTTTTGTGTAAATAAGCCATTTTGTTAAAGATCTTTCATTTTTTTGAATTAATTTTTAAGTATTTTTATATTAAAAAAATAACAAAATGAAAGAAACCCAAACGAAAGTTACCCAAAAATTTGTCAATGTCCAAGTCACAGCCGAATAAGGAAATACAAGTAAACTCAAATAGAAGCACAACCAAATACAAAAACAGTAATAATAATTCTTACTGTAATAAACATGCTATAATAGATTTATACAATTACACATTATTACAAGAATGAACTAACATTTTATTAACCTTTGTTTTCATGCTTAGGTCGCACAAAATAATTTTTAATTTTAAAAAGCTTCTTTCAGTTTAATATTTCAATCAAGTTTAATTTACCACAATAATTATGTTAGTGCGTTTTTTGTGAAGTATTAGTAAGGAATATATGAATTATATTGCATACTAATAATTTATATGCATGTATAATTACATGTTTATATCAATAATATATATTACTCTGTTGTAGATGTATAGCATGGAAAAGATGATTTATCACAGTTTTTATAGTCGTCTAGCTCCAAGTGGCTCTATCCTGAAGCTATCTGCGGTGAAAGGAAGAGAAGGAATTCTTACCATGTTTATCATTTTTTAACGCTACTTGCTGTTTTATAGGAAACAACTACGATGTTTCTAATTATTTTATTTTCATGTAGGCTCGTAAACTTCATTTACTATTACCTCTTCATTTTCCTCTTCTATCCGTTAGTGCAGTCACCAGTCCTTGTGTATCTTTTCGTCACATTCCTTGGTAAGTGACAGCATTCACGGAGTAGCTTTTCTGCATTCATGAGCATTGTCACTGAGTGTGGTAGGTGACTTTGTTCATGGAACCACTTCCCTTTCTGACTGCTTCTTCCAGTCCCTTGTACTCAATTTTATTTTGACGTCAGAGGTATGGCCTTTGGTTCCGAAGCAGACGTAAAATATTCTTTGCAAAACATAGTCGTCTATACCATAACTACTAATGTTTTCTCGTAGTCAAAATAGCGTTTATTCAATACAAGCTAAAAAACTTTTTATGTTGGAAATATTGATTTTAGCATAAGAACTATAACTCCGGGCTCTATACCATTTTACTGTCAAATTATAGGAAATCAACATCAAATTATTCAACCTCAAATTCCTCAAGGATAAAATAAACTACACCAATTCTCTGTTAAATGTAAGAAATCGTTAATTGAGTCGATATCCTATATAATTATTTGATGTATTTAACTAACAGAAATGATTTAAAATAAAAAAAACTGGCAGACAAAAATTAGCAATAAAGGATTCTTTTCGTTATTTTTGCTATAGTTACTAAATTTCAACGGTGAATTTCCATCCAAAGCTCTAGGAAACGGCCTAATTATTTATTCATGTTTTGTGTGTTCGAATGTATGGCTAAATAATTCGAAGAGGATTCGAATATTTTGTGAAATCAAAATTGAATTGTAGTTATTGTGCTAATACATTTTTTGTTTTTATATCACCATTAATAAATTAGTTTGAATCAATATTCAAGTTTTGTAACTAGATTAATTATACTTATTTTTTTAGGTATCATATTTTTCATTAAAAACAAGATGTTAATTATAAGTTAAGTTAGTTATCAATTAAATTGTAATGAATTTATCACAATGATTTCTATATATTTAAATAAAGTAATATAAATAAATTTTCTTTATTAATTGTTTTGGAATTTATATATTGGTTTCGAGATGGCTCAGAGATAATAAATAAAGAAAACTAAAGATATATAGTTATCGAATACCTCATCGTAAAAAAAAACATTTTTTTTTCTATTCGTTTAGAACATTATTTTTAAAATAATGGAAGAAATTGATCGATATAAAAATAAAAAAGTCAATTAAATTTTCGCATCATTTTCTCCAACCCTTCTCCACATTTGTGAATAATAAATAATAATGTGTACATTTCTATCTCTATATCAATAATGAAATCTCTTTCATGTCACTTTTTTAATTTAATTTGAGATTTTCTCTTCCTTTGGCATTCAAATTTAAAATGTCAACAATGTCTCTACCCTCACACTTGGGAATGGCATTGCCTTTGAGTTTTGTAAGGGTGTATAAAGTATTCCTTGATGTAATGATTAACAATACATTTCTTATATTTTAGAATATATGTAGAATTGACTTACCATTGATTGAATATTTAAATAATATATGTTTTTTTTAATTAATATATGTTTTTTTTAAATAATATATGTTTTTTTTTTTAATTTAGGAATAATTTGAAAAATTAAGAAAAATATTCTTTAACAGTTTCTTTTAAGAGTATTGTTTATGTCTCATCCTGTTTTCACAGTCGTTACATATGAAAAACTATGATAATAACCAAATACTAATATAGTTACTTGTGTTGAATCTCAGTTCATGAATTGTTATTTAAAATTTTACCCGACTTATTTTCAATAACGGTACAATGAAATTCCTTGATAATGTCCTCAACGTATTGGAAAAATCTCATCTGGAAATTAAGATCTCCAAGGCTCCGTAATAACATCTGGCAATAAATATGGCACATATTGCCTAAATTACCATACTGCGACCTCTATTAGAAAAGCCTCTGCCTCTTCCTCGCCTTCGTATAAAAACTCTTCTCTCAAGTATCATTCTAACAATGTGTTGGGAAATATTTCTCAAAGTTTTGAACGGACGAGTCCCTGTAGTATTTCAGATGGGTTCATATTTTTGAAAGGGAAGAGTTTATTGTAACATCAAATACGCTGTGTCGTCATTATAGTCGCCTGGTGTTTATAGTTGCCTCGTCATTCTAAAACTGACGTCACGTCTTGGAGATATTGTTCGTTTGTTTTGTATGATGTATTATTTTATGAGGGTATTGAATTGTGGATGTGATTTTGATTGGAAAAAAATATGGTGAAGTGATAACATATTGAAAAATATATATACGTCTATTTCATAATTCATCTTGATAGTTAACTTTAATCAAATGATTTTTTTAGTTATTAATATATTTAATTAATTAATTTTATACATAAAATCTATAAGACATCGAAAAATACGTATTAGCAGGGAATAATAACTATCTGTTTAGTCTTTAAAAAGTTTTAAAATTTCCCTCAATAAGATGTTTTTGTGAATAGAAAATTGAAAAAGGCCCCCACTTAATTTTCTATGCCGTACCATTGCTTTTCTGTCTTCAACTCGTTACTTACCTTGATCTCACATGAGATCAGTCAAAAATTACAAATTATCGTCAAAATATACTCATATATAACCTATATTCTTGTATGTCTATTAGGAATATTTCTCTCATATTGAACATAATGAACATAGAAAATATATATAAATTTTTGACAGAAAATTGTGAAATTTGTAATTATCGAGTGATCTCATATGAAATCACTTGTAGCTAATGTTGTAAGTACCGTTCATAATATCCACTAGTACAATTGCTGTGCATAGCTCCTCATACCCACTGAAATTGATAAAATTGATCTCTCTTGATGGTAACATTGATCTCTCTTGATGGTAACATTGATCTCTCTTGATGATAACATTGATCTCTCTTGATGATAACATTGATCTCTCTTGATGATAACATTGATCTCTCTTGATGATAACATTGATCTCTCTTGATGATAACATTGATCTCTCTTGATGGTAACATTGATCTCTCTTGATGATAACATTGATCTCTCTTGATGATAACATTGATCTCTCTTGATGATAACATTGATCTCTCTTGATGATAACATTGATCTCTCTTGATGGTAACATTGATCTCTCTTGATGATAACATTGATCTCTCTTGATGATAACATTGATCTCTCTTGATGGTAACATTGATCTCTCTTGATGATAACATTGATCTCTCTTGATGGTAACATTGATCTCTCTTGATGGTAACATTGATCTCTCTTGATGGTAACATTGATCTCTCTTGATGGTAACATTGATCTCTCTTGATGGTAACATTGATCTCTCTTGATGGTAACATTGATCTCTCTTGATGGTAACATTGATCTCTCTTGATGATAACATTGACCTCTCTTGATGATAACATTGATCTCTCTTGATGATAACATTGATCTCTCTTGATGGTAACATTGATCTCTCTTGATGGTAACATTGATCTCTCTTGATGATAACATTGATCTCTCTTGATGATAACATTGATCTCTCTTGATGATAACATTGATCTCTCTTGATGGTAACATTGATCTCTCTTGATGGTAACATTGATCTCTCTTGATGGTAACATTGATCTCTCTTGATGGTAACATTGATCTCTCTTGATGGTAACATTGATCTCTCTTGATGGTAACATTGATCTCTCTTGATGGTAACATTGATCTCTCTTGATGATAACATTGATCTCTCTTGATGGTAACATTGATCTCTCTTGATGGTAACATTGATCTCTCTTGATGGTAACATTGATCTCTCTTGATGATAACATTGATCTCTCTTGATGATAACATTGATCTCTCTTGATGATAACATTGATCTCTCTTGATGGTAACATTGATCTCTCTTGATGGTAACATTGATCTCTCTTGATGGTAACATTGATCTCTCTTGATGGTAACATTGATCTCTCTTGATGATAACATTGATCTCTCTTGATGGTAACATTGATCTCTCTTGATGGTAACATTGATCTCTCTTGATGGTAACATTGATCTCTCTTGATGGTAACATTGATCTCTCTTGATGATAACATTGATCTCTCTTGATGGTAACATTGATCTCTCTTGATGGTAACATTGATCTCTCTTGATGGTAACATTGATCTCTCTTGATGGTAACATTGATCTCTCGGGATGGTAACATTGATCTCTCTTGATGGTAACATTGATCTCTCTTGATGGTAACATTGATCTCTCTTGATGGTAACATTGATCTCTCTTGATGGTAACATTGATCTCTCTTGATGGTAACATTGATCTCTCTTGATGGTAACATTGATCTCTCTTGATGATAACATTGATCTCTCTTGATGATAACATTGATCTCTCTTGATGATAACATTGATCTCTCTTGATGGTAACATTGATCTCTCTTGATGGTAACATTGATCTCTCTTGATGGTAACATTGATCTCTCTTGATGGTAACATTGATCTCTCTTGATGATAACATTGATCTCTCTTGATGGTAACATTGATCTCTCTTGATGGTAACATTGATCTCTCTTGATGGTAACATTGATCTCTCTTGATGGTAACATTGATCTCTCTTGATGGTAACATTGATCTCTCTTGATGGTAACATTGATCTCTCTTGATGATAACATTGATCTCTCTTGATGATAACATTGATCTCTCTTGATGATAACATTGATCTCTCTTGATGGTAACATTGATCTCTCTTGATGGTAACATTGATCTCTCTTGATGATAACATTGATCTCTCTTGATGATAACATTGATCTCTCTTGATGATAACATTGATCTCTCTTGATGGTAACATTGATCTCTCTTGATGGTAACATTGATCTCTCTTGATGGTAACATTGATCTCTCTTGATGGTAACATTGATCTCTCTTGATGGTAACATTGATCTCTCTTGATGATAACATTGATCTCTCTTGATGGTAACATTGATCTCTCTTGATGGTAACATTGATCTCTCTTGATGGTAACATTGATCTCTCTTGATGGTAACATTGATCTCTCTTGATGATAACATTGATCTCTCTTGATGGTAACATTGATCTCTCTTGATGGTAAGTAACATTGATCTCTCTTGATGGTAACATTGATCTCTCTTGATGGTAACATTGATCTCTCTTGATGATAACATTGATCTCTCTTGATGGTAACATTGATCTCTCTTGATGGTAACATTGATCTCTCTTGATGATAACATTGATCTCTCTTGATGGTAACATTGATCTCTCTTGATGGTAACATTGATCTCTCTTGATGGTAACATTGATCTCTCTTGATGATAACATTGATCTCTCTTGATGGTAACATTGATCTCTCTTGATGGTAACATTGATCTCTCTTGATGGTAACATTGATCTCTCTTGATGGTAACATTGATCTCTCTTGATGGTAACATTGATCTCTCTTGATGGTAACATTGATCTCTCTTGATGGTAACATTGATCTCTCTTGATGATAACATTGATCTCTCTTGATGATAACATTGATCTCTCTTGATGATAACATTGATCTCTCTTGATGGTAACATTGATCTCTCTTGATGGTAACATTGATCTCTCTTGATGGTAACATTGATCTCTCTTGATGGTAACATTGATCTCTCTTGATGGTAACATTGATCTCTCTTGATGATAACATTGATCTCTCTTGATGGTAACATTGATCTCTCTTGATGGTAACATTGATCTCTCTTGATGGTAACATTGATCTCTCTTGATGGTAACATTGATCTCTCTTGATGATAACATTGATCTCTCTTGATGGTAACATTGATCTCTCTTGATGGTAAGTAACATTGATCTCTCTTGATGGTAACATTGATCTCTCTTGATGGTAACATTGATCTCTCTTGATGGTAACATTGATCTCTCTTGATGGTAACATTGATCTCTCTTGATGGTAACATTGATCTCTCTTGATGATAACATTGATCTCTCTTGATGGTAACATTGATCTCTCTTGATGATAACATTGATCTCTCTTGATGGTAACATTGATCTCTCTTGATGGTAACATTGATCTCTCTTGATGGTAACATTGATCTCTCTTGATAGTAACATTGATCTCTCTTGATGGTAACATTGATCTCTCTTGATGATAACATTGATCTCTCTTGATGGTAACATTGATCTCTCTTGATGGTAACATTGATCTCTCTTGATGATAACATTGATCTCTCTTGATGGTAACATTGATCTCTCTTGATGGTAACATTGATCTCTCTTGATGGTAACATTGATCTCTCTTGATGGTAACATTGATCTCTCTTGATGATAACATTGATCTCTCTTGATGGTAACATTGATCTCTCTTGATGGTAACATTGATCTCTCTTGATGGTAACATTGATCTCTCTTGATGGTAACATTGATCTCTCGGGATGGTAACATTGATCTCTCTTGATGGTAACATTGATCTCTCTTGATGGTAACATTGATCTCTCTTGATGGTAACATTGATCTCTCTTGATGGTAACATTGATCTCTCTTGATGGTAACATTGATCTCTCTTGATGGTAACATTGATCTCTCTTGATGATAACATTGATCTCTCTTGATGATAACATTGATCTCTCTTGATGGTAACATTGATCTCTCTTGATGGTAACATTGATCTCTCTTGATGGTAACATTGATCTCTCTTGATGGTAACATTGATCTCTCTTGATGATAACATTGATCTCTCTTGATGGTAACATTGATCTCTCTTGATGGTAACATTGATCTCTCTTGATGGTAACATTGATCTCTCTTGATGGTAACATTGATCTCTCTTGATGGTAACATTGATCTCTCTTGATGGTAACATTGATCTCTCTTGATGATAACATTGATCTCTCTTGATGATAACATTGATCTCTCTTGATGGTAACATTGATCTCTCTTGATGGTAACATTGATCTCTCTTGATGGTAACATTGATCTCTCTTGATGGTAACATTGATCTCTCTTGATGGTAACATTGATCTCTCTTGATGATAACATTGATCTCTCTTGATGGTAACATTGATCTCTCTTGATGGTAACATTGATCTCTCTTGATGATAACATTGATCTCTCTTGATGATAACATTGATCTCTCTTGATAGTAACATTGATCTCTCTTGATGGTAACATTGATCTCTCTTGATGGTAACATTGATCTCTCTTGATGATAACATTGATCTCTCTTGATGGTAACATTGATCTCTCTTGATGATAACATTGATCTCTCTTGATGGTAACATTGATCTCTCTTGATGGTAACATTGATCTCTCTTGATGGTAACATTGATCTCTCTTGATGGTAACATTGATCTCTCTTGATGGTAACATTGATCTCTCTTGATGATAACATTGATCTCTCTTGATGGTAACATTGATCTCTCTTGATGGTAACATTGATCTCTCTTGATGATAACATTGATCTCTCTTGATGGTAACATTGATCTCTCTTGATGGTAACATTGATCTCTCTTGATGGTAACATTGATCTCTCTTGATGGTAACATTGATCTCTCTTGATGGTAACATTGATCTCTCTTGATGGTAACATTGATCTCTCTTGATGGTAACATTGATCTCTTCTTTTGCTTCAACAAGAGAAGACGGACTAACCTTTTATCAAAGGTTTCCATCTCTCTAATCTCATGGGAAGGGAATTGATACAAAGGAAATACTGTGTGGCTTTGACGTCACATCAGAGATACTGGTAATGAAAAATGAAAGAACTACAGTCAAAGAAAAGTGTACAAAGAAAAAAGAAAATACGAGTCAAATTGACTCAAAATTTGAGATTTCAGTTTGTCCCAAAACCGGCTCAAAAATGTTTGACTCATCCTAACATTTTACTCAAAAACAAGAGTCATACTTACTTCTAATAATTCATAGTCAGATTGACTCAGGTAGAGTAAATCAAGAAAAAAGACTCCAATATTGGAGTTTTGCAGTCTTGAAACAAGCGATGAGTCAGGATGACTCGCAATTTTTTCTCATTGTGTCTCTAATGATTTTTGACAGTTTACTGATTTCACATTTCACTTTATTAGCTAATTGTAAGGATTATAAATAGTTTGAATTTGACCTGGGTACACGATGATAAATTTGTAAGATTTGAAAAATATAGTAAATTAGAAAACTGTGATTTGTTAATTTTGCATCATGTGGAGACGCTTTCCTTTTATAATACCTAATTTGGGTTATTGTCATTGTTAAAGATACAAACTAAGAGTTGTTTTATTTCATACTAGTTGTTATTTCTTTTATTTACTTTACAACTAATTATTTGGTTTTGCGCTAGACGTTACCTTTTATTATCTACTAGTTATTTGAATCATCATTCTAGATTTTTTAACTTTCAACTTGCTATGTTTTTGTATTGATTTTTTTACATTATTTTGACTCGTAGTTTTTGATAGATTAATATAAGTTAGTTTTATCAACAAGAACATAAAAAATGAAAATCAGTTTACAAAAAAAATATTCTTCGTCTCTGTCTAAATGTTCACATCTTTCCAGTCAGTAAAGGAAAAAAAGTGAGAAAATTAGTTTTGTAATTTCCTGACTTAAAAGTTTTAGTTTTTCATTTCTGCTTACTATGCAAATTAATTATTGGGTAGAGAATGAAGTATATTTTTTTACTGTTTATTTACAAAGATTTTAAGTTGCTAGCACACTGAGAACTTGTTATCGAAAATAACATCAAAACACTATTACAATTTGTATATGCACACAAAATCATTTATGGGTAAATGTTGGTAGCTACCAATAATTAAGCTTGTGCGTGTATTTTTTGTGCCTATTTGAATGCTATACTATATCCCAGATAAAATTTAAGAGAGTGTCTTCGATGATTTAAGAGCGTTTATGGCAGAGAGAATAAAACGTAGACGAAACACCGATAAATTGCCGATAAATTCTCATCGGCGATTGACTGTAGAGGATTATCGAATCATCTTCAACGAATCATGGTTGATTCTACTTCTTCGAATTAAAGAGGAGATTTCTTCGGTGAATCTTCGGCGAGTTACGGAAGACTCATCTTCCCTGAATTACAGCAGGCAGCTCGTAGATGTATCTTCGGCGAGTTATGTAAGACTCATCTTCCCTGAATTACAACAGGCAGCTCGTAGATGTATCTTCGGCGAGTTATGGAAGACACATCTCCCCTGAATTACAGCAGGCAGCTCGTAGATGTATCTTCGGCGAGTTATGTAAGACTCATCTTCCCTGAATTACAACAGGCAGCTCGTAGATGTATCTTCGGCGAGTTATGGAAGACACATCTTCCCCGAATTACAGCAGGCATGTCTCATTGATGCGTTATGATAGACACATCGTCCCATAATTATTCCAGGAATGAATTATAACAGACACGTCTTCGATGAAGATCGGAGAGTTACGACAGACTCATCTTCCTCAAATAATAGCGAACATTTCTTCGATGATCTTCGGTGAATTGTATAAGTTATCATATACATTTAAAGGTGTCCGTGATTTAAAAATTGTTATTACAGTATATATATATAATACTATACATATTTTCCATCATTTAGAATAAAAAGAAAAGATACGAAAAAAAATTATTAACTAATATTCATTCATAAAAACTTTAAAAACACGCGGGTTATCATATTGAATAAATCTCAACCAAATCGTACTTCTGCCATGTCCAAGATGGCTCAGTGGATATGTCGCTGACTTCAATTCTCCATGAGATTACAGTCGCAGGAGCGAGTCCCGGCCACACCACTTCATTTCTTTCTCGATTTTTCCATTTAATGTGTATATAAAAATATGTAACATTAAACTAATCGATATAAAGCCAAATGTACGTGTTTAACCTACATGATATAAAGTAAAAAATAAAACAAAATCGTAAATACCTTTCAAATGATAATTTTTATTTTATTTAACCCTATAAATTGAATAAATATGCTTAATATCATGCTTGAATCGCCAATAATATTGATATGATTATGTGAATTGTTTTCGTATGAATCTTCCATGAAATGGCTCAAAATCGCACGTGAATCATCGTTGATTTAAAGACGGTTACAGTCGGTTATGCATGTGCTTCTTCGATAAATCGATGATCATCCTGCCTTATTTTATACGAAAAATCTTGGATAAAACAGACACTTCTTCGAATATTTATCGATGATTCATCGTCAATACGCCGATTCATGTTTAGGTACCCCTCCAAAAATCGGCTATAAATCGACCTTAAAAATCAACTGGGATGTGCTTATTTTTAAAGTTTATTGCTATTTTCTATAAAAGTTTATTTTTATATTTACAAAAGTTTATTCTATAAAGTTTATTTCTATATTTACAAACGTTTATTCTATAAATGTTTATTTCTCGATAAAGAAGCCAGTTTCGATGTCTAAAATATCAAAAATGTGCAAAGTTCAAATCGTGCCATAACTCTACCTAGATAGAAGGGTACGTTGTTTTGTAGAATATGAAGATTGTACTCCACATTATTTTCTATGACCCAATCTTAACTTTCGAGCTATGCAGTAAGGTATATCCCTAGTTTTTGACAGAGCGTAGGTGTGTGTTGTTCATAGTTTCCATTCAAAACTTCATTCGCATAATTTATTCTGTTAAAGTTTCCGCTTACCCAAAGCATTAGCTTCTATTTTCGTTTCTGTTTATTGTGATAGGATAATCCTTCAAACTATTTATTCATTCGTCTCTCATAGTGTGAAGCTTAAAAAACAACGATGAATAATTTATGACCCTTTGATTTTTCAAGCGATATTTCACTAGTCATTGAATTAAACCTGTCGAATCTAATAGAAGACTGAGTTCCTTTGCTATTGTATATTCAGGTTCATCCACCCATTCGAATAATACCCTTAAGTTAAATTTAATTCGTAGTGTCTGCATGTGTCTAATTAATTATTCAAAATTACTTCAGCATGACTGTTCTGTTCTGATATTCGGTTATTTCATGAGGTTTATCTATACAATGATAAGTTAATAATGTTCTGTACTACATTCTACAGGACTCATCAACTACGGTTCTAGGTAAATTGCTCGACATGATTGATCATAAAACAATTGCTCGAAAATGATTGATCGATAAATACAATTGCTCGAAAATGATTGATCGAAAAACTGTTGCTCGAAAATAATTGATCGATAAAAACAATTGCTCGAAAATGATTGATCGAAAAACAATTGCTCGAAAATTATTGTTCGAAGAACAATTGTTCAAAAAATTGTTGGGCTGAAAAATCGTTTGGTCGAATCAATTACTTGAATGATCAAATTGATGACAGTGTTCGAATTAATAAAAGTCAGTAAATCATGAAGTTGAATCACTTCGATTAGCTTCACCTCACCATATCCTTGTTTCTAATTAGTAATTACTAATAACTGTATTTCATTATTTTCATTGCCATTTACTACTATTAATAATTGTATTAATGCTTTCAAATCTTAAATCTTTTTCATATACATCACTTTTATATCCGTGACGTGTCCTTTCAGTGCCTCAGTGTCCGTTAAAAATATATCGTTACTATAAATTCAGCGGACACGTTCACACGTACGGCTCAGTACCGTATCTTCTCAGTGCTAAAAAAGTACTGGGAAGAAACGTCTCAGATGTGTGTGAACAAGCCTTTACTCTTCCTGTTTCTCTTATAGAACAGGAATTACTGCACCAATTTGGGGTGCTTCTATTTTTCGTTTTTTTTTTCGTCTGTCAATTCTTCTTTTTCTCTTCCTTTTTCTTTTACATTAAGCAATTGATTATTCGAAATTTGATTATCTTAGCAAATAGTCACTCTGGCAATTGAGATAATAAGAATGAGATCATGAAGTGGAATCACTTCGATTAGTTGCACCTACCTGTCCTTGTTTCTAATTAGTAATTGGTAATAACTGTATTTCATTTTTTTATTATCTGAGCGATTGATCATTCGATCAATTGTTCGTTCGAACGATTGTGTACATCATGTTCTTCAAGTAACTTTATCTAAAGGCCTTATTATCTACAGGCCTCATTATATATGGGCCTCATCATCTGCACTCTACAGTGTCTACAGTTCTTCATCTACAGTGTCTACAGGCCTCATCATCTACAGTGTCTACAGGCCTCATCATCTACAGTGTCTACAGGCCTCATCATCTACAGTGTCTACAGGCATCATCATCTACAGTGTCTACAGGTCTCATCATCTACAGTGTCTACAGGCCTCATCATCTACAGTGTCTACAGGCCTCATCATCTACAGTGACTACAGGCCTCATCATCTACAGTGTCTGCAGGCCTCATCATCTACAGTGTCTACAGGCCTCATCATCTACAGTGTCTACAGGCCTCATCATCTACAGTGACTACAGGCCTCATCATCTACAGTGTCTGCAGGCCTCATCATCTACAGTGTCTACAGGCCTCATCATCTACAGTGTCTACAGGCCTCATCATCTACAGTGTCTACAGGCCTCATCATCTACAGTGTCTACAGGCCTCATCATCTACAGTGACTACAGGCCTCATCATCTACAGTGTCTGCAGGCCTCATCATCTACAGTGTCTACAGGCCTCATCATCTACAGTGTCTACAGGCCTCATCATCTACAGTGTCTACAGGCCTCATCATCTACAGTGTCTACAGGCCTCATCATCTACAGTGTCTACAGGCCTCATCATCTACAGTGTCTACAGGCCTCATCATCTACAGTGTCTACAGGCCTCATCATCTACAGTGTCTATACAGGCCTCATCATTTACAGTGTCTACAGGCCTCTCTATCTACAGAGTCTACATGCATCATGATCTTCAAGTCACAAAATCTTCCAGGCCTCATCATCTACAGTGTCTGATTGTTTATGATGGACTTATGCTATTTCCATCCATCAAATTACATACTTGTAATTAGCAATTCGCAATTTAATACGTTAATATTATGAGTTGCTGAATTGTGTTTAACTCTATACCTAAACGCATTGCATTACAGTATATTTCATTATTAAATAATTAATGTCATTGGAAACTTTCATTCTTCCTTAAAAATGAATAAATTAATCATCGTCTATTTACTAATGTATAATAATCCTCTCGAAGAAATAAGATCCGTTATTTATGTTGTTCCCCCAACATTCGAATATTGATGCATTCGGCTTAACTTCTCCACTTCTCTGTACACGGAATTACTCCCAAAACTTTTCTAGAAATAACTTGCTCCATTCGCCAGAATGTCGGGTTAACTTAAATATTCAGCTGGGTGTGAAAACTCAATGGCTTGCTTCTAGGAATAAATGGATACCTGTACTTCCATTTTCGAGAAATCTCTCTTATCCTCTGATTTAGTTTGTCATTAGTTACAATATGGTTAACTATTATTTTTAACTTTTACTTGGCACTGTTAAAAATCACGATATTCATTCTTTTTTTGTTTATTTATTATTTAAAACTGATATATTTTACTTTTCATCAGTTTAAACTCAATGTTATATTCAAAGGACATCTAATAGAGTCAGCTTAGTTCACTTGACATTAATTTCCTGCATTATGATTAATTTCTTTGATATCAAATCCAATTTGAGAAGGTACACACAATGTAGTGACGGCATTGGTTAATTACGTAACAGTACACCGCAGACACACGTTAGGTATTTTCTATCGGTGCTTTTCGTCTAATGAGTTGGCAGCAGGAGTGTGCGGTAACCATTTCAATTCTTTAGCTTTGGCTTCAGTCTAAAGTAATTAGCACTGACTAATGACTGGATTGGAGCAGTGGAGGGTGATGAAGTGGAGATGGGGTGAAGAAGTGGAGATGGGGTGAAAAAGTGGAGATGGGGAGAAGTGGAGGGTGAAGATGTGGAGATGGGGTGAAGAAGTGGAGATGGGGTAAAGGGGAGAGCGAAGAAGTGGAAATGGGGTGAAAGACGGAGATGGAATGGAAAAGAGAGAGGAAATGGAAACGAAGAAATAAGAATAGGCATGGTCAGAAAAGAGGACGTGGATGAAAAAGATGGATGGGGAAGGTTGAAGTAGAGAATAGGGAAACAAGAATAAGAATAAATAAACTAAACTAAAATATGGAATAGGCATTAACAAGAAAAACGGAATGTGTATGAAGTAGGTAGTTGTAATATGAGAAGAAGTAATCGGAATGGAGAAAGAAGGAACAAGATTAACCAAATAATGAATCAGAGACAATTTGGGTAATGAATAATGATGATATTAATGGAAAACGTATAGGCGTTAAATATTAGATTGCCTTTGTAATCTTGGCCATTGTTGATTTTTTTGAAAATGCATCACTATTTTTCAATTGGAATTTATCATTTCCTGTAAAATATGTGGCTGCAATATGAACTCTAATTTATTTCTTTAATTTGAAATCAACTGTGATCACTACATCAATCTAGATTACATTATTTTTACAATTAATAAGCGCATTGTTTTGAAAGCACATCAAATTAGCTTGATTGAATAGCTTGTTTGTCAATTTTAATTATGGAGATACAAGTCTGATTAATATTTTGTCAGGTACGCTTCATTAATCACTGAAATAATCAGTGTTGTTTTACATGGAACATAATGATTCCACTGTAGAGAGTATATTGATTGTAATTAATACTCATTTATACTGAAAATGGTGATAGGGTAATTTTGTTATGGTGCTAGGAAAATTCGTCCATGGAAAATTCGTCCGTTTTCTTAAATTTGTAATAGGAAGAAAGACATTATTGAGTGTTAACAATGCACATATATAAGAGATAATTGCAGTCGCATAAATCTGGTTAGATTAAAATAACACATATATTCAGCAGTTATAACTGTTGATGAAAAACTTATTCTATGTTACTAATATATTATGTTATCTATTATTAAAAATTAAAAATAGCTTAATCAAATATTTAAATTGAATACCTAGCTTAACTTTTTCTGCAATGTTTTTCAAAAAAAATTTCAAAAAATTTATGTTTCATTCGGAGTGCATTGCAATACAGGCAGACTCGCTTTAAGTCAAAAATCGTTCCTCACATTAAATTCAGCATTGTTACTCCAATCTTTTCGTTTTCTATTACTAGTACTATGTACCCTATTTTGTATGGTTCCTTAAATTTAAATAAAATTGTCTAAAAGCTATTTCCGGTACAACTGATGTTAGTAACCTCAGAATCAACTCCGCTGTAAGTCGTTCGGTGTCCGGAAAACTACCAGGCGGAAAACTGCTAGGCGGAGAACAGCCGAAGCGGAAGACTGCCAGCCGGAAAACTACCAGGCGGAAAACTGCCAGCTGGAAAACTACCAGGCGGAAAACTGCCAGTCATTTACTGGCAATTTAATGGCTTTAGTCAATAATATTATTTGAAATTATAAAAAAAAAATTGTTCGCACTTTGTTAAGGAGTTAAGAGGACATTTATTTTTACCTAGTATACAAAACAAAAATAATAGTTAAATGTAGACAAATTTATTAGATTTTTTTTAAATACATTATTATATAAATATTACAGAAATAAATCAAATTCAATATAGAAATTAAAAACCTAAACCTTTCTTAGAGAATACTAAGAGAAGAAACAAAGAAATAATTGTATTAGGGACAGAGTACAATTTTCTTGTTTGCACAACGCATCTTTACATTATCAGTTCATAACGGGTTTAATGTCAAATCAGTTCTTTTTGTGTTTATAATTTGAGAATTGAACAAGTATTCAAGCTTAACATTCGCCTATAGTCATTATAAAATCACTTCGATCGATGTTTGTGAAATATTTAGAATTTGCAATTCGGAAAATTTATTATTATTAAACTGGTATTACCTACCTAATTCTCTGACAATAATTTTCACTCTATCGAATTGGATTGCATCTTAATTAATTATATTTTTACATATTAATGTATATTGTAAAAATGATGGGGTTGTGTAATTGACATGGAGAATATAAATGTAAATGTAATAAATATTGAACATACATATAAGTTGATTAAACAATAAACATTCACCTAATTTATTGCATAATTGCAATGATATTATTGTGAGAATTTATTTCATTACCAAAGGCTATATTGCTGACGTAAATAGAAAATTAAAAGCCAGGGACTATATACGTAACTTAATTAATTTTTTTAAAATGTACTTGACTTAGCAAATATGTTAAAAATGGTAATTTTAACTTTCTTATGTGTTCCGAAGTTTCGTTAACTGTGTGTTTAATAAAGTAGTTTTGTTGAAATAATATTTTCCTGTAAATATTAAATAATTCAATATCTATATAGTTATTACAGTAAAAATGAATTTTCCCTTAAGTCCTTAAAGAATTGCGAACGGTTATTTATTATGAATTCAAATTTTATTATTGACTAAAGTCATTAAATTGCCAGTATGTGACTGGCAGTTTTTCGCTTCGGCAGTTTTCCGCCTGGGAGTTTTCCGTGTACCAGTCGTCTTGTTATAAAAGAGGGGTCTGCCTGTACTAGCTTTATATTTGTTCGACGATATCTCGATGTTTTGGCCTTTTACGCTGTTTGACATCTCTCTTTGTTTGAAATCTATAAGTTAGGGTTAACTTTTCTACAAAATATTAGGATGCTATTTCTTGAACATTCCAAAATTCAATTGAGTATTACGGGTTTTCGCGTTGATTTCGTCTTCCCTGTTTTAGGGAAGCTTCAAAGAAGTTAAAAAACTCAGTTGACATCCTCGCATAAATTTTCGTTAACGCCAACAACATCTCCAGGTGTTAAGACCGCTAAAACACCAAACACTTTATCTTAAATTAAGTTAATAAAATTATTATATATCTATCAATCTTAATGTTCCATTAAACAATCATGAATTTTGCAGTACAATAAACTTTATAATAGATGCAACATTTATAATATACATTAAATTACTTTATACCAAAATATTTATCATAACATTTTGTTCCACTTAAATGAATTATTTTGTGTTTAATGAACGAATTATTCGTGGACGAATTTTCCAAGGACGATTTTTCCGTGGATGAGTTTTCCGGTCACGTGTTGTTATCACTCCTGAAATCAATTTCAGGATGTCAAGATTTTACAATTTAATTCTATAGAGCACTTAGTTATAAACTTACAATACAGTAGAACTCTTCTATAGTGAATGTAGGTCCTGAGTATGAGAACTAACCCGTATAGTAAACAAATTTATTTTAGTCTGTCATAAAGAGCCATTAGACTAAAGAAATTCTGCTCACTATACGGGAATCCACATAATCTAACAAGTTGAGAGAAATCAGTAACTGATGCTGTGTAGCTATAGGGTTGGTTGCTCTTTTAAATTTGTACCTCCTTACGTAATTACTGTATTAGGCAAGTAATGTGCATATCCATGAAAATCATAGTGAAACGTGATCTATTGTGTATACATTTATCCAAATGATGCTGTGACTATATACCTATATACGTATTTATACATATATTTCGCGTCCCACTTTCAGTAATTGAATAGGAATAAATGAAAATATAGCCATAATACGCATGGGAATATATTGAGATGAGATTCTAATTTTTATGTTTTTATTCAGTTTGTATATGTGTCTTATCTATGAAAAATATTGTATCAGTGTACACAGAAAAATAAGTTTGGAAAATGATTTTAAACAATGCAGGGTATAATATAATAGTCATTAATTAATAAATACAATGTAAAAAAAAAAACATAGGTAGTTATAAAATTCACTTTATTGGAACTATTTAGTATTAAATTCCGTTATGGTAATCCAATATATATCTTTCCTGCATTTAATTTAGCTCCACTAAGTCAGCCTTTCAAGAGCTAAACCAATTCATTTATTAGCTGTTTTATTAGCTGTTTTATTATTTGTTCCTGAAAGCCTAAGGCAACTAATTGCTATTGCCTGTTTTATAGCCGTGCATATATGTACAATGTATGTATGTTACCAAGTATATATGTTACCAAATATATATTTTACCATGTATATATGCCATCATGCACATATATAGTTAAAACGATTAGTTGGGCAAATTAACGGATTTGAAATTGGAATGCTATTAGATGAATAGCCTTGAAATAGTTTATCTGAATCCAATTGAATAAATATTTCATTTAATAGGATATTAATGAAACTGTAATATTTATTACTAAGGTTTTGACAATATGCTTTTAAAATTATAGATCCTGAAAATATTATAGGGGTATAGAATTATTAAACAGTATTGGATCGTTTTGCAGTATTTGATACAATTTCATTTCGTTTTGGTCTATGATATTCTTAAGATCTATGATTTTTCAAGCATATTGTCGCAACCCTAATTGTTACTTAGATATTCCAAAAAATAAAATTATAACAACTTTTTCGTCTCCCATGTGAAAGGATGCACTTTCGGTATGCAATAGGGTAAGTTCCGAGTTATCGGACAGTTCCACATTTTCGAACATATATTAAAAAAAAAAATATTTAAAAACTTAAACATGTTATATAAATTGGTATACATTATACTTACAAATTAAAATAATGAGTTTAAATGCTAAATTATATATTCTTTTCTATATGAACGCAAATGTGGAACTGTCCGATAACTCGAAAGTTACTCTAGAAGTTTATAGTATTCTATCTTGACACTGCTGGTGCTCTCTTCTCTTTATTGTGTCTTATGCCCCCTTCACACTTGTGATTCTCAACACCGCCTTTAAAAAAATACTCATGGCAAAAAGTTTGCTGCAGTTGATTGTAACGGATTCCTTCACACTTGCGTTAGAAAAAATGCTGGTGAAAAAAAAAGGCAAGTGTGAAGGGCTCCGTTGAAATCACTTGTAGCTAAACTTTTTCTATGGGCATTTTTTAAAATGCGGCGATGAGAAACGCAAGTGTGAAGGGGGCCTAAGACCCACTACATATACTAGCAGTTTCACTGCCGCGTTTTCACTGCCCTGTTTCAGCTTCTTCAATTAACCACAGATAGATGAATGGAAGGCGGTAGAAACACTAGTATAGTATGCAAACTGGTTTTCCTTTCATTTAACCGTGAATAATTGAAGACGCGTAAACAGGGAAGTAAAAACGTGGCGGTGAAACTGCTAGTATAGTATGGGCCTTAATTAAGTAAATTCAAATAATGTATATAGAATAAATTATTACTCATATTTTATTACTCATATTTTATAATAACTATATTGAGACAATAAAAATCATTTCAACATCAATGTGAATCAAACTTTAATCAGTCATCATAATATCCAATAAGCTAATTATTAATAGGTTACTGTCAGATGTTAACCTTCATTAGTGTCAATAACTTCGAATTACTAATTATTTCTTCATTACAGATTGAATCTTTTTCTAAGAGGCTGAATGCTTTTTATATCAGCAATAAAGAGAAATAATCTAATGTATGATGGCAGTTATTGAACAATAATTATCACAGTGATGGTGGCCAGTATTGGGTGGCTGTAGTTAATACTAATATTCCATGGTTTTCATGCGATAATGTTATAAGTGATCGAATATGTGAAAATGGAGAACTGTAGTTTCCGAACTTGGAAATAATATTTGAAAAGTGAATTATATGAAATTTTACTAAATAGTGAGCCTGTGTAAAATGAAACTATTAGTTAAAGGACAATTTATCGCGTGATTATTCCAAATGATAATTTTTATCCTGTGAAAGAATATGTCAACCAGCCATTATTAATGTCAGGTGGTATTAACCTCTTTAGTATTGTGAAGCTAAAAATACTGTTTACAAGACTTTGTATAACTATTTGATATCTATTTCCTGGTACTTATAATATGGGGATAAATAATTCTCGTAAAACTCATCTCTCTACAATAGTTTCTATAAATCTCACGCACTTCGTGTTAACTGCTTTTCTTGTCTCTTGTCTTATTTGCTATTCGGCTTCAGCTGCCAAGAATACGTATTCCAGTGAGTCTCCGATGAAGACCTTGACTTTGAATGATCTCGAGGGCTTAAGGATGACTTATGAGTTTGTCAGTAGCAAGCAGAAAATAGGTAACGTACCTAAAACTCTATTAGCGATTCGGTTCAGTATAAGTGAACCGACAGAACATATCAAAGTAAACTGTAAAGTTCAAAGTGTTGATTATATGAAAATAATGAATAACAGTTCAATGTTTTCAAAACATAAGTGTCAGAAGGAAACTGAAGATCCGTTGCATGATTTCTTTTCTCATGATTTCAACGTCCGTACAGCCAAAATCAGTATACCTTGTTGGTGGCAGTGGTCGGATTCGATTTCTCCTATACCTGATGACTCTTCCGTCCAAAATGAAAATGAAACGCTTAGTAGAAACTTTTCTAATCCAGTTAACCGTAGCGCCGAGACTAAGATATATGATCAAACTAGCGTTAAGATTGTAGGTTTAGTCATAAATGAAAATCTGTTTGAAAGAGAGGAGTCTTCGTCTGCCGAAATCTCCGAACTTTTTGGTCAGTGGTACTACAATTGGTTCATGTGGAAAGAGGAGCATAGTCTCTGGGACAGGGATTTCTACCAAAAACATTTGAGTAAAGGAATAAATAGCTCTTTTGATCAACTGAGGAATATTATGAGTTTAGTGAAGCCAAAACAGATTAAATATGGAGCAAAGAATAAAAGTAATTACAAGATTAAGAAAAGTAGAAAGTATCTTCGAAGTAAGATAAAAGAAAAGTTTCCAAAATCCGGAGATTCAGATTTAATCAATTCACCCATCAGTTCGAAACTTGTGCAATTTTACGTAAATTCGGACATTCCAGAGAGCATTTGGCCTGGAAGGATGGAAGACGCAGGAGTTACTCTGAAGCAAAGAGCAATCGCCGCTCATTCATATTTCAGCGGCGTGGAGACTCAGAGTCCAGTAATAGCTGCCGCTATGTATAAAGTCGAAAGGACAAAGTGTGGAGACACAAAATTAGAAAGTCCCTACCAGTTTGGGCAAGCTGACAGTCAAACTTTCGTCTATGATGAAGATGGAACGAGAAAAACAGGATCAAAAGATTGTGGCTGTCAAACATCTCTGGACGTTAGTGATCTTCTGAGAAAATGGTTGACAAAATACAATCCTTGGAGGAGAAAACAGTCTGTCCTAACTTTTCTCTTCTACAGTTTAGATGATAAACAAATTGAAGCAACAACTGATGGTATCGAAACTTCCACAGACTTTCATAACATCGCATTCGATTTGCAAAAAGACTTTTCCGTGGATTTGAACACAATATATGATACACTGAACATGTCTACCTATAATTCGAGTGAAGCCTTTGTAAGCAATGGCAGTGATATCAGTGAAGAGTTAGACAATTCCACTCGTTCAGAGCCAAAGGATAACTTTTTCTACATCAATCATGAGTTCAAGAAGAAGGCAGAGAAGAATTCTTTTCTATCTTTGACTTTGAAGTATCTCATAGAAGGTGAGTTGGATAATTTAGTTATATTGTAGAAACCTTTCATTAATATTATGTAATATAGAAAATTAGGGAGTAATATAACTATACTGTGATAAATTATTGGAATTTATCAATTGTTTTATATTCATTTTTTATTTATTATTTAAAGTTCATTTATTATTAAATATTCATTTATTATTGAATATTTGTTTATTATTAAATATTCATTTATTATTGAATATTTGTTTATTATTAAATATTCATTCAGGGGCTCTATCCTGAAACTGTCTGTGGTGAATGGAAGAGAAGGGGGCTAGCGTCCTTTGGGTTCCGAACTGTTGTAATTGGGATTATGACTTTTTTTCATTTTTACAAGGTTTATCATTATTTAACGCTACTTTCAGTTTTAGAGGATAGTGCTAGGGTTATACTCTTCAACTACGAGGTAGGTATTTTATTTTGTGTAAAGTAGGCTCGTAGGCTTCATTTACTGTCACATCTTCATTTTCCTCTTTCATCCGTGAATGCAGTCACCGGTGCTTGTGTCCCTTTTAATCACATTACTTGGTAAGTGACTGCTTTCACGTAGTAGCTTTTCTGCAACCATGAGCATTGTCACCGACTGTGGTTGGTGATTGACTTTGTTCACGGAGTCTCTTTCCTTTCTGACTGCTTCTTCGTTATTTTATTTCTTATTGACGTCAGCGATATGGCCTTTGGTTCCTAAGTAGACGCTAAACTCCGGTTATAATAGTTTAAGTTTCGGGGTCACCAGTTGTTAGTCGCTCTTACAAGAATTGAAACGATGTGAAGATTCCAGAAGAATGTATTTAAACAATTTAGAATTTTTTTTATACAAGAAATTGATCGTTTAATATCTTGAAAGTTCGTAGCATAGTTACATATTATTTACATGGTTTTACACAAAATAATTGTTTAACATAATAATTTGATTTGATAGTTGAAAGATATTAATTCCATAAAGATGGATAATGTTGCTACAATAGTAAAAATATTTGTAAATCCTTTAATTAAAATCTATTATATATTCATTTTTGAATATTTTTTGTTTATATATTCATTTTTTATTTATTTATTCTTATTCATTTAGCCATTCATTCTCATTACCTTCGCAAATTGCAGAAGGGTATGTTATGGTCGGCATTTGTATATTTTTAATCTTGTTATTAACATAACTCAAAAAATATTCAAGCATATTGCCTGAAATTTGATGGGACGATTGGTCATTATCTAGAAACCATTTAATTTAATTTTGGGAACGAATAGGTCAAAGGTCAAGATCATTCATAAGTGGCGGTGAAGGTATGCGCTCTACGAGTGCCCGTCTTTTAGTTCTATTTATTTTCAATACAATCTAAAAGAGCTTCTATACAAACATATTTTAAATAACACTACATTGTACGAAGCGTTACAAAATACTTGAGTGACTTCGTTAGTTTATTTAAAAATTTAATTGATATTGTATTTTAACAAGTAAAAACAAAGTAAAAAAGGTTTACTCCATTCATTTAATACTAGTATTTTTATCCTAGAGTTTTCACTTGTAAATATTAATTGCATTGAGGTAGGTTAAGGTTTCCAAGGAATTATGTCAATAATAACATATTTATAGTTAATATCTCACACTCATTACTGTTCTGTTCTAATTGTGAGTCGCTATTTTGAAATAAGAGCGGGGTATGCCTGTACACTGAAAGCATATTGAAAAATTATGTCATTTAAGTCAATACCCTTCTAAGTTATTGCAGTACTATTTTATTCTGCAAATAAATACAACCTAATAAAGTCATCGGAGATGCTCTTGTGCCAATTGTAAGCTTCTCTCGAACCTGTTTTTGGACACTCCGAGTCTTGCCTTTGATTTACTGCTGGATGAATGATGATGTAGACTCGATTGCAATTCAGGCTATGAACTGAACTCGAAAGGAAGAGTCCTTTCTGCTGAATAAATCTTCTCTAGGATGATATATTGAGGAAAAATATCATTTGTTTTCCGTTCGAGTTATTCAATACTGAAGATTGGTTATTGTTGTCAAGTGGAGTAGTTTTTACATTGTTATTTATATACTATCTACTGTATCCTTATCTTAAATTATTTCATATTTAATACAGTGTTGTTCAGAAAAAAGTACCTATTAAAAGAAATTTTAGCACTGCAAATCCTTACATTTTCAATATAAAAATATTATTATATTTATGAATTTTGAAAGAAATAATATATTTCGGATCAAAAGATTTTAATTTGATGCCTTTTGGTATGGCATCTCAGTTATGTTGAAGAAATAACACATATATCAAGTTATACTGTTTTTAAAGTGATAGTATATAATTATCTAATGATACATTATACCTAGTGATACATTATATCTAGTGATACATTAGGCCAAGTGATACATTAGGCCAAATGATACATTATATCTAGTGATACATTATATCTAGTCATACATTATGCCAAATGATACATTATATCTAGTGATTCATTATATCTAGTGATACATTATATTTAGTGACTCATTAAATCTAATGATACATTATATCTAGTGATACATTATATCTAGTGATACATTATAGTTAGTGATACATTATATCTAGTGATACATTATATCTAATGATACATTATATCTAGTGATACATTATATCTAGTGATACATTATATCTAATGATACATACATTATATTTAGTGATACATTATATCTACTTTGTTTATAGTGATAGTATAAATCTAGTGATACTTCATAACATTTGTCTTTAAGTAATGGCCATAACATTCTATAGCAAGTGATAGTGCCTAATTATGTATGTGTCCTGTATAATAATATCATTAGATAGAATGAAGCGTGAGCTGACATTTCTAAATCTGAGCCTTGTTTTGTAGCGTCATCAGTATGCATAATAAATGTAAATGCATTACGACTGAATTATGCACGTTGACATTATCCAATTAATGCAAGGATATTATAATTATTTAATGCTATTGTATGTTTTATTTTGAATTATGTTGGTATCATTAGTTGAATAATATAGCTATAAGTGTACTGGTGTTAAATATTATTTTTTGTTATTGGATTTTTTAAAGGAGTCTTGTTTTTATTTATTGATGGCATCTGTAACTTAAAACTGCCTATTGTTTTTAAACGATCAAAGTAACTATGATACTAACATTCTATTTTAAAATCTTTCCCCCCTTTTACCCTATAAAACTCTTCTCTACTTCTATCCTGCCCTCTAGTCTCTTTAAATTTTATAGTTAACTAGTGTTCTTTCCCGTTAAAAATAACGGATCATCATCAATACTGATCTATTACCTGTTATTAGGTTACTTTTAATGAATTCAATTAAAATTAAATTTTCTGCATAGTCTGATTTATTTTATAGATAAAATACATTTAGAAATTGAATAAAAACAGGGGAATTTAAATATTAAGTCAAATGTTCCCGTTCGTATCATTTACAAATACAATTTACATTTTACAAATAAATAAACACACGAGGGAAATTATTAGTATAGATTATATTGTATTTTAATTTACTAATTTAACTGAACATTTTTATGGTGAACGTAATCTGTTTTTTTTAGTGATAGAGTTTGTTTCATGTGTTGTTATTATTAGTTGTGATAATATGCTTTTTAAATTATAAATCTTAAGAATATAATAGACGAAAAGAAATGGTATCGATTGCAATTGTTATAACCCTAGTTATTACAATGACGCGAATTTAAATTAATGGCAATTGGCTGAGAATAGATTGAAGTCGTTCTTGCAAGCTGTGTCGTGACTTTTAACTTCCTCTATGATTTTCTCCTCCTTTTCAAATCACAAACTGAAGTAACTGCAGCAATCTCTTCATTAAATTTCAATGGGCCATTATACCTTCAGAGCTTGCCATTTAGATTTTAGATTATCATATAGTGTGTCTCTGTTTAAAATTTGAAGCCGTAAAGGCAATTTACACATCTCTGAAACTCATATTCTATGAAAATTTGAAAGATTTCATTTAATATTTGCAACTATTTCAAGTACAGAAAGTCTACAGCTAATGGCAAAACTATTTCATTCATTTTTTATTATTTTGAGTACTAAAATAGTCTATGGTAAATGCTAATAAGATTTCATTTACTTTTCATAATATTTCGATTACTAAATAATATGTTACTTTATCAAGAGGTTATATAAACTAAACCTTTTTTTTTTATTTCAAGCTTTCGAATGGAAACATTTCCACGTTTCCATTCAAGGTTATCTATGTCAATCAAATTATATTATACTATTCATATTTTCAATTAAATATGTTAACTCTTAGCGTGCTAAAAACCTAACAAGGAAATAGGCTCGATTAAATTGCCACTTTAATTTTATATCACAGTCATCGATAGTATTTCTCAGTTATCGGTATAGCATCGTTTGAGCGGAGAGTTTTCTCGTGTTTTTCCTCATTGTATCCTGAAATAATTGGACTAGGTATCTAGTATCTACTATCTCTGTGACTAGAAACTAGGTATAAATTTATATCAATACTTTACATTGATTATTGGTGGATTCAGTAGAAGAGCAAGACTTTCAGAAGTGATCAGATAATAGAAGGTATATAAATCACTTTTCAGGAAAAATGATTAAAATTCTATATCAAGAAAAAAATGTAATTTATGTAATAAATTGTAATTACTTTTATATAATGTTCATATTTTTATCACTCTTTCATATTGCTAATTTTAATTTGGGTAGTTTTAAAATTAACTCTAATGACAATAAATAGAAGAGATATAGCATCCTACTGTCCAAAATATTAATGTCTGTGTCTCTGTGAAAATAAAATAAAACACGATTTGTTAATAGGAAGAATTAAAATTGCATATACTAGTAATTTAAAGTAAGTGCTGACTACCAATTGATAGTCAAATAATATACAGTCATGATTATTTTATAAAGTATGTTTCTATAAGTAAATGTACTATTTTATACAAAAATAATGCTGGCGTATCACGACTTATATATTTTTTTCAAGTAACTGTATTATTATGTAATTTTTCTAGTATATACAAATATTTTTTTTCAAATATATACATATATATAATTGCTATGTTTATTTTCAAGTACATAAATTATATTTTGCGATGGAATCATCAGGTCGCTATTTTTGCCCCAATCGTTGAACTCTCCTTATCGACCATTACCATATTCATGAGCTGGTGAAGTTACCATTCCTAGTTTGGTTAACCATAAAGTTCGACAAAGACCAATTGATTTGTTTTGGAATGCGTACATTTGAACTCCCCTTTGGAGAAAGCTTGGCTGGCCCTCTGATAAATTGGAAGGTGTTTGCGCAAGGTAGATAATGTGTTGACCACAAACAGTTGGTCTCTGTAGACATTGCTTCGACAAACAGAGCCATATACCTCCACCACAAAATGCTGTTGGGAAGCAACAGCCATTGTGATGTTAATATGGGAACATAAATCTAGAGGAGAGTGTCCATACTGACCTCACCGAAAAGGTCCTATTCAACGGAAATGATTTCGTTACTATTGCTAAAAAAGTTCTAGAGTATATTGTAATAATTCTTACCTTGACTGATTTAGTTTTCTATTGCTTCATAAATATTTTTTTACTATAATGAAGGAATATGTTCTCAATTTTATCAGTTTTTGTTATATAGTTAATAATTTTGTTGATTACCGTTTGATACAATGAGAGGTTGTAAAACTTAACAACGTTGGTAATTCTCAGTACTAGGTAATTTCACTTTATTTAATATGGGTCATCTTAAAGAAACTGCTAGGTATTTTGATTATGGTAATTTGAACTATGACCTCTAAGGTTATTTTGACATGTTACCTGCATGGGTAGGAACTTTAACATTTAGTTGTATCTTTAGTTTTAAGATTGTAATAATAATGGAGGTCGAATTTCTCCATTATTATTTGAGGTCGAAATATTAAAGTACGGAAATTAGCTAATATTTTAAATCAGCATCATGGACAATTTAATTTTTTTATGTATAAGTTTTTAATCTAGAACCTTATGATGATATTTTTGATTTTGGTATTTATTAGGTTCTATAAGATTTTAATTCTTTTAGGAACCAACTCTGTACAATTCTTTTAATAACTGTCCAATTGACATTTTTTTTAAAGTGTGAAAAAAAGAAAATGTTCATAAACTAATCTGATTTTTGAGAATCCTCTGACTGATCTACCTGACATGATTCAACATCCTCAAGCACTGGAACATTAATTTCTATTGTACCTATTCCAAAAGAAATTCTGAAAACCCGTAGACGAATATTAACATTTGAATTAGTTACAGATAGCTGAATTTAAAACTTCAGCAGAATTATTAAGGCCGAAATTTCACCACTATCATATTTCGTCTTTGAGACATTGTTTGTTCGATCATTAACTCTGTAAACATTACCCATCACATTTGGCTGCCTTGCCTATAGCTTCAGAGTCGACCTTCCGATTGCCTACCTTGAGAAGAAGATAAAGTGAAAAAGAGAAAGACATTGAGGAACGGTGAAAGACATTCAGGAACTGTGAAAGACATTCAGTAACTGGTAAAGACATTCAGGAACTGAGGAAGATAATCAGGAAATGGTAAAGACATTCAGGAATTGGTAAAGACATTCAGGAACTGGTAAAGACATTCAGGAACTGTGAAAGACATTCAGGAATTCGTAAAGACATTCAGGAACTGGTAAAGACATTCAGGAACTGTGAAAGACATTGAGAAACTGTGAAAGACATTCAGGAATTCGTAAAGACATTCAGGAACTGGTAAAGACATTCAGGAACTGTGAAAGACATTCAGGAACTTTGAAAGACATTCAGGAACTGTAAAAGACATTCAGTAACTGTGAAAGACATTCAGGAACTGTGAAAGACATTCAGGAACTGTGAAAGACATTCAGGAACTGTGAAAGACATCCAGGAACTGAGGAAGACATTCAGGAACTGTGAAAGACATTCAGTAACTGAGGAAGACATTCAGGAACTGAAAGACATTCAGGAACTGAAAGACATTCAGGAGCTGTGAAAGACATTCAGGAACTGTGAAAGACATTCAGGAACTGTGAAAGACATTCAGGAACTGGTAAAGACATTCAGGAACTGTGAAAGACATTCAGGAACTGTGAAAGACATTCAGGAACTGAGGAAGACATTCAGGAACTGAAAGACATTCAGGAACTGAAAGACATTCAGGAACTGTGAAAGACATTCAGGAACTGGTAAAGACATTCAGGAACTGAAAGACATTCAGGAACTGTGAAAGACATTCAGGAACTGGGAAAGACATTCAGGAACTGGTAAAGACATTCAGGAACTGGTAAAGACATTCAGGAACTGTGAAAGACATTCAGGAACTGGTAAAGACATTCAGGAACTGAAAGACATTCAGGAACTGTGAAAGACATTCAGGAACTGGTAAAGACATTCAGGAACTGTGAAAGACATTCAGGAACTGGTAAAGACATTCAGGAACTGAAAGACATTCAGGAACTGGTAAAGACATTCAGGAACCGGTAAAGACATTCAGGAACTGAAAGACATTCAGGAACTGTGAAAGACATTCAGGAACTGGTAAAGACATTCAGGAACTGTGAAAGACATTCAGGAACTGGTAAAGACATTCAGGAACTGAAAGACATTCAGGAACTGGTAAAGACATTCAGGAACTGTGAAAGACATTCAGGAACTGTGAAAGACATTCAGGAACTGTGAAAGACATTCAGGAACTGGTAAAGACATTCAGGAACTGAAAGACATTCAGGAACTGGTAAAGACATTCAGGAACTGGTAAAGACATTCAGGAAATGGGAAAGACATTCAGGAACTGTGAAAGACATTCAGGAACTGGTAAAGACATTCAGGAACTGAAAGACATTCAGGAACTGTGAAAGACATTCAGGAACTGGTAAAGACATTCAGGAACTGTGAAAGACATTCAGGAACTGGTAAAGACATTCAGGAACTGAAAGACATTCAGGAACTGGTAAAGACATTCAGGAACTAGTAAAGACATTCAGGAACTGGGAAAGACATTCAGGAACTGTGAAAGACATTCAGGAACTGTGAAAGACATTCAGGAACTGAAAGACATTCAGGAACTGTGAAAGACATTCAGGAACTGGTAAAGACATTCAGGAACTGAAAGACATTCAGGAACTGGTAAAGACATTCAGGAACTGGTAAAGACATTCAGGAACTGGTAAAGACATTCAGGAACTGGTAAAGACATTCAGGAACTGGTAAAGACATTCAGGAACTGTGAAAGACATTCAGGAACTGAAAGACATTCAGGAACTGGTAAAGACATTCAGGAACTGGTAAAGACATTCAGGAACTGGTAAAGACATTCAGGAACTGGTAAAGACATTCAGGAACTGTGAAAGACATTCAGGAACTGTGAAAGACATTCAGGAACTGGTAAAGACATTCAGGAACTGGTAAAGACATTCAGGAACTGGTAAAGACATTCAGGAACTGGGAAAGACATTCAGGAACTGGGAAAGACATTCAGGAACTGGGAAAGACATTCAGGAACTGGTAAAGACATTCAGGAACTGGTAAAGACATTCAGGAACTGTGAAAGACATTCAGGAACTGGTAAAGACATTCAGGAACTGTGAAAGACATTCAGGAACTGGTAAAGACATTCAGGATCTGGTAAAGACATTCAGGAACTGGTAAAGACATTCAGGAACTGTGAAAGACATTCAGGAACTGGTAAAGACATTCAGGAACTGGTAAAGACATTCAGGAACTGGGAAAGACATTCAGGAACTGGTAAAGACATTAAGGAACTGTGAAAGACATTCAGGAACTGGTAAAGACATTCAGGAACTGTGAAAGACATTCAGGAACTGTGAAAGACATTCAGGAACTGAAAGACATTCAGGAACTGGTAAAGACATTCAGGAACTGGTAAAGACATTCAGGAACTGTGAAAGACATTCAGGAACTGGTAAAGACATTCAGGAACTGTGAAAGACATTCAGGAACTGGTAAAGACATTCAGGAACTGTGAAAGACATTCAGGAACTGTGAAAGACATTCAGGAACTGAAAGACATTCAGGAACTGGTAAAGACATTCAGGAACTGGTAAAGACATTCAGGAACTGGGAAAGACATTCAGGAACTGTGAAAGACATTCAGGAACTGAAAGACATTCAGGAACTGGTAAAGACATTCAGGAACTGGGAAAGACATTCAGGAACTGGTAAAGACATTCAGGAACTGGGAAAGACATTCAGGAACTGTGAAAGACATTCAGGAACTGAAAGACATTCAGGAACTGGGAAAGACATTCAGGAACTGGTAAAGACATTCAGGAACTGGGAAAGACATTCAGGAACTGGTAAAGACATTCAGGAACTGGGAAAGACATTCAGGAACTGGGAAAGACATTCAGGAACTGGTAAAGACATTCAGGAACTGGTAAAGACATTCAGGAACTGGGAAAGACATTCAGGAACTGGTAAAGACATTCAGGAACTGGGAAAGACATTCAGGAACTGGTAAAGACATTCAGGAACTGGGAAAGACATTCAGGAACTGGGAAAGACATTCAGGAACTGGTAAAGACATTCAGGAACTGGTAAAGACATTCAGGAACTGGGAAAGACATTCAGGAACTGGTAAAGACATTCAGGAACTGGGAAAGACATTCAGGAACTGGGAAAGACATTCAGGAACTGGTAAAGACATTCAGGAACTGTGAAAGACATTCAGGAACTGGTAAAGACATTCAGGAACTGTGAAAGACATTCAGGAACTGTGAAAGACATTCAGGAACTGTGAAAGACATTCAGGAACTGGTAAAGACATTCAGGAACTGGTAAAGACATTCAGGAACTGGTAAAGACATTCAGGAACTGTGAAAGACATTCAGGAACTGTGAAAGACATTCAGGAACTGGTAAAGACATTCAGGAACTGGTAAAGACATTCAGGAACTGGTAAAGACATTCAGGAACTGTGAAAGACATTCAGGAACTGGTAAAGACATTCAGGAACTGGTAAAGACATTCAGGAACTGTGAAAGACATTCAGGAACTGTGAAAGACATTCAGGAACTGGTAAAGACATTCAGGAACTGGTAAAGACATTCAGGAACTGTGAAAGACATTCAGGAACTGTGAAAGACATTCAGGAACTGTGAAAGACATTCAGGAACTGGTAAAGACATTCAGGAACTGGTAAAGACATTCAGGAACTGTGAAAGACATTCAGGAACTGGTAAAGACATTCAGGAACTGGTAAAGACATTCAGGAACTGTGAAAGACATTCAGGAACTGGTAAAGACATTCAGGAACTGAAAGACATTCAGGAACTGTGAAAGACATTCAGGAACTGTGAAAGACATTCAGGAACTGTGAAAGACATTCAGGAACTGTGAAAGACATTCAGGAACTGGTAAAGACATTCAGGAACTGGTAAAGACATTCAGGAACTGGTAAAGACATTCAGGAACTGTGAAAGACATTCAGGAACTGTGAAAGACATTCAGGAACTGTGAAAGACATTCAGGAACTGTGAAAGACATTCAGGAACTGGTAAAGACATTCAGGAACTGGTAAAGACATTCAGGAACTGTGAAAGACATTCAGGAACTGGTAAAGACATTCAGGAACTGGTAAAGACATTCAGGAACTGGTAAAGACATTCAGGAACTGTGAAAGACATTCAGGAACTGGTAAAGACATTCAGGAACTGGTAAAGACATTCAGGAACTGTGAAAGACATTCAGGAACTGGTAAAGACATTCAGGAACTGGTAAAGACATTCAGGAACTGTGAAAGACATTCAGGAACTGGTAAAGACATTCAGGAACTGAAAGACATTCAGGAACTGTGAAAGACATTCAGGAACTGGTAAAGACATTCAGGAACTGAAAGACATTCAGGAACTGTGAAAGACATTCAGGAACTGGTAAAGACATTCAGGAACTGTGAAAGACATTCAGGAACTGGTAAAGACATTCAGGAACTGTGAAAGACATTCAGGAACTGGTAAAGACATTCAGGAACTGGTAAAGACATTCAGGAACTGAAAGACATTCAGGAACTGTGAAAGACATTCAGGAACTGTGAAAGACATTCAGGAACTGTGAAAGACATTCAGGAACTGTGAAAGACATTCAGGAACTGGTAAAGACATTCAGGAACTGGTAAAGACATTCAGGAACTGGTAAAGACATTCAGGAACTGTGAAAGACATTCAGGAACTGTGAAAGACATTCAGGAACTGTGAAAGACATTCAGGAACTGTGAAAGACATTCAGGAACTGGTAAAGACATTCAGGAACTGGTAAAGACATTCAGGAACTGGTAAAGACATTCAGGAACTGTGAAAGACATTCAGGAACTGGTAAAGACATTCAGGAACTGTGAAAGACATTCAGGAACTGTGAAAGACATTCAGGAACTGAAAGACATTCAGGAACTGGGAAAGACATTCAGGAACTGGTAAAGACATTCAGGAACTGGGAAAGACATTCAGGAACTGGTAAAGACATTCAGGAACTGTGAAAGACATTCAGGAACTGGTAAAGACATTCAGGAACTGAAAGACATTCAGGAACTGTGAAAGACATTCAGGAACTGTGAAAGACATTCAGGAACTGAAAGACATTCAGGAACTGTGAAAGACATTCAGGAACTGTGAAAGACATTCAGGAACTGGTAAAGACATTCAGGAACTGAAAGACATTCAGGAACTGTGAAAGACATTCAGGAACTGGTAAAGACATTCAGGAACTGTGAAAGACATTCAGGAACTGGTAAAGACATTCAGGAACTGGTAAAGACATTCAGGAACTGTGAAAGACATTCAGGAACTGGTAAAGACATTCAGGAACTGTGAAAGACATTCAGGAACTGGTAAAGACATTCAGGAACTGTGAAAGACATTCAGGAACTGAAAGACATTCAGGAACTGTGAAAGACATTCAGGAACTGTGAAAGACATTCAGGAACTGTGAAAGACATTCAGGAACTGGTAAAGACATTCAGGAACTGAAAGACATTCAGGAACTGTGAAAGACATTCAGGAACTGGTAAAGACATTCAGGAACTGGTAAAGACATTCAGGAACTGTGAAAGACATTCAGGAACTGGTAAAGACATTCAGGAACTGGTAAAGACATTCAGGAACTGTGAAAGACATTCAGGAACTGGTAAAGACATTCAGGAACTGGTAAAGACATTCAGGAACTGTGAAAGACATTCAGGAACTGGTAAAGACATTCAGGAACTGAAAGACATTCAGGAACTGTGAAAGACATTCAGGAACTGTGAAAGACATTCAGGAACTGGTAAAGACATTCAGGAACTGTGAAAGACATTCAGGAACTAATAAAGACATTCAGGAACTGGTAAAGACATTCAGGAACTGTGAAAGACATTCAGGAACTGTGAAAGACATTCAGGAACTGGTAAAGACATTCAGGAACTGGTAAAGACATTCAGGAACTGTGAAAGACATTCAGGAACTGTGAAAGACATTCAGGAACTGTGAAAGACATTCAGGAACTGGTAAAGACATTCAGGAACTGTGAAAGACATTCAGGAACTGGTATAGACATTCAGGAACTGGTAAAGACATTCAGGAACTGTGAAAGACATTCAGGAACTGGTAAAGACATTCAGGAACTGGTAAAGACATTCAGGAACTGTGAAAGACATTCAGGAACTGGTAAAGACATTCAGGAACTGTGAAAGACATTCAGGAACTATGAAAGACATTCAGGAACTGGTAAAGACATTCAGGAACTGGTAAAGACATTCAGGAACTGAAAGACATTCAGGAACTGTGAAAGACATTCAGGAACTGTGAAAGACATTCAGGAACTGTGAAAGACATTCAGGAACTGTGAAAGACATTCAGGAACTGGTAAAGACGTTCAGGAACTGGTAAAGACATTCAGGAACTGGTAAAGACATTCAGGAACTGTGAAAGACATTCAGGAACTGGTAAAGACATTCAGGAACTGGTAAAGACATTCAGGAACTGTGAAAGACATTCAGGAACTGGTAAAGACATTCAGGAACTGAAAGACATTCAGGAACTGTGAAAGACATTCAGGAACTGTGAAAGACATTCAGGAACTGGTAAAGACATTCAGGAACTGTGAAAGACATTCAGGAACTGGTAAAGACATTCAGGAACTGGTAAAGACATTCAGGAACTGTGAAAGACATTCAGGAACTGTGAAAGACATTCAGGAACTGGTAAAGACATTCAGGAACTGGTAAAGACATTCAGGAACTGTGAAAGACATTCAGGAACTGTGAAAGACATTCAGGAACTGTGAAAGACATTCAGGAACTGGTAAAGACATTCAGGAACTGGTAAAGACATTCAGGAACTGTGAAAGACATTCAGGAACTGGTAAAGACATTCAGGAACTGGTAAAGACATTCAGGAACTGTGAAAGACATTCAGGAACTGGTAAAGACATTCAGGAACTGGTAAAGACATTCAGGAACTGTGAAAGACATTCAGGAACTGGTAAAGACATTCAGGAACTGTGAAAGACATTCAGGAACTGTGAAAAACATTCAGGAACTGGTAAAGACATTCAGGAACTGGTAAAGACATTCAGGAACTGAAAGACATTCAGGAACTGTGAAAGACATTCAGGAACTGTGAAAGACATTCAGGAACTGTGAAAGACATTCAGGAACTGTGAAAGACATTCAGGAACTGGTAAAGACATTCAGGAACTGGTAAAGACATTCAGGAACTGTGAAAGACATTCAGGAACTGGTAAAGACATTCAGGAACTGGTAAAGACATTCAGGAACTGTGAAAGACATTCAGGAACTGGTAAAGACATTCAGGAACTGTGAAAGACATTCAGGAACTGGTAAAGACATTCAGGAACTGTGAAAGACATTCAGGAACTGGTAAAGACATTCAGGAACTGTGAAAGACATTCAGGAACTGGTAAAGACATTCAGGAACTGTGAAAGACATTCAGGAACTGTGAAAGACATTCAGGAACTGTGAAAGACATTCAGGAACTGTGAAAGACATTCAGGAACTGGTAAAGACATTCAGGAACTGTGAAAGACATTCAGGAACTGTGAAAGACATTCAGGAACTGGGAAAGACATTCAGGAACTGGTAAAGACATTCAGGAACTGGTAAAGACATTCAGGAACTGGTAAAGACATTCAGGAACTGGTAAAGACATTCAGGAACTGGTAAAGACATTGAGGAACTGGTAAAGACATTCAGGAACTGTGAAAGACATTCAGGAACTGTGAAAGACATTCAGGAACTGGGAAAGACATTCAGGAACTGTGAAAGACATTCAGGAACTGTGAAAGACATTCAGGAACTGTGAAAGACATTCAGGAACTGTGAAAGACATTCAGGAACTGTGAAAGACATTCAGGAACTGAAAGACATTCAGGAACTGTGAAAGACATTCAGGAACTGTGAAAGACATTCAGGAACTGGTAAAGACATTCAGGAACTGGTAAAGACATTCAGGAACTGGTAAAGACATTCAGGAACTGGTAAAGACATTCAGGAACTGGTAAAGACATTCAGGAACTGTGAAAGACATTCAGGAACTGGTAAAGACATTCAGGAACTGAAAGACATTCAGGAACTGTGAAAGACATTCAGGAACTGAAAGACATTCATGAACTGTGAAAGACATTCAGGAACTGGTAAAGACATTCAGGAACTGGTAAAGACATTCAGGAACTGGTAAAGACATTCAGGAACTGTGAAAGACATTCAGGAACTGGTAAAGACATTCAGGAACTGGTAAAGACATTCAGGAACTGTGAAAGACATTCAGGAACTGGTAAAGACATTCAGGAACTGGTAAAGACATTCAGGAACTGGGAAAGACATTCAGGAACTGGTAAAGACATTCAGGAACTGTGAAAGACATTCAGGAACTGGTAAAGACATTCAGGAACTGGTAAAGACATTCAGGAACTGGTAAAGACATTCAGGAACTGGTAAAGACATTCAGGAACTGGTAAAGACATTCAGGAACTGGTAAAGACATTCAGGAACTGTGAAAGACATTCAGGAACTGGTAAAGACATTCAGGAACTGGTAAAGACATTCAGGAACTGGGAAAGACATTCAGGAACTGTGAAAGACATTCAGGAACTGGTAAAGACATTCAGGAACTGGTAAAGACATTCAGGAACTGTGAAAGACATTCAGGAAATGGTAAATACATTCAATAAAAACTTAAAATAAAAATGGCAATGAGTGCAATTGTTTAATAATAGAATAAAGATAATATAATGTTAGTATAAATTGCAATGTTCTTATTTATGTTATTTTCAATCATTGCAACTTGCTCCTTAAGATTGACTATTTTTTATGTATTTTTTTTATTAAATTCAAGAACAAAATAATTCAGAACATAAATGTAAACCGAATTATTGAGAAAACATGACTGTAACCTACTTTTCTATTGTTACTATATTCACCACTAACAATACATTATATTATCATTCTTACTCTGGACGAAGTGTCCATAATTCTTTTGTGATGTAACATATGTACTATATGTATAGACCTATTGACTGACTTTGAATGGTTTGTATAGGGACATATTTTTCACTTTACCACCTAGAGTGTGTGTAAACCAATTACCAATATATATATTTACAGAGTTTGTTAGCTTTGCACTGTCGATAATGAGATGGTTTGATCGTGTGGGATGTAATGTAACAAAGTGTGTTTGCTAAATCAATATTATACATAATTAATGGGGTTGAGAGTGACGTCATCTAGTGTATTGTTTGACGTCATCTATGGCATTTTCTGACGCAATTCTTTGACTTCTTTGTACATCGACACATGAGAAATTGTAACTTTTATTATTGAATATCATGTACCTATTTATAGTATAGTGTGTTAAAGGTAAATAGGTATTTACTTTTGTAATATTAGGGACCAGATATGTTAACTTTTTTTTTTTTGAAAGAGAATATTTTTCCATTAAAAACAAGAATGAAAATCGTAGGTAACTATTTTCTCCGATCATCAGATTTCAATTGGATATAATAAAATAATTCCAAAGATAATGTCCGAAATGATATACAAAGTAGAACTCCTCTATAGTGAATGTAGGGTCCTGAGTAAGAGAATTCTCTTCTATAGTGAACAAATTTTCTTCACTATACGGGTTAGTTCTCTTACTCAGGACTCTAAATTCACTTTAGTTCCGCTATTTATGAATTCTTCTCTATCACTATAAAATATCATCATTATTTTCCAAAATTAAAAAAATTAGACCATCTGCATTATAATTATATGTTTTCCTCTGAAATGCCTTCCGTTATTCCATTCTTTTTCTTTACCCAGGTAACAATATTGCCCCAATATTGTTACAACTTTGCCTATATTGTAACAAAATTAACGCAATATTGCCTCAATATTGTTACAACTTTGCCTATATCGTAACAATATTGAAGCAACAATGCCTTAATATTGTTACAACCTTGTCTTTATTGTAATAATATTGAAACAGCATTGCCCCGATATTGTTACAACATTGCCTATATTGTAACAATATTGAAGCAACATTGCCCCGATATTGTTACAACATTGCCTTTATTGTAGTAATATTGAAGGAACAATGCCTCAATATTGTTACAACCTTACCTATATTGTGATAAAATTGGACCAACATGGGAGCAACACTGCCCCGATATTGTTACAACATTGCCTATATTGTAACAACATTATGCCAAAGTTGCCTCGAGAGTTACCTGTGTCATATTCATGCAGCAATATATAATTACCTTCGCATCCCTCTAAGTCCATTTCATTGAGTTACAACTCATTAAGCCAATTAGAATATTAAGATCTGTTAAATCTCGTCCCTGCAAGTCCCCTTCATTTTCTGAAACATTGAAAGTTTTTACTCGAATGGCACGGTCTAATAACCATTAGTTTAGAAATCAATAGACCGTATTTTTAAAGAGAAATATTCATATTTAAAAGATTCATACTTAACTGAATGTCAATACTTTCAAGTAGGGAAACTTAACGTTGTACGATTTTTTTAGGATTCAAGTTTTCGAATAGAAACATTTTGCCTATTTATCATTTGGAATAATTTTTGCATAACAATATCTCTTTGATTTTCCTCCCTGGTGGATTTGTATGAACATGTTCCTAACCGACAAAAAGGTTATTTTTATGCCTTGGAAGATTATGTTTTATATAAGTCACTGAATAGTATATTCTGAGTGAAAATTGAATGAAAGATGAATCTCAAAATTTTGTGATATTATATCCTAAGAAAGGCAAAATGTTTCATGTACTTAAAGGCTACCGATCCCATCTATCAGACTACTGCAACCAAATAAAAGTAAGTCCAAAGTTCATTTCTAGTGCATAAGAGAAGAAATGGACCGTGTCTCCTTTTATTTAAATTAGCTTATATATTCTTGCTTGAATGCATAAAATTTAAATAATCTACATACTCTGTTAGATTATCAAATGGATGGAAATTTAGATTTCCATTAGGTGACTCCTCTGTTATTTATAAAGCACCATTCTCATATTTTCTTTGCTATCAATTATTCTTAAAATTTAGCAAAGAAAAACTCAACATAACTTGCAAAATGGATGCTTCCTTGAGTCATTAATATTTAATTTCCTCCTGACATCAGATATCTACCTTAGGTCCAGAATCAGACGTTAAACCCCTTGACACTTCGCTAATACCTCTCCATTACAAGTTGCGCTTTCCCTTTGTATTAGTAATCATTCTTATTAAGTTATAAGAATCGCAATAAGATATACAGTGAGTGAGAAGTTGTATTGTCCAATGATAAGTTAGCTACTGCATTAAATGTAATGCAATCTAGTGTTTGCATCACTGAATGCAAGATAGCTACTCGCTCATCCATTAGGGAAAATGACTCTGCAAGAACGGCACGGTGTAATATATCTTCAACTCGAGACTACAAACTAAGACAAACGTTACACTTTAGCCTCCGGAGACTCCGCTACTTATTATACGGAAATAATGTCCTAAAGTAAATGAACTGAATAGTACTATTTAACGTCCTTTTATTTTCTAACCTATTTTTTTTAGGAGTAGGTTGGTAATGAAGCAGAGTTTGGCACTGAATTAACGTATACTTCAATACTCGGAAAGTGGGGATTGAACCAATGTGATATTTAAAAATTTCTCTGTAGTACTAGGAAAATAATTATTTTTCATTTCACAATTATGGATGTGTTTTTTATGTGTTTTATTATTATTATGTTTTATGTTTATTATTATGTGTTTTATTGTTATATGTTATAATATTATTATTATTTTATGTGTTTTATTCATGTGTTTTTTTACTCATAATCCATCGATATCGAATTATAGCACGAAGTAGCTTTTTTACGAACCTTAACATTTTTTACCTTCAACGTTTAAAACATAAAGTAACTTTCTCACATGCCATCTTCTTTGAAGTTCTTTGTATTTATTAAAATTCCAGTATTATTTCTTTTGTTTCCCCTAGCCTTCACTACCGATTCTTGCTATCTAATAAAATAAATTATCATGCATATTTATCTATAAAAACATACTATTCGTAATTTTTGCATTCTTATTTTATTCTATATATTAAAACAAAATATTCAAATTATTTTAAAATATTCCACATCTCAACATATAATTTGCATCTCATAATCAGCTGATCAAAGGTCAATGTAATATTTGTTTGGAAATATAAACAGACGGAAACTGTATTGAACTGTCACAAATTTCACCTGTCAACTTTCCTAACTGTCGGATATTTTATTTATTCAAGTATTGCCCAAACTTGCTGAAAGTAGTTAGGAAACTTATAAGGTTTAAGCTCCGATTATAGCGGACAGTTCCACATTTTCGGACACATAAGAAATTTATAATGGTTACTAATGTACTTTCCCGTTAAAAATAACGGAGCATCATCAATACCAACTTATTTCCCGTTATTACGTTACTTTTTAATGAATTAAATTAAAATTAAATTTTTACATAGTATAATTTATTTCATAGATGAAATACATTTAAAAATTTAATAAAAACAGGATATTTAAATATCAAGTCAATATATTCCCGTGCGTATCATAGTTACATTATCATGTTTAATACCCGTAGTTTAAAAGTGGAAACCAAATAAATAAATAAATAAATAAACACACTAAGGAAATTATTAGTATAGATTAAACTTTTATTTTAATTGGTATCCATAATCTATACTAATTATTTCCTTAGTGTGTTTATTTATTTATTTATTAATTTATTTGGTGTCCGCTTTTACTCGACGAGTATTGAACATGAAGAATGTAACTATGATACGCACGGGAACATATTGACTTGATATTTAAATATCATATTTCTATTAAATTTTTGAATGTATTTTATCTATAAAATAAATTAGACTATGCAGAAAATTTAATTTCAATCAAATTCGTTAAAAGTAACTCAATAACGGGTAATAAATTGATATTGAAGATGACCCGTTATTTTTAACGGGAGAGTACACTAGTACCTGTATAATAATTCTGACAATAATTACAAATACATATATGGCCTATACATAATAATATTGGATATATATTGTTATATTACAATAAAATATCCCAGTTATGCAATATCATAATAATCACCTAAATTTTTTTTTCATAATTCCATAGCATCAAAAATATCCATAAATAACACGAAACACATTCTATAACCACCGATAATATCGTTTTTCTCTTTCACAGTCAAGGGTATAAAAGCGTTACAGATATATTCCATGTTTCTCAGAATACATGTACCTACCACTCTATAATATTTCGATATTTTTCCTGCGTAAATAATCCAAACAGTGCGGTATGATGAAAAGACTGGGAGATGTAGATCATATGCCCATATAGAAGATATTCAACTCTATTTGTATGAAGGGTATAGAGTTTAGTTGTAAAGATTTGACTTACAGTTTTTAATACTTATTGTTAAAATATATAGTACAAGATCTCTACAATGAAATTCTGTGCAGTGGATTAGGTAGAGTCCTGAGTAAAGAAGCAACCTCTATAGTGAATACATTTTCTTTAGTCTCACATACAATGGCCAGTAGTTTTCTACAACTGATGGCCTTTAGTGAGAGACTAAAGAAATATGTTTTCCCTACTCCGAACCCTACATTCACTATACAGTATTTCACTATATAGGAGTACTACGGTACTATAATTGAAATAAGAGTTCCGATATTCAGTTTATATTATCATTTTCAACATTTTTGAACTTAGTGAACATGATCCAAAGATTAACAAATTATTCAATTGCAATCATTCGTGAAATTTTGATAAGGGTAACACTTGACTATTGAATAGTTACAGCAGTCGGATAGTGGGGATCAACATAGGTCATGACCCAAGCTGACCTTTAGGAAATTCTGATTGACATGTCATGACCCATGCTGTCATATTTGATTGAAATAATTTAATAAGCTTTTTTGTATCGTAACCTTACGTTAACACTGATTTCCCGACTACGGTGGCTGTTACTCAGTGTACTCAGCATTTCTATCAAGTAGTGTGTACAAGATATAATATTACTGAATATTTTAGTAATGACTACTTTGGCAGTTGAAACAAATGGACTTAGTAATTGGTTTATGTAGAATTCATGGCATAGAGAATGCTAAGTTGGGCCGCTGAAGATTAGTTGTAACAGCTTAATCAAAGAGTTATGTTGGGGTATAGAAGATTAAGTGATGTCCCACCTTAATCTTCTATGCCCCCAACATAACTCTGTGAATTGGGAATCTGTTCTGTGAAACCATAATAGGAAATAGTTCTTAGAATTATGTCTTCGTCTGCTGTAGATTAACATGTCAGTCTTTATTGTTTATTTAATCATATTTTGTCACTTAAACTGAGTATGGAAACAAAGTTGCTGTATAAAAATAATGTAGTTCAATTTAACTTTGTAATTTGATAATAATAAAAGAATTACATTTACATGATGAATATAATATGGTATTAAACGAAATATTTTTTACTTTAAATACAGTCAAGTATGAAACATAAATTATTATTATCATCATATTCAGTTCCTGATTAATACTTAATTAAGATTCATTTCATACGGATACCCTGGAAATATAAATCAAAATAATTAGGGACACTTCACAGTAAAAATATAGAAATATAAAAATGACATATTTCAAAGATGAACATTTTAATTCTCTCATCATGAATCATACTCGGGTAATAAATTATACTATTAAATTAATGGTGAGTATTGTACGTTCGAGATAAGATTTTCTATATGAGACATTCTTTCTTTGAAAATATTCTAATTTTAAAAGTTAAACCTCTACAGTGCCTCCATATTTCTCATTCTTGTATCTCTCTTGTATACTTCTCTCCTTCATTTACGTTGTATCTTTGTATAGAAGTTTATGAAGTCTCAGAGAAGGCATTCGTATTCCTTCTGCCTTCAGCAGAATTTGAAATTTCTTTCTTCAGTAGCTTAAACTGGACAAAAAGTGTCGTCAGAATACTCGGACACTTAATGTAGTCGGACACCTACAGTAGTCAGACACTTACAGTAGTCGGACACTTACAGTAGTCGGACACTTACAGTACTTGGGCACTTACAGTACTTGGACACTTACAGTACTTGGACACTTACAGTACTTGGACACTTACAGTACTCGGACACTTACAGTACTCGGACAATTACAGTAGTTGGACACTTACAGTAGTCGGACAATTACAGTACTCGGACAATTACAGTACTCGGACAATTACAGCACTCGGACAATTACAGTACTCGGACAATTACAGTACTCGGACAATTACAGTACTCGGACAATTACACTACTCGGACAATTACAGTACTCGGACACTTACAGTACTCGGACACTTACAGTACTCGGACACTTACAGTAGTCGGAAACTTACAGTAGTCAGACACTTACAGTAGTCGGACACTTACAGTAGTCGGACACTTACAGTACTCGGACACTTACAGTACTTGGACACTTACAGTACTTGGACACTTACAGTAGTCGGACACTTACAGTAGTCGGACACTTACAGTACTCGGACACTTACAGTACTTGGACACTTACAGTACTTGGACACTTACAGTAGTCGGACACTTACAGTAGTCGGACTCTTACAGTAGTCGGACACTTACAGTACTCGGACACTTACAGTACTCGGACACTTACAGTACTTGGACACTTACAGTAGTCGGACACTTACAGTAGTCGGACACTTACAGTACTTGGACACTTACAGTAGTCGGACACTTACAGTAGTCGGAAACTTACAGTAGTCGGACACTTACAGTACTCGGACACTTACAGTACTCGGACACTTACAGTAGTCGGACACTTACAGTACTTGGACACTAACAGTAGTCGGACACTTACAGTAGTCGGACACTTACAGTAGTCGGACTCTTACAGTAGTTGGACACTTACAGTACTCGGACAATTACAGTACTCGGAAAATTACAGTACTCGGACAATTACAGTACTCGGACAATTACAGTACTCGGACAATTACAGTACTCGGACAATTACAGTACTCGGACAATTACAGTACTCGGACAATTACAGCACTCGGACAATTACAGTACTCGGACAATTACAGTACTCGGACAATTACAGTACTCGGACAATTACAGTACTCGGACAATTACACTACTCGGACAATTACAGTACTCGGACACTTACAGTACTCGGACACTTACAGTACTCGGACACTTACAGTAGTCGGAAACTTACAGTAGTCGGACACTTACAGTAGTCGGACACTTATAGTAGTCGGACACTTACAGTACTCGGACACTTACAGTACTTGGACACTTACAGTACTTGGACACTTACAGTAGTCGGACACTTACAGTAGTCGGACACTTACAGTACTCGGACACTTACAGTACTCGGACACTTACAGTACTTGGACACTTACAGTAGTCGGACACTTACAGTAGTCGGACTCTTACAGTAGTCGGACACTTACAGTACTCGGACACTTACAGTACTCGGACACTTACAGTACTTGGACACTTACAGTAGTCGGACACTTACAGTAGTCGGACACTTACAGTACTTGGACACTTACAGTAGTCGGACACTTACAGTAGTCGGAAACTTACAGTAGTCGGACACTTACAGTACTCGGACACTTACTGTACTCGGACACTTACAGTAGTCGGACACTTACAGTACTTGGACACTAACAGTAGTCGGACACTTACAGTAGTCGGACACTTACAGTAGTCGGACTCTTACAGTAGTTGGACACTTACAGTAGTCGGACAATTACAGTACTCGGATAATTACAGTACTCGGACAATTACAGCACTCGGACAATTACAGTACTCGGACAATTACAGTACTCGGACAATTACAGTACTCGGACAATTACAGTAGTCGGACACTTACAGTAGTCGGACTCTTACAGTACTCGGACAATTACAGTACTCGGACAATTACAGTACTCGGACAATTACAGTACTCGGACAATTACAGCACTCGGACAATTACAGTACTCGGACAATTACAGTACTCGGACAATTACAGTACTCGGACAATTACAGTACTCGGACACTTACAGTACTCGGACACTTACAGTACTCGGACACTTACAGTAGTCGGAAACTTACAGTAGTCGGACACTTACAGTAGTCGGACACTTACAGTAGTCGGACACTTACAGTACTCGGACACTTACAGTACTTGGACACTTACAGTACTTGGACACTTACAGTAGTAGGACACTTACAGTAGTCGGACACTTACAGTACTCGGACACTTACAGTACTCGGACACTTACAGTACTTGGACACTTACAGTAGTCGGACACTTACAGTAGTCGGACACTTACAGTACTTGGACACTTACAGTAGTCGGACACTTACAGTAGTCGGAAACTTACAGTAGTCGGACACTTACAGTACTCGGACACTTACAGTACTCGGACACTTACAGTAGTCGGACACTTACAGTACTTGGACACTAACAGTAGTTGGACACTTACAGTAGTCGGACACTTACAGTAGTCGGACTCTTACAGTAGTTGGACACTTACAGTAGTCGGACACCTACAGTACTCGGACACTTACAGTACTTGGACACTTACAGTAGTCGGACACTTACAGTAGTCGGACACTTACAGTAGTCGGACACTTACAGTACTTGGACACTTACAGTAGTCGGACACTTACAGTAGTAGGAAACTTACAGTAGTCGGACACTTACAGTACTCGGACACTTACAGTACTCGGACACTTACAGTAGTCGGACACTTACAGTACTTGGACACTAACAGTAGTCGGACACTTACAGTAGTCGGACACTTACAGTAGTCGGACTCTTACAGTAGTCGGACACTTACAGTACTCGGACACTTACAGTACTCGGACACTTACAGTACTTGGACACTTACAGTAGTCGGACACTTACAGTACTCGGACAATTACAGTACTTGGACAATTACAGTACTCGGACAATTATATATTGTCCACAGCTCAGGTTGGAAAGATTCTTGGGACAGATATGTCCTTATTTATTTTATAATATTAACATTATTGGGACAATGTTACCCTAATAATATTTGCTACCAGGCAGTTCTCCCGCTTGTGTTTTTACATTAGTTACTTTCGCAGAGTGCGAAAAGGTTATATTTTACCCGGCATTTATTTATTTATTATCTTTTTATTCGCATAACTGAAAAAGTGTTCAAACAAATTGCCTGAAATTTAATGAAACGATTGGTCAATGTTCATTGACCATCTGGTAGAATTTTGGGAGCGACATGATCAAAGGTCAAGGTCATAGTCATTTATAACTCAAAAAGTATTGCACTATATTGCATGAAACTTGGTGGGACGGTTGGACGATATTCAGGAAGTATTTTGTTATATTTTGGGAAAAATCGAAAGGTCAAAGATCAAGGTCAAGGCCATTTATAACTTAATAACTTAAAAAGTATTCAACCAAATTGTCTGAAATTTGATGGGATGATTAGTCAATGTCCAGGAACCATTTGGTAGAATTTTGGGAGCGATCTGGCCAAAGGACAAAGTCATTTATAACTCAATAAGTATTGAACCATATTGCATGAAACTTGGTGAGACAATTGGTCATTATCCAGTTAGCCGTTTATTAGATTTTGGAAGAGAAAAGGTAAAAGTAGCGGCGAAGATATGCGCTCTACCAAGAGCACGTAATCTAGTCACCTATGTTTTTAGATAAAAATGGGTGAAGCCCTATACTCGATATACTTAGTATAAAATGATGAAAAGACTATTATATTAAATTCAGTTCAATTTCAACAATGATATCTATCCTAATGATACCCGTAGTGTGTCTTTTTATTTATTTGGTGTCCGCTTCTTTATAAGAACAGTGGGATATAATTACAATAATTGGAAATATTTTGAATTTATATATCACAACCTATAGTCAGTTATTTTGGCCAAGTCACTTAGTGCGACCAAGTCACTCAGTGCGACCAAGTCACTTAGTGCGACCAAGTCACTTAGTGCGACCAAGTCACTCAGGGCGACCAAGCCACTTGGTGCGACCAAGTCACTCAGTGCGACCAAGTCACTTAGTGCGGCCAAGTCACTCAGTGCGACCAAGCCGCTGAGTGCGGCCAAGTCACTTAGTGCGACCAAGCCGCTTAGTGCGGCCAAGTCACTCAGGGCGACCAAGCCACTTAGTGCGGTCAAGTCACTCAGTTGGACCAAGTCACTCAGTGGGACCAAGTCACTCAGTGCGACCAAGTCACTCAGTGGGACCAAGTCACTCAGTGCGACCAAGCCATTTAGTGCGACCAAGTCACTCAGTGCGACCAAGCCACTTAGTGCAAATATTTTATTATTCAAAAACTATATAATAATAAATGGTTAAATGAATATGAAGAATGTAGCCATGAACTACATGGGAATATATTGATATGATATTTTAATTCATATGTTCTTATTTTATTTTTATATGCATTGTATCTGTGAAAAATATCAGTCTATACTGAAAAATATTTGAATTCAAAAAAGAATAAAACTCTGCAAAGTATAACATATAAACCTATTATTTTTAACGGTAAAATACACTAGTAAACATGGATTTTTATATAATCTTTCGCTTCTATCCTTCAAAAAAGCTGATGTTGATGTTTAATATTACTTTTCCCTTACATTGAATGTTAAGGCCATGTCGCATGAGTGTTTTGGCACGGCGTTATGACAGCGTTTTTGACGCTGAGGAAATTATTGTGCAGCCTATTCCATATGTAACCATGTTAATAGGGGAGGGGAGTGGGGAGGGGGTGTCACACGAGCGTTTTCACGGCGGTAACAATGTCAGTCCTTTGGTTGCTCACGCGACGTCAGAAATGCCAGGGTATCAGACGTGAGTTTTCTACGGTCCAAAAACGTCAGGCTGAAAACGCTGCAAAAGCACTCCTCTGACATGGTCTCGGCATTTCTAACACTGGGCGTTTAAAACGCTCGTGTGACATGGCTCTCATGCTATGCGTCATAAATTGTACTTCAATTAACTTTTATTGGGCCGTTATAGAGCATTTAATGTTCTAATGTCCCACTGTGACATTCCCTCTGCGAAGTATTTAATGCTGCCTTTAATTTTAAATGAGTGGAGTGACTTCAATTCCATGTAGATTTCCCTGATATGTTGACACTGTGTTACTTCCCTGATATGTTGACACTGTGTTACTTCCCTGATATGTTGACTAAATGTTCTAATATTAAAGCAGAGTTAGACCTGATATTATATTCATGAAGACATTGCATTTAACTTAGTGTTTGTCATCAGTTCTATGGAACTTGTAAACCTAATTCCACTATCATTTCATATGTTCGATGTAATACCCTACAAAGGCATTTTATGTTTTTTAACGTTACATGTAGTCATATAGAGCAGTGGCCATTGCTTTCGCTAAATTGCGGAAGGTTATGTTTTGTGGGACGATTGGTCATTTTTCAGGAACCATTTGGTTAGAGTATGGAAGCAATCGGATTGAAGGTCAAGGTCAAGGATGCGAAAGTGTCAAAATATACAAAAAATATAGCTGTGTCAAAGGTATGCGCTCTACGAGTTCCCGCTCTAGTTGTATATTGTTACATATTCCCTTCCGTAAAATTACGTATTTTTCCAGTACTGTTACGTACTTAGTCCGTCCGGTACATTTACGTCTGCCTTCTCGTATAGTTGCGTATTTGGTCTTTTAAAGTTACGTATTCCTTCCCTCATATACATATATGTGCATATTTATATAAAAATTATTCTTTTAGTATGAAATTGAATTCCAAAAGTTTATAATAATCCAACGAAATCAAACAAAATCTCTATATTTGAATCCGAATGTATAGTAATCCGAATTCTGTGAAATGATAGTTTTGATCTTTCTCTCCCCGTCTCTACGCATAGAATTTATATTCTTTATAAAGAATTCCTATTTTTCTCTCGTTATATTTCATTCTTTTCAGACTTCTAAAAATATTGACGTCAATCGTATCATCTCTCTCTCTCTCTTGTTTTCAACTGATTGCAGATTTTGTTTTGAAGAGAACACATTGATTTGCTCAGTAAATAATGGACAGGATCTTCTGTCAACAAAATAACTCAATTTTGATATATAGATAAACAACAACAACAGTTCAAGGTGAAGGGGTTAAAAGGATTTTTCATCTATTTGTAAATACAGTGAAACTCCTGAGTTATGAAGCTCTAGTTCCTTAATAACTCAGAGACACTTCATATCTCAGGGGCACTGATAGTTTTCTATGATTAAAATCTTGGAGAAAACTATGGTCTTTGAAGGAAAATTAGGACGAAATTTTGTCGTATATCGTTTTCTATAATTTAAACATAGAAAATACTTCATAACTCAGGAGCATTTCATAACTCAGGTCCCCATTATTCGAGTGCTTCGTAACTAGGGTTGTGACAATATGCGTTTAAAATCATACATCCTGAAAAAATTATAGACGGTGAGAAATATAGAGTATTGAATCGTTCTAAATCAGTGGTATAGAGTTTTCGATACCATTACATTTCGTTTCGTCTAAGCTATTCCTAAGATCTATGATTTTAAACGCATATTGTCACAACCCTATTAATAACGCAGAGCTTCATAACTGAGGTGTTGTACTTTATTTTAAATTCTTCTTAAAAAATCTGCAAATAAATTGTCTTTTTCATATATTTTGATGATGAAATATAGTAGTTTATTTGTGCACTGTAACTAAATTGAAATTATGGTTGCTTCATAGAAGATTACGGTTTAACCTAATTTATTTTCTTTCTATATTTTAAAGTTTCAAGTAAAGGTCTAACTTTCTCCAATAAATGCTATTGTATTTCAAACTCTAATTGTTTTGTATTGTTAACATAATTAAATGGTGAAATTAAAATTTATTATATAGTTCTATATTCATTGATTGTCGAAAATAATTTGCATTTGTTGAATATTTCTGAGAAAACGTTATTTAGATGAAAAATATTATTTTATTTTCTTATTCAATATTCATCCTTTTCATACACATTTATACTTTATAGAAATATAATATTTAGTCATTATTTTTATGTTTTCTTACTCATCCACCGTTTTTGAGTAAATTAAAACAATTAATATTTGTCTTATATTATACGTGTGTGTGTTTTTATTCAGTTACAACTCAAGGTTATAAAACTCTACAAACAATATAAAGTTACTAATTTCCCAATCTCATAAACATTTACTGTGTATTTTACAAAGAAAACTAATCTTCATTAATTAGCTTAGAGGATATCTTGAAATGTGATAATGATTTCGAATTATTCTTCCTGAAATGTAAAACTGAGCTGTTAATAATTTATAGGGTTTCACAGTGTTTCTGTAGCCTTTTTTCAAACAAAAGAACCCATGCTAATACTCCTACAGAATGGGATAAAAATAATTTATTCGTCTTGATATGTGGTGGTCAGTGGTCATGTAAAGCAAAATTTAAAATTCAATAAAACTTGGGATTCTTATCTTTAAAATGAAACCTATTTCAATCTTTTAGCAATAATGGTATACAAATTATAGCCTTTTCTTTTAAATCGGCTACTTTTTTGTATAATTACCAGTTTTCTCGCTTATGTACATTCAAAGTTTTTCTCGTCTTGCTTCAAATAATAGGGAATAATTTGTTATAATGAAAATTAATTGAAAAAGAAACCTGTCAATAAAATTGGGTTGAAATTTTTGAAACTTTGTGTCATAAAGACTACAGTGGAACTAATTAATCAGTAATGACTAAAATAATCAGTCATGAATTAAATAATCAGTCGTGACTTAAATAATCAGTAATGACGTAAATAATCAGTCATGAATTAAATAATCAGTCGTGACTTAAATAATCAGTAATGACGTAAATAATCAGTCATGACGTAAATAATCAGTCATGACGTAAATAATCAGTCATGACGTAAATAATCAGTAATGACTAAAATAATCAGTCATGAATTAAATAATCAGTCGTGACTTAAATAATCAGTAATGACGTAAATAATCAGTCATGACGTAAATAATCATTCATGACGTAAATAATCAGTTATGACGTAAATAATCAGTCATGACGTAAATAATCAGTAATGACTAAAATAATCAGTCATGAATTAAATAATCAGTCGTGACTTAAATAATCAGTAATGACGTAAATAATCAGTCATGACGTAAATAATCAGTCATGACGTAAATAATCAGTCATGACGTAAATAATAAGTCATGACGTAAATAATCAGTCATGATCTAAATAATCAGTCATGATGTAAATAATCAGTCATGACGTAAATAATCAGTCATGACGTAAATAATCAGTGATGACGTAAATAATCAATCATGATGTAAATAATCAGTCATGACGTAAATAATCGGTCATGACGTAAATAATCAGTCATGACGTAAATAATAAGTCATTACGTAAATAATCAGTCATGACGTAAATAATCAGTCATGACGTAAATAATAAGTCATGACGTAAATAATCAGTCATGACGTAAATAATCAGTCATGATGTAAATAATCAGTCATGACGTAAATAATCAGTCATGACGTAAATAATCAGTCATGACGTAAATAATAAGTCATGACGTAAATAATCAGTCATGACGTAAATAATAAGTCATGACGTAAATAATCAGTCATGATGTAAATCCACTTTCCAGTTTATTAGATTTTGTGAGAGAATACGTCAAAGCGACGGCGAAGGTATGTGCTCTAACGAGTGCACGTAATCAATCTAGTTGTTTTTAATTCTAATCTATATTCGAAAATCCGTGTTTCTAATATAGAACATGTGTTTCAACATGCAAGAATGTTCTCAAACTGTTAGGACATGTAAGATTTATATCTTACATCGAGTTCTTCCTTACTGCATTCTCACACGAGAAAGATTTATTAATGTGATATGAAGTGAATATCTCAGGAATAAATCCTTCTTGCCTGGGATAATTCCTTGGTATCCCAGGAATAAATCCATCTTGCCAGGCTACCGGATACATTTTCACAGGCAGATTTCAAACTTTATATAATGGAGAATATATCAAAAGATATATTAATTTTTTATTATTTGGTTTTAGAGGTCTGACTGCTTTTAATATGAAGATTTTCATTATTTAAACTACAAAAAGTTTAAGTAAATCGTTTTATTTTTTTAACAGATATTAATTCGATATATGGTAAGAATTTATATCACCTCCAACAATGTTATAGGTTCTTTAAATCTTCAATATTGAAGAAAAGTTAAGATTAGGATAAGATAAAGAGTTAATTTTTATTTTTAAACTCTTGCCATTTTTTCATTTGTATCTTATTAAACTGATTATGAGACAATCTCCAAATTTCTGATTATATTCACTGCTATACTAAATTTTCAAGATGGATTTGAATCACATGCTCTTTGTTCCTCACCAGCCCTGTTCAACAGACTATCATCAATTGATAAAACCTAAAATAGACACACAATCCAACCACCGATACATCCAAAGAAACACAATCAATCAATCAAATTGAATCAAATCAAATCAGATTTATGAGCTTGCACTCTTACTCTGGAAAATTGCTACTCTGGAAAATTTCACCAGAGGTAAAATGAAGTCCTGTGACAACCCAATTTACAATAGTCGTCACCTACTCAGGTATTCTAATCACAAGACAAATAAATTATAAATTGAATTTAGAAATAAGATAAGTTAAATAGGATTTTCTGTTGGAATTTAATTTCATCTTCAATATTCATCAAATAGCTATCATAAATAATTAATACGAATGTAGGTATTTCTCTTAGATCTTTAAATTTTTTCATATTTTTCGAAATTAAATTTCCATGGACAATTTTTAACAATTATTGAGAGTATATAATAATCAGCATATTTTTCAATTATAGGCTGGTACTATCATTGATAGGCTGGTACTATCATTGATAGGCTGGTACTATCATTGATAGGCTGGTACTATCATTGATAGGCTGGTACTCTCATTGATAGGCTGGTACTATCATTGATAGGCTGGTACTATCATTGATAGGCTAGTACTATCATTGATAGGCTGGTACTCTCAATGATAGGCTGGTACTATCATTGATAGGCTGGTATTATCATTGATAGGCTGGTACTATCATTGATAGGCTGGTGCTATCATTGATAGACTGGTACTATCATTGATAGGCTGGTATTATCATTGATAGGCTGGTACTATCATTGATAGGCTGCTACTATCATTGATAGGCTGGTACTATCATTGATAGGCTGGTACTATCATTGATAGGCTGGTACTATCATTGATAGGCTGGTACTATCATTGATAGGCTGGTACTCTCATTGATAGGCTGGTACTATCATTGATAGGCTGGTACTATTATTGATAGGCTGGTATTATCATTGATAGGCTGGTACTATCATTGATAGGCTGGTACTATCATTGATAGGCTGGTACTATCATTGATAGGCTGGTACTCTCATTGATAGGCTGGTACTATCATTGATAGGCTGGTACTATCATTGATAGGCTGGTATTATCATTGATAGGCTGGTACTATCATTGATAGGCTGGTACTATCATTGATAGGCTGGTACTATCATTGATAGGCTGGTACTATCATTGATAGACTGGTACTATCATTGATAGGCTGGTATTATCATTGATAGGCTGGTACTATCATTGATAGGCTGCTACTATCATTGATAGGCTGGTACTATCATTGATAGGCTGGTACTATCATTGATAGGCTGGTACTATCATTGATAGGCTGGTACTCTCATTGATAGGCTGGTACTATCATTGATAGGCTGGTACTATCATTGATAGGCTGGTATTATCATTGATAGGCTGGTACTATCATGATAGGCTGGTACTATCATTGATAGGCTGCTACTATCATTGATAGGCTGGTATTATCATTGATAGACTGGTACTCTCATTGATAGGCTGGTACTATCATTGATAGGCTGGTATTATCATTGATAGACTGGTACTCTCATTGATAGGCTGGTACTATCATTGATAGGCTGGTATTATCATTGATAGACTGGTACTCTCATTGATAGACTGGTACTATCATTGATAGGCTGGTACTATCATTGATAGGCTGGTACTATCATTGATAGGCTGGAACTAAAGGTGCTAGATAATCTTCTCTCTCTTCCCATAGCCGTAGGTGGTTTTATATTTGTTTTCTATTCCCAAGGTATTAACTCCAAACACTCCGGTAAATTAATTGCAACTCGTGTACCTACCTTCTCACAGAAAAACATATTTCATATTTGCATAGCATTTTCAATCCATTATGAAAATAGTGAATGTTTGGTCGTCGAATGCTTTTTTTATCCTTCAAAGTCTACATGAATAATCTGCATACAAGAGATTCTATTTTTGGTTGAGACGTATTAATAATTGTCATTTGTATTTCAATATGAATCTAAAAACGGGGCTTATTTAAGAAATTATACTAGCTGTCCTTAAGCTTTAAACGTACGTTTATAATAAATTAATTTCTTATAAAATGAAAAAAACTATAAATTGACTATAATTTTTTCTTCCCACAGATCGCTGCTCGATTCATGAATCTGAATTTTCTATCCCACTTGTGTCGAAAAAAAGATCGAATATATGTAACAAACCGAAGCAGAACATCACCAGTTACCCTCCGCAAGACGATGGTTCTGGATATTCCAAAGAAACCCCTCCGGTTCTCAAAGCCAAGATTGAAACGTACCAACCTAATCAGAAATTTGGAAGATTGAAGAAGTTCTCAGAGAATATGACTCTAGATGATCTTCAGAAACAATTCCTGGAGTTTAAAAAGAAAATGTACACGAAAAAAGGTATGAATAGGAAGAGGCTGGACAAACTACAAGAAAATTCATCCAAATCAGATCAATCTAATGGAAATTCAAAAACGACCAGAAAAAAGACTACAGAAATGTATAGTTTGAAGAAGAAAAACCTGGTAAAGCGAAGGACTAAAGATGGCGGTGCAGAAATTGAACCAACTGATGAACCTTCCGAAAGATTTGGCCCCTCTTCTCTCAAGAACCAATCTGTTGGACCTTTATCAGCCAGGTCCATTAGTTCTTCAGGCATCCAGTCCGATTCCTGTCTCTGCAGTTTGGTCAGTAGATGTTCGGATCAATGTGGTGAGTTTTATATAAGAATTATGATACATTTTTTGGTAATATACTATTTTTTCTGAACATTTGTAGAATTATTATGATTTTTATTTAAATTATTTAGCTGTGCATATACAGCAGGCTGGTATTAATATTTGTGATTAATTTAGGAGTGTATAATGATTGAATTTCATGTGTGATGATCTCTAATTCATAGCCCTTAAGATGTGCTGCTTTAATCAAGTTCGAATCATGTCCCCTAATTACCTTCTGACATATTTATAATAATATTCAGCTGCGGATAATAACAACCCCAACCCTCTCCCCCATAACACTAACTCCTCCCACCTACACTTACAATGTAGACGATCTAAATTTAAACTTAAATTTGAAGTTTCATCTTGGTAATTTTAATAGGAATTAAACTTTTAAAAAGAGATAAGAAAATGATTGTTTGAAAACAGCGCATTAAAATTTAGTATTATTGTATTTTTAATATAAGAATGAAGCATCTTAAAGAAATATTCCCCATGAATTAACTATTGGTTTTCTCTATATATTTTGACTAGTTTTGCGTGTTCAAATTATTATTCTATTCTACTAGTTTTAGTAGACCAATAGCAACTCCATTTCCCCCAAAGTATCTCCTCCAATACCAAACGAATGGTTGCAGCAGAAAGAAGCTGATCTCTCAGATGAGGCAATCTGGGTAGATCACAGAAATAAAGTGGTCTCAATTTTTAACAATTGCTATCAGTCGATGTGTCACAAACAATCTAGCTATTGCTTTCAGAGAAGAGAAAATATCCGTCTCAAGATAGAAGGAAGATATAGGAAAAGGAAGGAGACACTCACAGTACTCGGAATCTTAGTGCTGGTATTGGTCATGAATCAATCTGACCAGTAGAAATAGTCGATTGACCTAAAATGACCTGTGGTAAGAACAAACTTAATCACGCAACCTAATTCTGGCGTCACGTACTTCACACTTTCTGAAAAATGTAACCCTAGTTAAAGAAATAATATAAGCAGGCCGTCCGTCGGCGATTGAATGTACCTACTGCGCTAATTTCAATTAGATTGCAGAAATTAAAAATTAATTTTCAATTTTTGTATTTATCGTATCTCATAACATGTAATTAACGACTATTTAACATATAATTAGATGTTTATTGACATTATACTCCAAATATTTTTATATATGGATCTTCTTGATTATCTAACCTTTTTTTCTTCATCTTATTTGATTTATTTAAACAAGATTTAATTTAATTTATTCTAAATTTTCTTTTGAATAATTACTTTCACACATTCCAATATATTTTGCCACTTCCTTCTTTCTCCCCTTCATTAACTCTCTACCCTCTTCATCAACTCTCTACTCTTTTCATCAACTCTCTACCCTCTTCATCAACTCCCTACCCTCTTCATCAACTCTTTACCCTCTTCATTAACTCTCTACCCTCTTCATCAACTCTCTACCCTCTTCATTAACTCTCTACCCTCTTCATCAACTCTCTACCCTCTTCATTAACTCTCTACCCTCTTCATTAACTCTCTACCCTCTTCATCAACTCTCTACCCTCTTCATCAACTCTCTACCCTCTTCATCAACTCTCTACCCTCTTCATCAACTCTCTACCCTTTCATCCACTCTCTACCCTCTTCATCAACTCTCTACCCTCTTCATCAACTCTCTACCCTCTTCATCAACTCTCTACCCTCTTCATTAACTCTCTACCCTCTTCATCAACTCTCTACCTTCTTCATTAACTCTCTACCCTCTTCATTAACTCTCTACCCTCTTCATTAACTCTCTACCCTCTTCATCAACTCTCTAACCTCTTCATCAACTCTCTACCCTCTTCATCAACTCTCTACCCTCTTCATCAACTCTCTACCCTCTTCATCAACTCTCTACCCTCTTCATCAACTCTCTACCCTCTTCATCAATTCTTTACCCTCTTCATCAACTCTCTACCCTCTTCATCAACTCTCTACCCTCTTCATCAATTCTTTACCCTCTTCATCAACTCTCTACCCTCTTCATTAACTCTTTATTTCTTGTTTTATTTCTATCCTCCGTTTAATAACTTTTCCTAATTACCATCCACAGTCCAATCTTCTTCTTCTCTACCTCAACTCCATTCCACGTCCCTTACCTGTTCCTCAAGACTATCCTGTCTCCTTTCTCCAACTGTTCCTAAACGTTATAATTCCTCCCATTGCTCAACTTGACCTCATCACAACCTGGTCCATTTCTCTACACACTATCCTTCCTCACGTTCCATTGCACTATCCTTCCTCAAGTTCCATAACACTATCCATCCTCACGTCCCATAGCACTATCCTTTCTTCACGTCCCATAGCACTATCCTTTCTTCACGTTCCATTACACTATTCTTCTTCACGTTTCATAACATTATCCTCCACGTTCCATAACACTCTCCTCCCTCACGTTCCATAACACTATCCTCCTTCACGTTCCATAACACTCTCCTCCCTCACGTTCCATAACACTATCCTCCTTCACGTTCCATAACACTTTCCTCACTCACGTTCCATAACACTATCCTCCTTCACGTTTCATTACATTATCCTCCACGTTCCATAACATTCTCCTCCACGTTCCATAACTCTATCCTCCACGTTCCATAACACTCTCCTCCACGTTCCATAACACTCTCCTCCACGTTCCATAACACTCTCCTCCACGTTCCATAACACTATCCTCCACGTTCCATAACACTATCTTCCACGTTCCATAACTCTATCCTCCACGTTCCATAACTCTATCCTCCTCGTTCCATAACACTCTCCTCCACGTTCCATAACATTCTCCTCCACGTTCCATAACACTGTCCTCCACGTTCCATAACACTCTCCTCCACGTTCCATAACACTCTCCTCCACGTTCCATAACACTCTCCTCCACGTTCCATAACACTATCCTCCACGTTCCATAACACTATCCTCCACGTTCCATAACACTATCCTCCACGTTCCTTAACACTATCCTCCACGTTCCATAACACTCTCCTCCACGTTCCATAACACTCATCCACGTTCCATAACACTCTCCTCCACGTTCAATAACACTCTCCTCCACGTTCCATAACACTATACTCCACGTTCCATAACACTATCCTCCACGTTCCATAACACTATCCTCTACGTTCCTTAACACTATCCTCTACGTTCCATAACACTATCCTCCACGTTCCATAACACTATCCTCCACGTTCCTTAACACTATCCTCCACGTTCCATAATACTATCCTCCACGTTCCATAACACTATCCTCCACGTTTCATAACACTATCCTCCACGTTCCATAACACTATCCTCCACGTTCCATAACACTATCCTCCACGTTCCATAACACTATCCTCCACGTTGCTCATCACTTTCCGCCGTTTAGTTTATCTGACAATGATTTTATGCAAATCACTTCACATTTGGTGGACAGTGTGCCTCCCTCCGCTTTGTTCACTCTTCGCTCAATGATTCAATTAATTCCCTCAGCCACCAAATATATTATTTGGGACTGTGCACTCTATCTTCCACACAAAGGGACCCTCTACCAAAAATAAGAACATTATAAATCATGAGAGTCTTTTCCCAATGATTCTGTTATTCAAGAATTTGGAGGGAGGTTGAAATTTAGCAGAGATTTATGATATGTCACTCTTGTCAACTTTTAATTCTGTGGAAGATAGGTGCAAAGGAATCGATAGATAGATAAATAAAACATGTTATAGAATATATTATTCGCAACAAATATAGTATATTTTCGTCAGCAAAGTGAAATGGTTTTATTTTGACTGATCGGAAGGAGAAGGAACATCCCGCCTGTATCTAAAGACTTTCGCAGATATGAAGAATTCAATTTCCTTGTGGGGAATTAAAGCCCCGAGATCCAATGTAATAAAATTCTTAACACTTTCGTATTTGGATCTAAATTCATACAATGTATTATAACAAAAGGAATTGTAGTGTATAAAAAGAAGAATTTTTAAAATATATGTTTTCGTGGATTTGAAAAATGGTTGTATTGATTTTTTTGATGTATTTATTTAAAAAATGTTTGAATACTGTATTATATCAATAATTTATTTACTATCATATCTCCCTTTCAGTAAATGTCATTCTTTTTCTTTTTTAAAATACGTTTTCATCCTTTTTGTTTTCCTGTTCCCTGCAACATTAATCGGATTTAATTTCCTGTTCTGAATATATTAATTAAAAATTAGATGATTAGTTGATTATTTTCTATATCCTGTGAGAATAATCATCCGATGTCAAATGAGATAATTGATAATTTCATTATTGAAGCTGAATAATTTGTCTTTCTATATTTGCTGTTTAACCTTTTGGGTCCTAACGAAATATTTAGATTTCAAAATCAAACTTTTGATATTAGAATCAATCGATCATAAAATACTATTTCATTTGTTTTGTAGAATCCAAATGGTTGAAAGCATCAGCTTAACAATGCTTCTCAAAATAGGTCTGTAATCTGGTATAATCCTGTGACTTACTACACTGTGTCCATGTTTTTTAAATGTTGTTAAAACTTGTTCAAATCTTTCAAATAATGACATACTCGATAAAAAAGTGAACATAAGTCTTGGATTTACTGCATTAAATGGGTAATCCGAAATGTACCTTATAAAGTAACAAGATATGGGCTATTTTGATTACATAAAAAATATATATATAATTTTACATTTTAGCTAGTTATTCGATTTGTTTTTCAAAAATGTTAAATCTTGAAACGAAATGGGGTAAATATATTTTGTTGCCCAAGTATTTGCGCATCCATTGATACCCATATCATCACTGTAGGTCAAAAGTTGATGCTATTGATACATTTATTGCAATACTCTCCTAAAATTATGTCTTTTTCCTAACTCGTTTTCTATGAAGAAAATATGATTTTGACCATGAACATAATAAATTCTCATTCAATGTTTTATATGTGCATCAAATTTTAAAAATCTATGATTCATATCTGTTAATTGTTACTTATATTTCGTTACGTTTTATTATCAGTTTATATTTGCTTACATATCCTGTAGAATAACCTGTTAAAATTTTTTTTAGATGACAAATTTGTCTAATACTGAGTACCTATGCAAAAATATCGTGGGCGAAATCGTTGGTCATTTGGACAATGTATAGACAAAAAGTACGAATATTCATACTATGCTTGTTACCTTCGCAGAATGCGGGAGAGTTATTGACGGCATATATTTATTTATTTATCATTTTGTTAGTCCCATAACTGAAAAAGATTGGTCAATATACAGGAACTATTTTGTTAGATTTTGGGAGCGATCAGGTCAAAGGTCAAAGATCAAGGTCAGGGCCATTTATAACTGAATAACTCAAAAAGTATTCAACCAAATTGTCTGAAATATGATGGGACGATTGGACAATATCCAGGAACCATATGATATAATTTTGGGAGCGATCCGGTCAAAGGTCAAGGTCATTTAAAACTCAATAACTCTAAAGTAGTGAACCATATGAAACTAGGACAGAGTATCAAAAGACAAAGTATCGAAAGACAAAGTATAGAAAGAAAAAGTATCGAAAGACAAAGTATAGAAAGAAAAAGTATCAAAAGACAAAGTACCGAAAGACAAAGTATCAAAAGACAAAGTACCGAAAGACAAAGTATCGAAAGACAAAGTATCGAAAGACAAAGTATCAAAAGACAAAGTATCGAAGGACAAAGTATCGAAAGACAAAGTATCGAAAGATAAAGTATCGAAAGACAAAGTATCGAAAGACAGAATATCGAAAGGCAAAGTATCGAAAATTCGATTGAATTTATAATAATGGAGAATTGATCGATTAGAAAATTGATCAAATGAAAAATTAATAAAATGGAGAAATCTTTCTTTGAAAATAGCATACATTACATTAGTTAAACAAAACTTGAGGTATGAATTTTGTTCATTGCCTGACAGTTGGGCCTAAGTCATTTGCATGGGTCCCGACAATTGGACTCGCCGAAAATTGAGCAGAAGACATTTGGGCCCATGGCAATTGGGCCCCAAGAGATTTGTGCCCAGGGCCACTATTGACCACATTAATAAAATGGTTACAGAACACTTTAGAGAAGCTATACTTTGTTATTACAGTAGCAAATTAAGTTGATACCATAGACTCTGATAAAAGTGAACTCGTTACAACCCAGAGATTAAGATTTTGCCTTTCTATAAAAGAACAGTGCATACATAATATTTAACTTTTACTTAATGCTTTATTAAGGTTTATTTCGTCGATATGAAAGCCATTCAGAAGAAATAGACAAAATCCTCTTTTCAAACCATGTGTATTGTGTTTCCTCAACCGTGTCAAGGAAGATCTGCCTCGTACCACTAACGTAATTGAAGGGTGGTACAGATCGAGCGATGCACAACACAACTCAATATCGTCACCCTGCTATTTTTAATTTAGAGCAAGATTAGGGAGTAAGATTACGTTTAAAATAAATTTAAACGTACAAATACTGAAAATCAAGAATGCACAAAAAGTGAAGAATGTTGTAACAGTTTTTTTTATGTGCTCAATTATCTTGGGCCCAAAAATTATTGTCTTGGGGGCCTAATTGTCCCAGTCCCAATTGTTTCAGGCTCAATTGTAGGTGGGCTCATGTTGGCTTATTGTACTAGGCTAGGGAGATACGGCCTCAACTTTTTTATACATTTTTCTTTCTATGCTATATGTCCTTCTATTTTTGCCTTTCGATACTTTCTTTCGATACTTTGTCCTTCGATACTTTGTCTTTCGATACTTTGTCTTTCGATACTTTGTCTTTCGATACTTTGTCTTTCGATACTTTGTCTTTCGATACTCTGTCTGCACACCAATCATATTGCATGAAACTTGGTGGGATTATTGTTCACTATCCAGTCACCAGTTTAGTAGATTTTGGTAACAAACATGTAAGCGGTGGCGAAGGTATTCTCTCTACCGATTGCACTTAATCTAGTTTATTTTGAAATTAACATATTGGACTAGTTTATGTGTACACAGTACTTGTAGAAATAAATGATTAATTCCTTCATAATTTCTTAATTATTGAAAAAAGTATGGTCAAAACGCCGTGTAAAAAAATAACAATAATCCTCCCGGTCAAAAAACCCCGTCCAATGAAAGATTTCCCGTCAAAAAACTCCGCTGCAGAGAAATACCGGTCCAGTTCCGTTTTCATCACTTTCACTCTAATTCAACTACAAAACTCAATAAAATTAACAAGATGTAGGTACGTAGTTTTTAAATTACTATATTGACGTTATTAATTGCTAACAAATTAAAGTAAACTATAACTAGTTTTTGCCTGTAAACTAACTATGACTCTATTTTTTAACAGACATGAATTTCCAAATATAGATTTCTAATTCATTCCTTCAAACTTATGGAATGAAATAATTTGCTATGTATTTTTTTGCTTTACATAACTCATCCCCTCATTTGGTAACTTCATATTTCATTTGGTAACTTCATACTTCATTTGGTAACTTCATACCTCATTTGGTAACTTCATACTTCATTTGGTAACTTCATACTTCATTTGGTAACTTCATACTTCGTTTGGTAACTTCATACTTCATTTGGTAACTTCATACTTCATTTGGTAACTTCATACTTCATTTGGTAACTTCATACTTCATCTGGTAACTTCATACTTCATTTGGTAACTTCATACTTCATCTGGTAACTTCATACTTCATCTGGAAACTTCATACTTCCTATGTTGCTTTTTTATAAATCCTATTTTTGAAGGTATGAGTTTAAAACCTAACATTTGGTTATTAATGTCTAATGGAAGAAACCTGTAAGACTCTAAGCCATTAGACAAAGCAATTAGGAAATAAGCCACTAAAAATACATCAAAATGTAAACACCAAAAACATTATTTATTTGTTACGTATTGTTTCATCACTAATCTTATATTAAGAATCTCAAGGTTTATTGTAATACATGAATTTGAAGAACTGAATTTAAAATCTAAATTTTGAAGAGTCATATGTGTGTTATTAGAAGTACTTTATCAGTTAGCTATAATAAAAAGTAACCACTAGGTAGGTAATGGACACTAGTTTCATGATAGCAATGAATTTTGTCCAACATATTAACAACAAGAACTAGTTATCGTTTAAATTAATTTTTTAGCAATTGATAATGTAACATATATTAATTTTTTTAGCTAACCAGTAATAAAAATTGGAAATTATGAGACGTTATATGATTATTAAATATTATTATTCATATGTTTCCTTATATGAAATACGTCATTTTTATATTATACTAGTGTACTTTACCCGTTAAAAATTACGGGTCGTCATCAATACCAAATTATTACCCGTTATTAGCTAGGTTACTTTTATTGAATTCAAGTAAAATTAAATTTTCTGCATAGTCTAATTTATTTTATAGATAAAATACATTTAAAAATTGAATAAAAACCGAAGAATTTAAATATCAAGTCAATATATTCCCTTGCGTATCATAGTTACATTCTTCTGTTTAATACCCGTCGTGTAAAAGTAGACACCAAATAAATAAATAAATAAATGAACACACGAGGGAAATTATTAGTATCTGTAGTCTATGACTCTATGAGTCTTTAGTCTATGACTCTATACTATAGACTAAAGTAAATAAATAAACACACTAAGGAAATTATTAGTATAGACTCTATACTAATAATTTCCTTAGTGTGTTTATTTATTTACTAGTGTATTTGCCCGTTAAAAATAACGGGTCTTCAGTAGTAATTTATTACCCGTTGTTAGGTCATTTTCAGTGAACTCAAATAGAATTTATTTTTCTGCATAAACTGATACTTTTTTCATAGATAAAAACATTTAAAATTGAATAAAAACAGGGGAATTTAAATATCAAGTCAATATATTCCCGTGCGTATCATAGTTACATTCTTCATGTTTAAAACCAATCGAGTAAAAGCGGACATCAAGTAAATAAATAAATAAATAAATAAACATACTAAGCTAGATTTGGTGTCCGCTTTTACACGACGGTTATTAAACATGAAGAATGTTACTATGATACGCACAGGAATATATTGACTTGATATTTATATTCTCCTGTTTTTATTCAATTTTTAAATGTATTTTATCTATAAAATATATTAGACTATGCAGAAAATTTATTTTTTATCAATTCATTAAAAGTAAATCAATAACGGGTGATAAATTTGTATTGATGTTGACCCGTTATTTTTAACAGGAAAATACACTAGTAGATTATATATTACAACAGCCTTCACTGAATTAATAATTATGCTTGATTCGTTATTTATTATTTATAATAATTTAGAATTAAATAAATTTTAACGTTATTTATTGTGATATTCTCCATCAATTTCTAATTTATATTATATCTTTATGTTTGCCAGGGCAATATCTCAGGCTTACTTGAACACTCACCGTACTCGGAGAGTTATGTTACTGATCCAATCTAATTATGTATTCGAGTAAAGTTGTAATTTAGCTTCGAAATGAAAAATCATTTCCTGATCTTAATTCGGTGGACTGGCCCAATCATTTTCAAATTTATCTCTGACGTCACAGGCCGTCGTGCCATCAGTTTGAAATTTGTTTTCATGTACGCTGATTCCCTTCGATTTTCGATTGTTGTCTCTTCGAATTTCAATGCTGAGTTAAAAAGATCAGAATTATCGTTGAACTACAACTACATTTTCGTTACATGCCTATTTTCACGTGTATGTTATTATAGTGTTATTGATGGATATACTAACCTATATATATAGAGTATACAATAATCTTTTTTTTATAATTGTATTTTTAAAAGATAATAGAATTATTGATTGTTTCAAATAACATTTGAAAGTTTTCCTCTAGATATTTTTATTTTTCTTTTCTTTTTCCACTTTGTTCCTAATTTATATATTTTTAAATCATAGCAGTTAATTATAATGACGATCCTAATTGTTAAATATAATACCAAAGTAAGAGAATAATAATTAAAGTCCATCATACAATTCTCCTTTCCCATTTCAAAAGTTTCATTAGATTTAACTCTGGTGGTAAATATGCCACAATAATCCTAGCGGTTCAGAGCTACATCCTTTGACAAATCTTAAGGGGCAATTCGGGGCAATTCTGTGCAAGTTTTGGCTCATTGACTGGCCTCCAAGTTTGTGGTTTGTTATCGTTTAGGTATAAGATATATATTAGGGAGTCTGGTGGGTTTATCTTCTCTAAAGTGCTCTAATGAAACCTCCTTTGCAGATAACGTGTTTGCTTTTTGCTTTAAAGATGTGAAAGCATGTTTAAAATGTAAGGAAATGCCTTATTACCATAAACTCAAATAATGCATCGAATAACAAAGTATTATTTTCTGCAAAAAGTCTTTGGCCACTAGTGTAAGTCTCTTGTATTTCCATTGTATATTCATGCTTTGATAAGTTAGGTCTTATTTTATAATTTTTTGTTTCACTTTTAATTCGATACATGGAATTTATTTCTGAGTTTATTTATGAAAATATTTCTCAATTTTTTGTTACTCCCAAAAATTTCAGAAGTTAAATCGTTCACAGATATATGTGTTTTTATTGAGTTCAAATAATTACTGTATCTGGTAATACAGGATCATATTGTATTCCTATAAATCCTACAGTCGTTTCTTTCTGCCTAAAAACGTTTCATCACTATAACCATATAGGCCGTGTGACGTCATACCTTCAATATGGTGAGTGTGTTTTCTCACCTTCAATATGGCGAGTGAGTGTGTTCTCACAGTGCGATAAAGCACGAACCGGAGCCACCTACCTATTCGTGGTCAGTTAGGGAAATATAGTGAGCTATTGGATATCTACCCCCATCGTATTCTATAAACCATCGTAAAACGTTTTTATCAATTATAATTTAATAATTCGTAAATTTTAAAATAGTCAGAATGTTGTCAGAGAACAATTATAATTTACTAAATTAATTTGTGTTTGCAAAAGATTCAAATAATTTTCCACTAGTAAATGAACTCTAAAAACAATCGTATAATTTATTTTCAGTCAATATAAATTATATAAATGATCATATAATTTCTGAACGCATTTATTTTGGTTTCTGTTTTAACTTTATTAATTATTATTCTTGAATAAAATTTACAATGGGATATAAAAGTAAGCTCGATTTGTCTATTCACTAAAGACATTTAAAAATTGATCTGAATAAAGATATAAAGTAATTAAAAGAAATGAAAATAAATCTCCATTAGGTAAACACGTGTAAAGAAATACTGGGTATAATCATAATGAAGAGAGATTAGTGAAAAGTGTATATGGAAGTTATAGGAAGATAAAAGGTTTAATAAATCTATGGTTAAACTTACAATTAAAAAGTATGTCTATCTTAACAATTGTGGTACAATAAATATTTTTAAAACCTGTTTTATATATTGAGGTCTAATTCAATATATTACAGGGAAAATGGTATAAAGTTAAATAGTTTTATCTATTTAAATGCTTTAAATTACACAAATTTTCTTTGCATGATAAAAGTGCGGTATTAAATCTACAATGAGATAAAGTCATTCGCACCTTTCGTTAATATCCAATTTAAGGTTAAAAAGAAGCAAAAAAATTCGATGAATTCGCAATTAAGATTATTTCAATGGTATGAAATAATAATTCATGTTCTGTTGATCATCAAAGGCATGAATTCCTAACATAATCTTCCATGGCCCCACCTTACATTTCTCTCAGGGTATCAGTTGAAACTCACTCTTTCTTTGAAGGTTTCAATGAATCCAATCTGTGATTCTTCCCTTGTTTCAATCTGCATAAATTCTACCCCAGATACACGAGGGTTGACGTTCTGATACTTTTTAAGGGCAACAATGAATTTCGTATTTAACCCTTTGTCGCTCTGTGATTATATTTCGTCCTTAAACTAAAAATGAAACCTATTTTTGAACGAGAAAAAAAATTCGGTGTCATTTTTAGATTCAAAAATAAAAATCTATTTAAAAATGAATTCTTTTACAACAAAAAATGTTCAATATTTTTTAAATAATGTTTAATTATATTGTTTCATTAATGATGAAATACATTTATATAGTTATTTCTATACGGAAATAGAAATATAAGAATTAAAAGTATAAAAAGGAATTAATTAGAGGGTATCATTTTAATTCTTCTGAAATGAGATTGAAATTTTATTAAATAATCAAAAAGATCCTAAAACAGAATACCTCTTGGGATTCACACATGGCTTTTGAATCTCACATTGTGTTTCGTACTCTTCCAGGGGTATTCCTTATTTTATTTAGTTTATGAAAGGAGTTACAGGTAGAGCTTTTATAGACAACTATTGCCACAATAGGTTTTTATAAGTTGGTGATTGAACCTTGTAGGTTTTCTATCTGTGCCTCACACTCTCTATTTATTATCTGTAAAATTGTTATCTGTAAAATTGTTATCTGTAAAATTGTTATATATAAAAATTTTATCTATAAATTTGTTATCTATATAATTATCATCTATTAAAATGTCTCTTTAAAAGAAACAATAAATTAAAAAAGGAAAAATAGACGATGGGTACTTGTAAAGTGTATATCTTCACTGCCGCTTATAAATGACCTTCTCCTTAACCTCTATCTCCCAAAATATAACCAAATGGTTCCTAGACCTATATTGACCAATCGTCTCACCAAATTTCAAGCAATTTGGTCGAAGACTTTTTGAGTTATGCGAATAACAAAATAACAAATAAATAAATGTCATCTAAAATATAATCTTCCGTTATCTGCGAAGTTAATAACAGAATACGTATTTTCATAAAATCTAAACAAGTAGCAATGCTATATGTTTTTTTAAAATTATTTTATCGATGATATTACTGAAAATTTGGTATACGAATATTATAACTACGTAAAGTTCAGAGTTATTGGGCAGCTCCACATTCTCGATCATGTAAATTACTGTTGTAAAACAACTGTGAAATCCTAGATACTAATGAAAATAACGAGTTAAATTATAATTATTGCAGTTTTTACACGATAGGAACTGTGAAACGATTCGATTACTCGATCAAACATTCCATAACATTTTAATTTGAAGTTGTACGTCAGAGTCAATTGCTTTACCACTCCGTGTTCGATGAGAGCAAGAGAACACGTTCGACAGCATTGTTCTGTGTGTAACTGCAGCTATGAACATTAAGAATAGCTCTATGAACATTTAACATCCTTTTACTATATCTAATAGATATTGAAACTATACTATTCAACAGAAAATATCGTAATTTCAGATTTAAGGAAAGTTCTGAGTTAACAGATTTTTTTTATATTTCCGTTCATATAAGAAAAAAACTCTATATTATGTTTAATAAAAAATTTTACTTGCATGATAGGAAATGTGAGACAGTCAGATAACAATGTTTTTAATGGATTTTTAAACAGGCAATAAGAATAATTCATTCCTAGAGTATCCCCTTAATATCCCAGGAATAAATTCTTCTTGCCTGTGTATTCTCTTTATTAGTTAATAATAAATGACGATTAAATATTCTTCCATTCATTTACCGTCGTAGAAAGATTATCTTTTTTATCAACGATTCTGATCGTCTTTCTTATGCCCTTTCTGTATTACCAGATAAAACTGGGAAGTAAAAACGCGGCGTTTAATCTGATAGTAGAGAATGGGCCTTAAGCTGACTATCTATACGATGACAGTTTTCCAGTTAATGATTTATAATTAGAATTATTTAGAATTAAAACTATTAATATTAAATTATGAATATAATTATTTAGAATTAAAACAATTAATATAAAATTATGAATATATTTTTTTTAGAATTAAAACTATTTATATTAAATTATGAATATAATTATTTAGAATTAAAACTATTAAAATTAAATTATGAATATAATTATTTAGAATTAAAACTACTAATATAAAATTATGAATATAATTTTTTAGAATTAAAACAATTAATATAAAATTATGAATATAATTATTTAGAATCAAAACTATTTATATTAAATTACGAATATAACTATTTAGAATTAAAACTATTAATATTAAATTATAAATATAATTATTTAGAATTAAAACTATTAATATTAAATTATAAATATAATTATTTATACTAATATGAAATTTGAATTAATATAAAATTTATAATGATTTATAATTAGAACTGTTTAGAATTAAAACTATTTATATTAAATTATGAATATAATTATTTAGAATTAAAACTATTAATATTAAATTATAAATATAATTATTTATACTAATATTAAATTTAAACTAATATAAAATCTATAATAATTTATAATTAGAATTGTTTAGAATTAAAACTATTAATATTAAATTATAAATCTAATTATTTATATTGATATGAAATTTATAATAATTTATAATTAGAATTATTCACACAAGTGTAGTTTAAGGACCCCAGTGTTAACCCAAGTGTAGTTTAAAGACCCCAGTGTTAACCCTAGTGTAGTTTAAAGACCCCAGTGTTAACCCAAGTGTAGTTTAAGGACCCCAGTGAATTTTTTAATGTATCTTTGCTACGGCGTTCTGCACATCTTGACTGCAATCAAATCGAAATAATTATTCTACTAAGGTGTTCAGAACAACAACAAAAAAATGGACAGAGCAACATTCCAAACAGAAATTCTACCTCTACTTGGTGAAGATCCACTACCGGCCATTGAATGGATGAAGCAAAGACAACTATCTAGTTAAAATGATAGCAATATTGGGAAATAATAACAAATGTTACCCAATATAAGGAAATCGTAACTGAAATATGAATATAGAATAATCATTTTAATGAAATAAAATCATTATAAGGAAATAACATCATTTTAAGGAAATAAAGTCATTATAAGGAAATAAAATCATTATAAGGAAATAAAATCATTATAAGGAAATAAAATCATTATAAGGAAATAAAATCATTTTAAGGAAATAAAATCATTTTAATGAAATAAAATCATTATAAGGAAATAAAATCATTATAAGGAAATAAAATCATTTTAAGGAAATAAAATCATTTTAATGAAATAAAATTATTATAAGAAAATAAGGATTCTTTGAGGACCCCAAATTTTCAAACTATACCCCTAGTGTAGTTGATGGACCCCAGTGTTAACCCAATTGAGTGTAGTTTAAGGACCCCAGATTGAGCTGAGGTCCTTAAACTACACTTGATCCGATTTATTTATTAAGATTTATAATTAGAATTATTTTTAATAATTTATATTAAATTCTTAGTTCGCGTCCCTAATTGATTTAGGGACACGAACTGGGAAGGAGGTAAACATCCTATTTCTATGTCACCATTTTATTGGTTATTTTTTAATTTGATTTATAGATTAACATATAATATAAAATCTGAAATTAGAAAGAGGTTTCTGTTTAAATTTATAATTTTCTTATAATAATAACCATTTGTTTTATTTCAATTTAAAATAACCATTTGTTTTATTTCAATTTTTGGTATTATTTATGTAGTTATAAGATACTAGATTTTATGTCAATTAATGTTTAAGAGAGCTATTTATTTTATAAAGCAAAAGGATATTAAATTTAAGAAAATTAATTTAAAACCAAGTGGTGAGTCAGGGGCAAAAATGATATCGCGTCTTGCAGGACGGTTAATTCCTTATTTTGAGGTCACGTGACTGACAATCTAGCGTCAGTTACAAGCAGTAATGATATAACTGACACAAAATAAGGTTTTACACTGTCGTACTCACCATCCTACAATCGCTGCAACACTTCCTCTCTCTAGTGTAACTCTATGTTTAAAAATAGCCCCTTCCTAGTTCACGTCCCTATATCAATTAGGGACGTGAACTAGTAATTTACCTAATTTACAATCAGAATTATAAATAATAATTTATAATTAGAATTATTTACTGTTATAAACACAAATTTAATTAATTTTGCCTTCAATCTAAAATGCATTTATTCCAATAATGTTAGTATTTAATACCAATTATAAAATTAATTACATTTTTATCTAAAATTTTAATCTTCTTTTTATTGTATTGACTTATTCTCTTGTAGCAAATTTACTTATGGTAACATTGCTCCAATATCATCCCAATAAATTGTGCTCCCTGTTTAATAGTCAAATTATACAAATGTGGCAAAAACCATCCCACCAATATTATAAAATAGATCAAAGACCAAAACTTTGTCCTCATATCATAAATCATAATTTGGTGTGGTGCGTGATGTAAACATGTTTTCCCGTTGCCTTGGAAAATACGATCACGTTACTAATGTAGTTATTATGGAACCCTTTGTATTGGTACGTAATTTAATTATTGTGGTATTTGTTTGAGAGATAAGAGGTAAGGTTAGTTACGAATTATCGGTCGGCTTCACATTTTCCGTCATTAAAGAAAAAATAATACAGTAATTGTTCTTTAATGTTTATTTTAATATAAAAATGGAATATCAACCATTTTATAGTTTATTCTTATATGCTTATATGACCGAAAATATCAACCCGACTTATTATTCGTAACTTACCATAGTCATATAATTTTGAATAAATACTTTTCTGATATTACATTACAGTTCATAAAATTCTGTGATTGTTCTTAATTTTCCCAAAAAACAGCATATGAAAGTAAATTTATATAGCAGCATTTTGTTTCAAATACTTGAAGTGTAATTAGAGAAAGAAATAGCCACTTCATTTGCTCCTCTTCCTATAGTCACTTCACTCTCTCCTCTTCCTATAGTCACTTCACTTGCTCCTCTTCCTATAGCCACTTCACTCTCTCCTCTTCCTATAGTCACTTCACTTGCTCCTCTTCCTATAGCCACTTCACTCTCTCCTCTTCCTATAGCCACTTCACTTGCTCCTCTTCCTATAGCCACTTCACTCTCTCCTCTTCCTATAGCCACTTCACTTGCTCCTCTTCCTATAGCCACTTCACTTGCTCCTCTTCCTATAGCCACTTCACTTGCTCCTCTTCCTATAGCCACTTCACTCTCTCCTCTTCCTATAGCCACTTCACTTGCTCCTCTTCCTATAGCCACTTCACTTGCTCCTCTTCCTATAGCCACTTCACTCTCTCCTCTTCCTATAGCCACTTCACTTGCTCCTCTTCCTATAGCCACTTCACTTGCTCCTCTTCCTATAGCCACTTCACTCTCTCCTCTTCCTATAGCCATTTCACTTACTCCTCTTCCTATAGCCACTTCACTTGCTCCTCTTCCTATAGTCACTTCACTCTCTCCTCTTCCTATAGCCACTTCACTCTCTCCTCTTCCTATAGTCACTTCACTTGCTCCTCTTCCTATAGCCACTTCACTCTCTCCTCTTCCTATAGCCACTTCACTTGCTCCTCTTCCTATAGCCACTTCACTTGCTCCTCTTCCTATAGCCACTTCACTCTCTCCTCTTCCTATAGCCATTTCACTTGCTCCTCTTCCTATAGTCACTTCACTCTCTCCTCTTCCTATAGCCACTTCACTCTCTCCTCTTCCTATAGTCACTTCACTTGCTCCTCTTCCTATAGCCACTTCACTCTCTCCTCTTCCTATAGCCACTTCACTCTCTCCTCTTCCTATATCCACTTCACTCTCTCTTCTTCCTATAGTCACTTCACTCTCTCCTCTTCCTATAGTCATTTCACCTGCTCCTCTTCCTATATCCACTTCACTCTCTCTTCTTCCTATAGTCACTTCACTTGCTCCTCTTCCTATAGCCACTTCACTCTCTCTTCTTCCTATAGTCACTTCACTTGCTCCTCTTCCTATAGCCACTTCACTCTCTCCTCTTCCTATAGCCACTTCACTCTCTCCTCTTCCTATATCCATTTCAGTCTCTCTTCTTCCTATAGTCACTTCACTCTCTCCTCTTCCTATAGCCACTTCACTCTCTCCTCTTGCTATATCCATTTCACTCTCTCTTCTTCCTATAGTCACTTCACTCTCTCCTCTTCCTATAGTCACTTCACTCTCTCCTCTTCCTATAGCCACTTCACTCTCTCCTCTTCCTATAGTCACTTCACTTGTTCCTCTTCCTATAGCCACTTCACTCTCTCTTCTTCCTATAGTCACTTCACTTGCTCCTCTTCCTATAGTCACTTCACTTGCTCCTCTTCCTATAGTCACTTCACTTGCTCCTCTTCCTATAGCCACTTCACTCTCTCTTCTTCCTATAGTCACTTCACTTGCTCCTCTTCCTATAGCCACTTCACTCTCTCCTCTTCCTATAGCCACTTCACTCTCTCCTCTTCCTATATCCTCTTCTCACTCTCTTCTTCCTATAGTCACTTCACTCTCTCCTCTTCCTATAGTCACTTCACCTGCTCCTCTTCCTATATCCACTTCACTCTCTCTTCTTCCTATAGTCACTTCACTTGCTCCTCTTCCTATAGCCACTTCACTCTCTCTTCTTCCTATAGTCACTTCACCTGCTCCTCTTCCTATAGCCACTTCACTCTCTCCTCTTCCTATAGCCACTTCACCTGCTCCTCTTCCTATATCCACTTCACTCTCTCTTCTTCCTATAGTCACTTCACTCTCTCCTCTTCCTATAGTCACTTCACCTGCTCCTCTTCCTATATCCACTTCACTCTCTCTTCTTCCTATAGTCACTTCACTTGCTCCTCTTCCTATAGCCACTTCACTCTCTCTTCTTCCTATAGTCACTTCACCTGCTCCTCTTCCTATAGCCACTTCACTCTCTCCTCTTCCTATATCCACTTCACTCTCTTTTCTTCCTATAGTCACTTCACTTGCTCCTCTTCCTATAGCCACTTCACTCTCTCCTCTTCCTATATCCACTTCACTCTCTTTTCTTCCTATAGTCACTTCACTTGCTCCTCTTCCTATAGCCACTTCACTCTCTCTTCTTCCTATAGTCACTTCACCTGCTCCTCTTCCTATAGCCACTTCACTCTCTCCTCTTCCTATAGCCACTTCACCTGCTCCTCTTCCTATAGTCACTTCACTTGCTACTCTTCCTATAGTCACTTCACTTGCTCCTCTTTCTCCTCGTCATATAGCCACTTTAGCTGCTCTTTTTCCTATAACCACTTCACCTGCTCCTCTGTCTCCTCTTTCTATAGCGGCGTATAACCACTTTACCTGCTCCTCTGTTTCCTCTTTCTATAGCGGCGTATAACCACTCCACTTGCTCCTCTGTCTCCTCTTTCTATAGCGGCGTATAACCACTCCATTTGCTCCTCTGTCTCCTCTTTCTATAGCGGCGTATAACCACTTCACCTGCTCCTCTGTCTCCTCTTTCTATAGCGGCGTATAACCACTTCACCTGCTTCTCTGTTTCCTCTTTCTATAGTGGCGTATAACCACTCCACTTGCTCCTCTGTCTCCTCTTCCTATACCAAATAACTTCAGAATCTCATTGGCTGCCTTCAAAAATAATTTAAGTATCCTTTTAAGTGACGCTCCATGAATGAAATTAGCCACATTGGTTTGCCGAGCTTTTTTCTTGCAATTTAACTTTGCGTTAAGTTTGATTAAATTTGCTGGCTCTTATCATTATTTCATTATTTATTCAAGGATCTTTCCTGGATGCTCAAGATTGAAATTTGAATTTTCAATCATCGCAGATTTATTATATAGCCTTGGTGTAACGATAAATGGAAGAAAGATATTGTTATAACTAATGGTTATATTTATATGCATGATGGGATATCTTGTGTATGTTCCCAAAGATGATAATTTCAACACACAAAAATCTTCTCCTTATCATTCAATTTTGTACAATTACTTATGAGTGAATACTGTCGCACGCTTTGGTTATTGACTCTTCCATTCTTCCATGAAATTCATCTCATCACCAATAACTCCTTCCAAACGTGCAGAAACCATTTGGCTAAATTTTTCGTTTTTGCAGAAGTACTTTACAATTCCTTTTATTTAATTCACTGTTGAAAGTCTAATTTTAGTCGTTAGGTACTTCATCAGAGGCTCAGAGTAGGTGAAGAAAATGGAAGCAAATTAAACAGTGTTCTAGGAAACATCAAGCTTTAATAGTTTGTCAAATAAAGTTATTTGGAGATGGATTACCTTTTTTGGTGCCAATCAGTATTTATGAATGCATACAATATAATATTTATCGATAATATTCTAGCCTTTTCTTTCTTCTCTCCAAATTTCTCTAAATTGTTTAAAAAAAATTTATATACCTAAAATTATTTAGTAAAAATTAGATTAATTTTAACAAAAATGGATTCAGAGAAGCTACTCATGTTCATTGAGCACTTTCTTTCTGCCTGCTTCTCGAAGTCCCTTGTATTTAATTTCCTTTCGACGTCAGCAATATATCTTAGATTCCGAATCAGACGTTAAATCCTCTATATATAATAATATATTCATTATTTAAAATTGTAACTATTTTCATTGAAAACTTCAAATAAAATACACCAACTAACCCATTCATTCATTACTTTTATACCGCGTAACTAATATTTTTTAGTTAAGAGTAGCTTCAAGTTTAAAAATATCTATCAGAATTTTTGGAAAATGTCCATCTTTCCCGTCTGTACCTATCAGAAAAACTTTCAGTCTTCTAAAGAGTATCCTCTAAGTCTTTTAACCTTCTAAAGAGTAATCTCTAAGTCTTTTAACCTTCTAAAGAGTAACCTCTAAGTCTTTTAACCCTCTAAAGAGTAACTTCTAAGTCTTTTAACCTTCTAAAGAGTAACCTCTAAGTCTTTTAACCTTCTAAAGAGTATTCTCTAAGTCTTTTAACCCTCTAAAGGGTATTCTCTAAGTCTTTTAACCCTCTAAAGGGTATTCTCTAAGTCTTTTAACCTTCTAAAGAGTATCCTCTAAGTCTTTTAACCTTCTAAAAAGTAACCTCTAAGTCTTTTAACCTTCTAAAGAGTATCCTCTAAGTCTTTTAACCTTCTAAAGAGTATCCTCTAAGTCTTTTAACCTTCTAAAGAGTATCCTCTAAGTCTCTTAACCCTCTAAAGGGTAACCTCTAAGTCTTTTAACCTTCTAAAGAGTATCCTCTAAGTCTTTTAACCTTCTAAAGAGTATCCTCTAAGTCTTTTAACCTTCTAAAGAGTATCCTCTAAGTCTCTTAACCCTCTAAAGGGTAACCTCTAAGTCTTTTAACCTTCTAAAGAGTATCCTCTAAGTCTTTTAACCTTCTAAAGAGTATCCTCTAAGTCTTTTAACTTTCTAAAGAGTATCCTCTAAGTCTCTTAACCCTCTAAAGGGTAACCTCTAAGTCTTTTAACCTTCTAAAGAGTATCCTCTAAGTCTTTTAACCTTCTAAAGAGTATCCTCTAAGTCTTTTAACATTCTAAAGAGTATCCTCTAAGTCTCTTAACCCTCTAAAGGGTAACCTCTAGGTAAGTCTTTTAACCCTCTAGGGTTTTATAATCCTCTAAGTTTTTTAATCCTCTAAGGGTACTTTTATAGTTTCGAAACATGACCACTACTCTTCCCTGAGACCAATAAAGGAGAAAATGTGATTTAATAGTGAATTGCATAGAAAGTATATGCTCTATTATATGCAGGTTATGATATTATTAGCCTTTTCTTTACGGTTTTAAAATTATGAAAGGAATTATTGTATGTATGAGTATTATTGGAAAAATATATATATATATATTAATAATTAATAATTATCTATAAATTAGACTACAGGCAGGCCTCGCTTTAAGTACAACTCACTTTAGTAAAAGTGGTTCTTATTTCGAGTCATGATTCGAAATGAGAACCGTTCGTAGACATAGAAAACGGAGACAATTTTCTGTGGTTATTTCACGGTAACTAAAAAAATATAAAAATTATAATCCAGATGAGGTTATTAGAAGCAATTGGTTCAGAAATTCAACATGTCCTATTTTAGGGTAAGTTCCGTGTTATCGCACGGTTCCATATTTTCGAACACGTAAAAATCTTTATATAATAATCATTATTTAACTTTTATTTCAATTGGTATCCATGATACCAATTAGAATAGAAGTTAAATAATAATTATAATATTTTCTTTTCTGGCGTGTCCGAAATTGTAGAACCAACCAATAACTTGAAACTTAGTACCCTACTACCAAAAACATTTCATAGAGCATAAAATTGCGGTTTGTTAAATGTAGCACAATAATTATAGAAATCTAAGTATCTATTAATTACTCACCTATACTGAGTGAGAGTTGAGCTATGGATGGATTTTAAAACATTTAATAAATGCACGACTTTAAATTTTTTCATCACAGTCACAAACAATGAAAGACTGTATATTATTAATAATATGCTTGCATACGTTTTACTCTAATAAAAAATTTTCTTTCTATAACTGATAGAAAATGTGATATATAATCAAGTAGTGACAATTATAAATTTCTTGTTACTTTTATTCACTTTAGTTACCGTTTGGTAACTAAACTGAGTCGTGATTTGGTAACTAAAGCGGGGGATGCCTGTATAATGATAAAAAAATTAAAGTGAAAAATTCAAGGAAATATAATGACCTAAAGTAATATATATTCATGGTGATATTCTACAAGCGGAAGAGCTGTTTGTGTGGTGTATTTTATGAGTAGCAATTTAATGTAATAATAATAATAATCTTCATTCATTTATTACGCCTTTATTGATGTGAAAAATTATAATGATAAATACCTATTTTTAAACGTAAAATGATTGTGTTTTCAGTCCCCAGGGGCTCTATCCTGAAGCTGTCTGTGGTGAATGGGAGAAAAGAGGGTGTAGTCCCTTGGCCTCCGAACTGTTGTAATTTGAATTATAGATTGTCTTCATTTATACCATGTTTATCATTTTTTAACGCTACTTGCAGTTTTAGAGGATAGCGCTAGGGTTATGCTCTTCAACTACGAGGTCTTAGATTTTGTGTTTGTAACCTTCATTTACTATCACCTCTTCATTTTCCTCTTCCAACCATGAGTGCAGCCACCGGTGCTTTTGTTAATTTTCATAACATTCCTTGGTAAATGACTGCATTCACAGAGTAGCTTTTCTGCATTCATGAGCATTGTCATCGACAGTGGTAAGTCACTTTGTTAATGGAGCCACTTTTCTTTCTAACTTTTTTTTCTAATCCCTTGTACTTAATTTCCTTTTGACGTCAGCGATATGACCTTTGGTTCCGAAGAAGATGTAAAACACCTACTAAATTCAATTTTTTTTGTGTTTTCAAAACGAAAAATGCTTTACTTTTAAATCTTCTTTCATGAAACTACTGTCCTTCACAAATTTTGAAATTGAATAAAAAAATTTTACCATTTTAACTACATAATCATGGATTAATGTCAATAAATTATGAGACTGGAAACTTATGCATGAATTATTTCCATTTCTTTTTTCGAAAAATTTCCCTCCCTCTTATAGTTGTACATTTAAAAAAACAAAAATCTCGATCTTCATGGGAAAATTTTATTCCTGTTGATTATTTCCAGTGCTCGTGAATGCAGAAAAGCTACCAATCAACTGTTTCACCTCTAATCTAGAATTACCAATGCCTAATTTTAAGTGAAAAAACTTCTAAAGAGAACAGTTTTAATAAATATAGCAGTTAGATTTTATTTTATACTGTATCGTCCTATTGATTTGATTTTTGTAGCTAGGTTTTAATTCGAATTTTTCATCAAAATATTCATTTTATGTCTTCATTTTTATGTAAAATATTTATGATATCTTAGAAAAAATTCTTATTTTGATTTTCATATCGATCCTTTTCGTTATTTTTCCAACCAAAAAGTTGATTGAAGTAATGCTCACTGCTCGTGGATGCAGAACAGCTACTCTTTACTTTCACAGTTTTCAGCTACTCTGAAAACACTGGATGTGAATGTACACTAAAAGCTGTGATAATAATGAAATAGTTATTTATTGGAAGAACTTTTAAAATTGTTATAGTGTTGCTTATAACTCACTAGTTGCTTATAACTCACTAGTTGCTTATAACTCACTAGTTTCTTATAACTCACTAGTTTCTTATAACTCACTAGTTGCTTATAACTCACTAGTTGCTTATAACTCACTAGTTGCTTATAACTCACTAGTTGCTTATAACTCAATAGTTGCTTATAACTCACTAGTTGCTTATAACTCACTAGTTGCTTATAACTCACTTGTTGCTTATAACTCAATAGCTGCTTATAACTCACTAGTTGCTTATAACTCACTAGTTGCTTATAACTCACTAGTTGCTTATAACTCACTAGTTGCTTATAACTCACTAGTTGCTTATAACTCACTAGTTGCTTATAACTCACTAGTTGCTTATAACTCACTTGTTGCTTATAACTCAATAGCTGCTTATAACTCACTAGTTGCTTATAACTCACTAGTTGCTTATAACTCACTAGTTGCTTATAACTCAATAGCTGCTTATAACTCACTAGTTGCTTATAACTCACTAGTTGCTTATAACTCACTAGTTGCTTATAACTCAATAGCTGCTTATAACTCAATAGTTGCTTATAACTCACTAGTTGCTTATAACTCACTTGTTGCTTATAACTCACTAGTTGCTTATAACTCACTAGTTGCTTATAACTCACTAGTTGCTTATAACTCACTAGTTGCTTATAACTCACTTGTTGCTTATAACTCAATAGCTGCTTATAACTCACTAGTTGCTTATAACTCACTAGTTGCTTATAACTCACTAGTTGCTTATAACTCAATAGCTGCTTATAACTCACTAGTTGCTTATAACTCACTAGTTGCTTATAACTCACTAGTTGCTTATAACTCACTAGTTGCTTATAACCCACTAGTTGCTTATAACTCACTAGTTGCTTATAACTCACTAGTTGCTTATAACTCACTAGTTGCTTAGAAACTCAATAGTTGCTTATAACTCACTAGTTGCTTATAACTCACTAGTTGCTTATAACCCACTAGTTGCTTATAACTCACTAGTTGCTTATAACTCACTAGTTGCTTATAACTCACTAGTTGCTTATAACTCACTAGTTGCTTATAACTCACTAGTTGCTTATAACTCACTAGTTGCTTATAACTCACTAGTTGCTTATAACTCAATAGTTGCTTATAACTCACTAGTTGCTTATAACTCACTAGTTGCTTATAACTCACTAGTTGCTTATAACTCACTAGTTGCTTATAACTCACTAGTTGCTTATAACTCAATAGTTGCTTATAACTCACTAGTTGCTTATAACTCACTAGTTGCTTATAACTCACTAGTTGCTTATAACTCAATAGTTGCTTATAACTCACAAGTTGCTTATAACTCAATAGTTGCTTATAACTCACTAGTTGCTTATAACTCACTAGTTGCTTATAACTCACTAGTTGCTTATAACTCACTAGTTGCTTATAACTCACTAGTTGCTTATAACTCACTAGTTGCTTATAACTCACTTGTTGCTTATAACTCACTAGTTGCTTATAACTCACTAGTTGCTTATAACTCACTAGTTGCTTATAACTCACTAGTTGCTTATAACTCAATAGTTGCTTGTAACTCACTAGTTGCTTATAACTCACTAGTTGCTTATAACTCACTAGTTGCTTATAACTCACTAGTTGCTTATAACTCACTTGTTGCTTATAACTCACTAGTTGCTTATAACTCACTAGTTGCTTATAACTCACTAGTTGCTTATAACTCACTAGTTGCTTATAACTCACTTGTTGCTTATAACTCAATAGCTGCTTATAACTCACTAGTTGCTTATAACTCACTAGTTGCTTATAACTCACTAGTTGCTTATAACTCAATAGCTGCTTATAACTCACTAGTTGCTTATAACTCACTAGTTGCTTATAACTCACTAGTTGCTTATAACTCACTAGTTGCTTAGAAACTCAATAGTTGCTTATAACTCACTAGTTGCTTATAACTCACTAGTTGCTTATAACCCACTAGTTGCTTATAACTCACTAGTTGCTTATAACTCACTAGTTGCTTATAACTCACTAGTTGCTTATAACTCACTAGTTGCTTATAACTCACTAGTTGCTTATAACTCAATAGTTGCTTATAACTCACTAGTTGCTTATAACTCACTAGTTGCTTATAACTCACTAGTTGCTTATAACTCAATAGTTGCTTATAACTCACAAGTTGCTTATAACTCAATAGTTGCTTATAACTCACTAGTTGCTTATAACTCACTAGTTGCTTATAACTCACTAGTTGCTTATAACTCACTAGTTGCTTATAACTCAATAGTTGCTTATAACTCACTAGTTGCTTATAACTCACTAGTTGCTTATAACTCACTAGTTGCTTATAACTCACTAGTTGCTTATAACTCACTAGTTGCTTATAACTCACTAGTTGCTTATAACCCACTAGTTGCTTATAACCCACTAGTTGCTTATAACTAGAGACCGGATTTCCAGTCGTTAAAAACTAGTCAAAATAGCACTATTAAGATGGTCATTATAGCAAGATAAAATAGCAGTAATAGTCGTATAAAAAAGCTATCAAGTTCTAACAACGAGCAAAATAGTTCTTTAAGCTAGCAAAATAGTCGTAAAAACAAGCAAAATAGCAGTATAAACAAGCAAGTTATAGCTATAAGTAAGTTGTTTTCTATGAAGAAAGAAGAAAATGTTCAATGGTACACTAACTTAAAAATATCGCTGTTTTCTTGTTTCAATCTGCATAAAGTAAATTACAGACATTTTCTTCTATTTTTCATTTTTGTATGTATTTTTGACCGTTGAATAGGATGATAAAAATTACCTTCTTTTTCTAGTTTTCCATTATGATTATAGTGAGTTAATACATGATAGCAGTATGACTCATAATTTTCGCTTAATGATATTACCCATTTCTGGTAAACAAAATGCAATAATTGGTGGTGAAGAACCAAAGAAATGCATTGATTTATTTCTCCATTATGCGACAGTTGTACTTACGCATAGAGTTTTGATTTTTAAATATGAGTGAACATAAGTTGATTATTAATATTATTTAATTATTAAGATTGACATTTTCTATTAGGTTGCTTTCATGAAATAATCAAAACACCAGTGATTAAATATTTTTTTAATTCCAACGTGAACATATTCTAAGACTGTGACTAGTTTAAATATAAAGTTACTTTAATTTTATTTAAGTAAACAGTTTTGTGAGAAGTAATTTTATATCTTTCTCTAGGTAACTAAGACTATTTCTGACAGAAACGATAACAATATAACATAAATTAAATAATTAAGTGAACGGTTCTACGAGAAATTACATCCTACTCCATATAATCAAGAAAAAAGTCTGAACGAAACAATAACAATGAAACAGAAGTTAGGCAAGAACAACGGAACTTAACATTAAAAATTATTGCACGAAATGACTAGGAATTTCTTTATGTTTGCAGTTGTTAAGTTGAGACGTTTATCAGAGAGAACATTCTTTAGTTTAGAAAAACTTCTCTCCACTTCAACTGATGTCACTGGTGCATACTTGTACAGATGAGAATTGCGGGCGATGTTCTCTTCAATCTCCACTTCCTTATCCCCTACTATTACGTCCCTGATTTTCTTCACAGCTTTTAATCCTGGATTGTTTAATACAATATGCGCGCACTTATTCCTTACAGCAAGCCCTACACTTCCATATGCGACGCTCATACTTTGCGTTTACTAAAATTCGTTTACTAATTTGGCAACAACCTCACGTTTAGTAGACTTCACTTTAGGCATGTTTGTAGGCTCTATATCTAGCTGGTAGCACTAAATGACTTGCTTCAGTCAAATTGTCTCCAATAGTGTTGCCATACAGTATTGCCAAATGTCACTATAGTTGAATGCAGCTTTTATAGTCATTATCGTTAAATGCTACTGTTTAATAGTCATTATAGTTAACTGCTATTTTTTTCTAGTCATTATAGTTAAATGCTATTTTGCATGGTTAAATGCTATTTTGCATGGTTAAATGCTATTTTGCTGTTAATGCTATTTGTTTCTAGTCGTTATAGCATTTAAAGAATAAATGCTGGAAATCCGGTCTCTACTTATAACTCATAGTTGCTTATAACTCACTAGTTGCTTATAACTCAATAGTTGCTTATAACTCAATAGTTGCTTATAACTCAATAGTTGCTTATAACTTAATAGTTGCTTATAAATACTAAAGTGCATCTCATTGATACACTTTCATGTTCTTGAAACAAATAAGTGCATCAAAATTATCATATGATGCACTTAAGTGTCTCGAAATTATGACTATAAACTAAAAACTCTAGCGTTTCAGACTGAAATGTTTTTTTTATAGATATACAGGGGTTGGACATAAAAATATAAACAGATATAGTGTGTCACGAACTCCGATAATATTCATCCTTTATTTATCGTTTGATGTGTTTTTACATTCAAAGGAAGTGTATCAGTGAAGATCTTAGACAAGTTACTAATTTCATATTCACTAAATTATTTTACAAACTGTAAATGTTTGTAAATATTTCAAAATTAGAAAACTGTGATTTGAGATTTTCTCTGGTAGAACACAGTATCCATTGTAATTATTTTAACAGGTTTCATACATATTTTTAAACATATATTTTGTACAACAAACAGCTGATTGGCCAACAAAAGGTTTAATTTGATACGTGGAAAACGCAAGTTACTTTGTGTCATAAAAAATGTTAATAAACTAGTCTAATTTTGAGCTTAAAATAATAGGTTTTCTATATAATTTATATTGGTGTAACTTAACATTGACACCTGGTCCGTGTCTTCAGATTTAGTTGACTATTTTATAATGCCCTGCAGTTTTTTTATTCTTATTCAAATTAATTAAGTTTTTTATATAGTCTGATACATTTAAAATTGAATAAACACATAAAATTAGAATGTTAATCAATATATTCCCGTGTGTATCATATCAACACTGAAAAAAAGATACGAGTTAAATTGACTCAAAATTTGAGTATTCAATTCAAAAGTGTGAGTCAATTTGACTCATCTTAATATTTTACTCAAAATAAGAGTCATATTAACTCCTAATTCATAGTCAGATTGACTCAGGTAGAGTCAATCAAGAAAAAAGACTAAAGATGATATTAAAGTTGCTCTCATATGATCAAAATTGAGGAACTATCCGATAGTTCTCATTCCGCTGTAAAACAGAAGCTGCTTTGAAGAAAACAGCAAATTTTAGCGGACTTACAAAACACATTCTTCTATTCACACGTGGCATTTCTGAAGCAGAGTATAAGTTTTATACCTGATGCCTAGCGTGTGATTTCTGAAAACTCGGTATAAACTTCATGCCGATGTTTTGGCTTACTATTGTGTTCAATGTAGTCTTTCACACTAGGCATGAAATATCATGCCGCTAACTAGATTAGCACAGACAAATGATGAAGATTTTCCAATTTTACGAGAATTTGAGAAGTCTAGAGAGAGAGAGAGAGAGTGAGAGATAGATATAATCAATTTGATGATTGATTAAAATTGTTATATAACAATTGAAATTAATCATTGTTAGATAACGATTGAAATTAATCACTGTTAGATCGGGACGACTATAATAATAACAATAATCACTGTTAGATAACGATTGAAATTAATCACTCACATGATTATTATATCATATCTATCTCTCTCATTTATACAACAATTTGGATATTTGTTATTTGTCAAAAAAATATAGCTTATATTTATAAAAAATATAATATTTGAAATAGTTAATAATAATAATAATAATATGCTCAGTTCTATAAGATTAATTATTTCTACAAGATTAATGAATCATACTTCATGAGTACTATTCAACAGACAGCCATATTTCTTCCTATTTTCTGCAGTGGAATGTTTCATTTTTGACGTGAAAATCAAAACAATAGTGTGTACATGTTCTGAACATGTCCAAAATATATAATAATGAGTTGTATGGGGTTAGACAGGAATATTATGAAACAATATTGGAATATGAATATTTACCTCCATAAAAATATAATTTTTACATTAGAAGATATCATGAAAAATAAAAAATAATAACATTAGAAACTAGATTGTGTGCACTCAGTGGAGCGCATACCTTCGCATCCGCTTTGACCCGTTCTCTCCCAAAATTTGAGAAACTGCTAACTGGATAATAACTAATCGTCCCACCAAGTTTCATGCAATATGGTACAATACTTTTTGAGTTATCGAGTTATAAATGACCTTGACCTTTGACCGGATCGCTTCCAAAATTCTACCAGATCCTTCCTGGACATTGAACAATCGTCCCATCAAATTTCAGACAATTTGGTTGAATACTTTTTGAGTTATTGAGTTACAAATGGCCTTGACCTTGATCTTTGAACTTTGATCCGATCGCTCCCAAAATCTAACAAAATGGTTCCTGGATATTGACCGATCGTCTCACCAAGTTTCATGCAATATGGTTCAATACTTTTTGAGTTATAAATGACCATGACCTTGACCTTAGACCGGGTCGCTTCCAAAATTCTAGCAGCAGGTCACTGGACATAGACCAATCGTTTCACTAAATTTCAGGCAATTTCGTTGAACATTTTTTCAGTTAAGCGAATAACAAGACGATCAATAAATAAATAAATTCCGATGAAAATATGACCTTCCCGCATTCTGCGAAGGTAATAATGTAATAGCGAGATGAAGTAAGAATAAATGAAAAGTCACGCACTTTCCATGTCATAACTTGCCAACAGTCGCTAGATAATTAAAAATAGTGTATTAAGTCTGTATGGTTAGAAGCACAGGTCAGGATCTGACTTAGAAATAAACGCCGTGTGTGAAAGGTCGGGTGTTTTCTTCATGCAGCTTTTATTTTGCAGCGGTATGAGAAATATCTTCCTCGTTTTCGAAAACGCTGTTCAAAAACGATCGTGTGAATGTTGCATTGTTTATGGCTAGCTGTATCACAAATACACACTGCTCAAATATTTCGAGGTAAGTGAATAATAATGTATTTATTAGCTATGTGAAATAAATAGGGTAAGCTCTGAAATATCCGACAGCTCCATATTCGCGATCATATAAGAATACTATATAATAACTAGGGTATTTTCCTGTTAAAAATAACGGGTCATCATCAATACCAATTTATTTCCCGTTATTACGTTTCTTTTAATGAATTCAATTAAAATTATATTTTCTGCATAGTCTAATCTATTTTATAGATAAAATCATTTATATATTCCCGTGCGTATCATAGTTACATTCTTCATGTTTTTTACCCGTCGTGTAAAAGCGGACTCCAAATAAATAAATAAACACACTAAGGAAATTATTAGTATAGATTATAGATCATTTTTATCATGAAAATTAACCATGATACACAAGGGATTATATTGGTATGATCTGTTAATTTTTATGCTTTTTTTAACGAGAAAGTACACTTCTAACAAGTCTTCTTCACACATGTCAGGGATCTGTCCGTGACTTGTCCGGTCCGTCTCCTCTCAGTGCTTCAGTGTCCGTGAAAAGTATATCGTTAGTCGTTACTTTTATCCTCTCAGTAATAAAAAAATCACTGAGAGGAGCCGGACCGGACGAAAACCTGACATGTGTGAAGAAGCCTTTAATCTATTCCAATATTAATACTATTGAAAACCGTTATTTTTTAAGGGAAAATACACTAGTAGAAACGTAAATTTCTTATCATTCATAAGAAGCGCACATCGAAGAATAAATAAAGATTCATATCCTAGTTTTTTTCAATGTTCCGGTCTCTTCGTTGATACTCGGGAGAATTTAAAATAGTATATGTAGGTAATTATGGAAATATATTAAACGTAAGTTTTTTATATTCATTGTTAGCTAAAATTTCCATTCATTATTTCTATATGTATTTAAATATCAGAAGTTGCATAATAATCTGTCTTTTGACGTTCTCTTCTGGTTTAAAATATACATGAATTCAGAGGTGGGCACAGCGCCGCTACTTGAAGCGCGCGCAAAAAGCGGTGATTCTTTTTGTTTAGCGGCAGAGCTGCTACTTCTGTGCTATTGTAGTGGTAGCGGCAGCGCCGTTACTTTTTTCAGAAGCGCTAGAGGTTTTTTGCGCTACAGCGCTGCCGCTTCTTTTAAAATAAAAAATATTGAAGTTACTATAGATAGCCAATCAGTTGTAAGTGATATTCAGACAAATCCGAGCAGTGCGACCAACTGATATTCAAAAAATGATTTATAGTACGACCATAATAATGATAGGCAATGTGAATATTTGATATTAAGACAAACCGCCTAATATGATCAACTTACACATCGTCTTACTCTTCTATGCAGATGTGTTTATTGCAATAAAATGAGTCTATCTCAGTGGTTTTTCTTGAAATTTTGTGGAAATGTGCATCTACATTGCGAGTAACTTTTAAAAAAATTGTAGTTATTCAAAAATTATTTCGGATGCTACAATCATTTTACTAAAAGTTACTTATTTTCAGTGTACCAAGCATAACACTAAAAATGCATAAATAAATGTTTTAAATAATTCTATATCTATTGTAATTTTTTTAGCAATAGCGTTCATGTGTAGTTTTAAGTCAATATCCGGACTAATTTTAAGTCAATATCCGGTTTGATTTCTCCTCTTTTCAACCATTTCTAAAAGACGCTTATCCATCAAATCTCTCAATTTCTGAATTGTATCAGACGTTATCGTCTCACAAGAGTCTTCAGTATCCTTCCAGAGCTCATCTTTCGACGAGAACTTCCTGCATACACATTCTGCTTCAGGATGGTCTGAGGTTCTTCAATTGGGTTTGAATCTAGAGAGACTGGGCTATACCATCAACTTATTGTTGACGAACTTATTACTCCTACGGAAATTCACAGTTCCCTTAGTAGAGGGAGAAGGAGCGTTGTTATGTATGAAAATAACTTTTTTAACGCAGCAGGTTTCCTTTTCAGCCAATGAAAAAATCCACAATTCAAAAAGTTAAAATAATTAGCAGAATTTATTTTCACTTTTTTTGGAATCCTGGAAGATCCGACCAGTTAATTTCCAATGGTCCCAGCCCAAACATCCATGTTGACGTCAAATTCGTTGGCGATGTGGTGAGGCATATGCTTTAGCCCATCAGTCAGGGCTGTCGAGAGTTTTCACGCATTTTGTCTTTGTAGAGTACTGTTTGGTAATCAGTTTTAAGATACATCTCTGCCCATAGTGACCTTGTGTGTATCCTTAGAAAGAGGCCTGGTAACGGGTGAAACATAAGAGGCAATTAGTTTCAGTATTCTACAGTGGGTGGTTTTTCCACACACACACTTTTAAAAACTGCATCACTAGTTTCCAATGTTTCCTCTTGAGTTCTCTCTTGAACAAGCTAAGTTATGTCTCGTAGCTATTTTGTATTTGCTTCTATCCTTGTGTGTTATCTTTTTCAGGGGATCAACAATTAATTTCTACACTGTACGTGACCGTAAAAATAATATATTCAATTTTACAGCATATATGATCATTTTTTTGCAAGTAGCGCTGCCGCTACATTCTGCTGTAGCGGAAGCAGAAGTAGCGCTGCCCATCTCTGCATATATTACTAATCATGTAAATATTTATTACTTTGAAAAGCATTTGGGTAATAAAATATGGTAAGAAATAATAACGTAAATTAATTGATTTCATATTCTAATTAAGCAATTGATTTCCTATCGTAAATTAAATAACATTTTAGGTTAAATAGCTGATAAAATATTTTCCTTCTATATTTAAATATACCGCAGTCACCGATAAATTTCTCGTTTTCTTTGTTTTTTCGATGAAAGAAAATTGTTGTTCACGGCAGACTCCTCTATTAATTATAAAACACTCTTCTTTAAAGGAACAAAATATGTTATACATGCAATAATATTAATTTTTATCATATTTAAAGCACTATTTATAAACTTATCAGATTATTTCATTGAAAAAAGGTCATTAAACATATTTTTAAAGTAAATGAAATATTATTAGCAATATCCGTGGAGTTAAATATAATTTTCCCGGGAAAAAAATATCCTATCTTCTCTAATTCTCCATGGAAATTTTGTCACGAAAGCACTTTTAAAAATAATTATATTTTATTAATATTTAACAAATTTTTACTGCAATAAAATTCATTGCAAGAGAAAATATGATTTATTAATAGTTTATCTATATAAAATGAAAAACATGCTAATAAGATATTTTCTCGTTATTGGAGTTTCTAATACATCAATTTTGTGAAATTTAAATATTTAAATAAAAGAAAATTATTAATTTATTTGTAAAATAATTCTAAAGTAGAATATCAATTGAATAATTAAAAATTATTTGTTTTATTTTTATTTCAAATTAACATATTCTGAAATAGATTAAAACAATTTTTAAACAAACTATCACTTTTAGGCTTTTAAATTAAGAGTGTAATTGTAATCAAATCTGCAAAACCTTAAGAAAGATACATTTGTATCATTCGATGCCCATCTTTGTCTACTCAAATCGCACCATTGGATAGTTTTCTGTATCACAGATTTACATTCAATTGCTTGACTTTACTACGTGTATGCCCTATGTTTATCGCTATAGATCACAGGTCACGCAAAACAAAGCGTGATGCGAGTGATGGTGTGAAGAGCTTCTGGTGAGCAAGAGGTTGTGATGCGAGTGATGGTGAGTTGAGAGGATGGGTAGAATTATATCTGAGGTTGAGAGTTGGAGTTTGCGCACTACCTACTTTACCAGTTTCTCTCAGATGTCTGACGTGCTAGCAGTGAACATACTATTTCCTTAACATTTTACCCAATTTGATGCCGTTAAAAGTACTTTGTAGTGTTTAAATGTTAACCCATATTTAGGGAGGGTTATGTAGATTGTGTGCGTGTGTGTTTTATGTAGTTTCAGTGGTTTGTATTTGTTCCAATGAGTGTTTTAGTCAGTTGCAACAGCTTCAGACCATTTTGAAACGGTCTCGAAGCTCAGCATTCGAGGAAAACTCAATTTTTTCCCTTTTATTCCCGTTGCAAAAGTTTGAGATATTGTTAACATCCTTCTAATCCTTTGTAGATGCATTTATTGTGTTCAGTCTGTTCTCTAGTCTTACATGTGACGTAATTATTTACTTTTTCAGTGATGTTAGCTCCAAATCAGATGTTAAATTCGAGCTAATCTCTCTTAGACATTATCTCTATCTCTAAAAGCGAACTTTGAACGCTCATCAATAAGAGATTTTTGATATTCACAGTGTGAAGCCTCTCTCTATGTGCCAAAATGAATGATTATTCGAATAGAAGAGTATACCATGTGTATTATACTTAATTTGCTCATTAGTTTACATACTATGCTTTAAATACAGTGAAAGTTGAACAGCTCTGTGCCAAAAGTTTGATCAAAATTGTCATGCAATGAGTATGAAAAGTTTCTATTTATAAGTGGCTGTCTATTTACAAATTCTCCATTAAAGTTTCTTCCAATTGAAGTTATTCCCCTTTGTGAAATCGGAACGATGACAATTTGAAATCGGCTATATGGTCGAACTTTGGAAAGTTTTCGAAATCTTTGAACTGTGTTTAGATCATCTGAAAGTAGCGCTATACTTTCACCATGTTGGTAAGGAACCTTTTGGTGAAGCCAAAAGAGTCATCAGAAGCGTCAAAAAGAATCATCTGAATGTGAGACCGCGAGAAAATTATGGTAAAAGGTTGTTCTTGTTCTGAGGTGGTTCACGAGGTCGTTACGGGGGAGAAATGCTTCGGAGGGGATCTAACTTTGGGACACGGGGGGCAGGTTGCAGAGAGGGGGCACGCGGGATGGGGGAAGATCTGTTGGAACCATCAACAGATACAACACCCTATCACCATCAACACAGGGTCTCACCTATCCAAAATAGACACAACTTTATCTTTAGAACAGCTACCAAAATGGTGGCTGTTAGTATTAGCAAAATTAGCCGCCTTTCCAAAAGAAATAAATGCAGAGGAAACTTTGCGAGTGGCTTCGTTGAAAAGTTTTGACTCGTCCCGTCCAGAAATGCACCACCATTCACCGACTTCACGCAAGCCAACGTGTCTCTTTCAGCCCATCAACTTTGCAGAAAAATCAAAATGTTTCAGGTTAAGAAGGTGGAAAAGCTATGTGTCAATATTTCTCCTGGTGATGACTGTGATGAATGTCTTTATCGATAAAGGGGTTGCTGCAGATTCCACCGCAATGGTTGCGCATAACGATGACCCGGCTGTCAGAAATGGTGCCCCCAGGAGGGGGGTCTATTACGGGTCATACGACAAGAGGCACCCGATTCCCGAGAATTATTCCGAGCCGACATTAAATCACGGCGTCGGTCGTCCCATGCCTAAAAATGAAAATACAAACTATAGAAGCAACTACAATAGGAACTATAGGTTTGGCAATAGGAGTTATCACCATCAGGACCCCTCGATGTATGTCGGTCCCAATAAGAACTATCCTGCGTACAGCAGGAAACACTTTCAATACCCACCTCCTCCTTACCCTTATGTAGATAAAAAACACAGCAGGAATCCTAATAATCCCCCACCACAGGGGGACGGGGCTCCTGCAACTGTCTCCGCTGCAGCGATCCTCCAGCAGGAGCTCCGCGAAACCTCTACTATAAACCCAATACATATTAGTTCTCCTTCAGGACACGTTTGCTCCTTCGAAGAAGACAACCTCGAATGTGAGTGGACTTGGGACCCGCCAGGCATCAAGGATATACGACCTGGCTTCGCTGTGGTCAACGGAGAGTCGCTGCGAAAGGAGTGGAAGGATCAGAATCATTACATGCATCTACCAGGAGAGGATAGCAGAGGATCTCCAACCGGTGAGTACATTTTGTATTTAATTTGAAAAAATTAACTTAACGGAATTTTCATATTTTCAAGAGGGTATTCAAATTCGACCTTTTATTTTGGTTTCATATTTCATCTCAAATTGGAGATTTTGGGGGAATTCGAACATTCGAATAGAAAGATGTCCATTCATCGTCAGGAATAGGAGTGAAAATATGAACTAAACAATGAGGATTGAAAAAAAAAATCATTGTTTAGTTCAGGTTTTCACTCCTTTTCCTGTCGATGAATAATCTTCCAATTGGGAAGCTAAACCCTAATACACGTTGAGTATAAATTATCCCTTGAAAATAGTTGTCTGAAATATTTAAACCACAGTGTTGATTTTTCATAAAAAATATACTATTTTAGAATGTTTTTTAAATTCTTTTTTATTTGAAACTAATTATAATTGATCTTTCTCTTTCTCTGTGTACAGTACATATATTTAATATTTTTACTTCATCTATGTTCTATTCTCAAAATAAAATAGGTTTTTAGTTTAATTTGTTTCACCTCCTCATTTTTTACACCAGTAAATTATAATACTTAATTAACTCATCATCTACAATCATCTTGATAGACTAATCTCAGTAGCTTTCCTGCATTCATGAGCCCTGCTACCGAAATTTCATAACTCTTTGCCATTTTTCGATTGTATTACCTCTTCTAAGTCTCTTGTATTCATTCTTTTTTTCTTAATTTGTATTTGTTTAATACATATTATATAAAATAAAGACCATTTCATATAAATGATTCTTTTAAACAGGTATTTAAGTTTGATATTTTATTATATGCATTTTTGCATTATTATTCTTATAGTACTTAAAGATGGTAATTATTATAGCAATGTTATATTATATGTATACTTATATATAAAGCATACATTGTTATATTATGTATATTAGAATAAATACTTTAATTGCGAAGAAAATGTCATATGAATTACTAAAGGTTTATTTTTACTTTATTTAACATTTTCTAATTATCTTCGCTAATCGTATTTACATTTCTTCTCAAAATACTTTCTTAAATTTTGAAACATAATCTGACAAAGTCATCTCAAAAATGCACATCCTTATTGTATCCTGTATACATAACTATTACACACTATTAATTAACTAGCATAGGGTGAGTTCCGAATTATCAGTCAGTACTACATCTTCGGTCATATAACAAAAAAATAAAAATAAAATTATTAGATAGCACTGTGTAATAATATTAATTTTTATATAGTTTTTCTTATGTGACCGAAGATGTAGTACTGACCGATAATTCGGAACTTACCCTAATCGATTGATTCTTTAATAGTTTCATAAGTTTTATTAATGATTTGTTAATAAGTCTGAACAAAAGCTCATTTACTAAAAAAAGTTCAACAAAACTTATGTAAATGTGCATTGTTTTAAATATATGAATATTTTACAGAGTCAATGAATTGAATAATCATTGTTGAAAATTACAAAGAATTAATATATCGATTATATTAATATTTTACTTAACTTTTCATAAAAACTTTCAAGATATTTTAATTCTAATCATTAAAATCGCCAAATTTCATCAAAATATCGAGTTTATTGATTTAATTATTTTTTTAAAATTATATTATGTGTTGATCATTTTTATATCATAATTTTGTTTATAAATTGTATAAACATATTAAGAATGAACAAATTATTTAAATTAAAGAAAATTCATTCAAGAGTCTCGAAAAAGTGCAAAACTGTCAATTTTGAAATTCAACAAAATATAAAAAGGAAACCTAACTGTTTAAAATAGTAAGGAGTAACTGTTTTTATTTTATAAATATATATATAGTAATTAATAAAAAATCTAAGTAATTTGAATAAAAGTTGTCTATACATTGTTACCATTTGGTTAAATGGTTTTAACTGGCTATGTACCATGCAAACAATACCATGTGTATGCCATGTGGCACTTACACATTTAAAACATGTGTATATCATGCATTGTTCTTGGAAAAGGATACCATATGTATTACATGTGGTTTTACATGTTAATAGAGTAAATTACATGTAGTAAATTACATGTTTTTTAACGTGTCACTTTGAATGTGGTAATATACATATGGTAACAACCTGTTATAAGTATGGTAATTGACATGTGGATATGATGTGGTCCATCAAACATGTGTACCATCTCTATTTTATATGTTTTTTTATGATTTAATTTTAATAGGGAATAACCACATGTTAATCATGTGTTTCATATGATGGTTACATGGATTCTATGTGGACAACAATATGTGCACCCCCCCCCCCCATACATCTAATTCATAAGTTTTATTTATACCTGAGACCGAATATTCCGAGACCGAATTTTCTAGTCAAATCTCATGGTAAATGAATGTCAAAATTACTAATGTTACGTATCATTTTACAACAGTTAATAATTATATCCGTTTCCGATAAATAGTTTTCCGTATTTTCCAAGGACCGTAATTTACCACATTTATAGCAACATGCCAAATACCATACTTATAACGTATGTTAACCACATTTAGTTTACTATATTAACATGTAAAACTATCTGAAATACATATGGTATCAATTAACAATAAGTATTCAATTACATGGTATACACATGTTTTAAATGTGTAAGTGCCACATGGTATACACATGTTTTAAATGTGTAAGTGCCACATGGTATACACATGTTTTAAATGTGTAAGTGCCACATGGTATACACATGTTTTAAATGTGTAAGTGCCACATGGTATACACATATTTTAAATGTGTAAGTGCCACATGGTATACACATGTTTTAAATGAATTGTTTACAGTGTAAATGCAAGTTATATATTGGGAGAAAAAAATGCATCTAAATATTGAAATTTATTTATTTTAACTATTTGAACTAAAATCCCCCACATTCAGAACATATACACGGGAACATATGTATATAGGTCAAATTGTGAAGAGAACAGTTTTCCCCAACAATGATATATTTTTATGCTCGTATTTCGATGGGTTAATATCAAAATATATTATTATTTCGCATTTGGTGAATGAAACTTCTCCCCAATGAACAGGTAAAAGAAATTTCGATGCTTGTATCAAATATCCTGTTAGAATTACTGTAAGAGCTGTTTTTAGAGTCATTCCTTTGTGAGAAACTGTTTATATCTTAAGTGATGTTGAAATAACTGTTAAACAGTGTTAATCATTTCTAATATTGGTAATGTATCACAAAAACAATCAATGGGACTTACTAGAACTCTACTCTATCATATTTACCAAACTGATCCTATATCATAATTATCATTCATTACAATCATTCATAATTCTCAAAGTATTTATCATATTTCTTCATAGGTTTCATAGTAATTTTCATATTTCTTCATACCATTCATAGTATTTATATTACTTTTTCATACCATTCATAGTATTTGTATTGCTTTTTCATACCATTCATAGTATTTGTATTGCTTTTTCATACCATTCATAGTATTTGTATTACTTTTTCATACCATTCATAGTATTTATATTACTTTTTCATACCATTCATAGTATTTGTAATGTTTTTTCATACCATTCATAGTATTTATATTACTTTTTCATACCATTCATAGTATTTGTATTGCTTTTTCATACCATTCATAGTATTTGTATTACTTTTTCATACCATTCATAGTATTTGTATTGCTTTTTCATACCATTCATATTATTTAACATAATTTTTCATTAATTCATTGTCAAAAATTGAATTATAAAATTAATAAATAATATACCTCATTAAAATAATCATCATTCATATATTTTTATCACTTATCATATTTATTATTCATAATTTTCCAAGTAGCTATCATCCAAAATATTTCAATTTTTCATTTTGGTCATTATTTTTACTGTTTGAAATATCTATCACATCCATCTTTTTAATATTTAATGTATGATTTATCTACAACTGTATAGTGTACCTGCCCGTTAAGAATAACATGCAATTTATTGTAGCGTAGACTCTACTATTTAATGACAGAGTTCTGAAGAGTTCATTAGAACATACTTTGTATCTATTTTAAATGTATTCTAATTTAGTTAATTTAATCATTTATTGAAATCATGTAAGTATTAGTATTTAAATTACCACCTGCTAACATAAATTGCCTAATTTCTGAATATTACTTAAAGCGTTACAGACAGACAGACAAATATAGATAAGGAAACTGTTCATGGGGGTGATATTTGATGTTTGTTATATCTATCACCAATTAGATGAAGATTGTATGTACTAGTTTAAATATAACCTAATATTTTTTTTATTAACATATTTTATCTTCAATAACTCTAATATTTCAAAATATTTATAATCATCATTTTAACTGTTAAATAAAACACAAACTTTTTCATTTATTGAATTTATTTAATACCTGTCATGTTGCCTGTAATTTTTATAAAATAATTTGACCTTTAATTAACGTATAATAAATTACATAAATGCCTGCAAACTATTAACTCATTCAATAAATCTTTATTGCGATATCTACCACTTAGAATATATGCTAAAGTTTAAATGTTACTGACATTTGAACTCAACCTGTTGACTGAATCCTAGCACTTGACATTTGGATATAAATGTACTTGAGTTACGTCACACCATCTCATACACTGACGTGATGTACTTGAGTTACGTCACGCCATCTCATACACTGACATGATGTACTTGAGTTACGCCAAACCATCTCATACACTGACGTGATGTACTTGAGTTCCGCTATAATGCGTAATTGCGTTTCTCAATTGTTGAAAGCGGAATCCACTGGTAAGATTCTGTCGAAGACCAGCTTCAGTCTCTGACCCTTTCTCTCGAAACCCTCAGTTATTGCTGTACTTATACATATACAAATATAGTAAGTAAGCATCACTAAATAAACATTAATAACCAATAACATCTGATGTTCAATATGATAGCTACGTGAACATGAAATCCCTTGCTTTGAGTGGCTGACAGTGAATCAGTTTGGTGACAATGGCATTAATCCGTGACGATTTGGAGAGATGATTGCATACGTGAATGCAGATACAGAAGCAATGTTGAGAGAAAGAGAGGAGGATGCGGAGCGAGAATCTCCCCTCTCTAGTACCCCCGTGTACCCTCACCCCCTTTCAATGACCTTTACCCCCTCCCCCACACCAAACTTTCGCTATCTCTCAAACCGTTTCTCGGTAGAGCTTCCTTTTCTTCCCATGGCGCTGCCTCTTCATCATTTGATATCATTTCCTTATCGACTACTGGATTCACTGGTTTCCTCTTTTTCCCCATTTTTTTCACAGATGGTTCATAAGTGCCTTTGACCATGTGTGTCCAAATATTGGGCCTTAGAGGCGCATTGAACTCTCATTCTTATTAAGGTAAAGAAGTCACTAATCAGCCTGTGGGCAGAGTATCCACTTTAATAGAGTGCCCTGTACCCACGCTATACTGCTACAATTCGGGGAAAACATTTCGCAAAAATCATGGGGCATTTCGGCAGAACCATCTAAAGCTTCTCTAGGCTTCATCGTATACCATATACAGATCTTTTCAAGTACAGTTGAAAAGATCTACAGTGTTTACAGGCATCATCATCTACAGTGTCTACAGGCCTCATCATCTACAGTGTCTACAGGCCTCATCATCTACAGTGTCTACAGGCCTCATCATCAACAGCATCTACAGGCTTCATCATCTACAGTGTCTACAGGCCTCATCATCTACAGTGTCTACAGGCCTAATCATCTACAGTGTCTACAGGCCTCATCAACTACAGTATCTACAGGCCTCATCACCTACAGTGTCTACGGGCTTCATCATCTACAGTATCTACAGGCCTCATCATCTACAGTATCTACTGGCCTCATCATCTACAGTGTCTACAGGCCTCATCATCAACAGTGTCTACAGGCCTCATCATCTACAGTGTCTACAGGCCTCATCATCTACAGTGTCTACAGGCTTTATCATCTACAGTGTCTGCAGGCCTCATCATCGACAGTGTCTTCAAGCCTCATCATCTACAGTGTCTGCAGGCCTCATCATCTACAGTGTCTATAGGCCTTATCATCTAGAGTGTCCACAGGCCTCATCATCTACAGTGTCTGCAGGCCTCATCATCAAAAGCATCTACAGGCCTCATCATCTACAGTGACTACAGGCCTAATCATCTACAGTGTCTACAGGCCTCATCCTCTTCAGTGTCTACAGGCCTCATCATCTACAGTGTCTATAGGCCTCATCATCTACAGTGTCTACAGGCCTCATCATCTACAGTGTCTACAAGTCTCACCATCTACAGTGTCTACAGGCCTCATCATCTACAGTGTTTACAGGCCTCATCATCTACAGTGTCTACAGGCCTCATTATCTACAGTGTCTACATGCCTCATCATCTACAATGTCTACAGGCCTCATCATCTACAGTGTCTACATGCCTCATCATCTACAGTGTCTACAGGCCTCATTATCTACAGTGTCTGCATGCCTCATCATCTACAGTGTCTATAGGGCTCATCATCTACAGTGTCTACAGTCCTCATCATCTACAGTGTCTACAGGCCTCATCATCCACAGTGTCTACAGGCCTCATCATCTACAGTGTCTACAGGCCTCATCGTCTACAGGTCTCATAATCTACAGTGTCTACAGGCCTCATCATCTACAGTGTCTACAGGCCTCATCATCTACAATGTCTATAGGGCTCATCTACAGTGTCTACAAGCCTCATCATCCACAGTGTCTACAGGCCTCATCATCTACAGTGTCTACAGGCCTCATCATCTACAGTGTCTACAGGCCTCATCATCTACAGTGTCTACAGGCCTCATCATCAACAGCATCTACAGGCTTCAGTGTCTACAGGCCTCATCATCTACAGTGTCTACAGGCCTCATTATCTACAGTGTCTGCATGCCTCATCATCTACAGTGTCTATAGGGCTCATCATCTACAGTGTCTACAGTCCTCATCATCTACAGTGTCTACAGGCCTCATCATCCACAGTGTCTACAGGCCTCATCATCTACAGTGTCTACAGGCCTCATCGTCTACAGGTCTCATAATCTACAGTGTCTACAGGCCTCATCATCTACAGTGTCTACAGGCCTCATCATCTACAATGTCTATAGGGCTCATCTACAGTGTCTACAGGCCTCATCATCCACAGTGTCTACAGGCCTCATCATCTACAGTGTCTACAGGCCTCATCATCTACAGTGTCTACAGGCCTCATCATCTACAGTGTCTACAGGCCTCATCATCAACAGCATCTACAGGCTTCAGTGTCTACAGGCCTCATCATCTACAGTGTCTACAGGCCTAATCATCTACAGTGTCTACAGGCCTCATCAACTACAGTATCTACAGGCCTCATCATCTACAGTGTCTACGGGCTTCATCATCTACAGTATCTACAGGCCTCATCATCTACAGTATCTACTGGCCTCATCATCTACAGTGTCTACAGGCCTCATCATCTACAGTGTCTACAGGCCTCATCATCTACAGTGTCTACAGGCCTCATCATCTACAGTGTCTACAGGCTTTATCATCTACAGTGTCTGCAGGCCTCATCATCGACAGTGTCTTCAGGCCTCATCATCTACAGTGTCTGCAGGCCTCATCATCTACAGTGTCTATAGGCCTTATCATCTAGAGTGTCCACAGGCCTCATCATCTACAGTGTCTACAGGCTTCATCATCAAAAGCATCTACAGGCCTCATCATCTACAGTGACTACAGGCCTCATCATCTACAGTGTCTACAGGCCTCATCCTCTTCAGTGCCTACAGGCCTCATCATCTACAGTGTCTACAGGCCTCATCATCTACAGTGTCTACAGGCCTCATCATCTACAGTGTCTACAAGTCTCACCATCTACAGTGTCTACAGGCCTCATCATCTACAGTGTTTACAGGCCTCATCATCTACAGTGTCTACAGGCCTCATTATCTACAGTGTCAACATGCCTCATCATCTACAGTGTCTACAGGCCTCATCATCTACAGTGTCTACATGCCTCATCATCTACAGTGTTTACAGGCCTCATTATCTACAGTGTCTACATGCCTCATCATCTACAGTGTCTATAGGGCTCATCATCTACAGTGTCTACATGCCTCATCATCTACAGTGTTTACAGGCCTCATTATCTACAGTGTCTACATGCCTCATCATCTACAGTGTCTATAGGGCTCATCATCTACAGTGTCTACAGTCCTCATCATCTACAGTGTCTACAGGCCTCATCGTCTACAGGTCTCATCATCTACAGTGTCTACAGGCCTCATCATCTACAGTGTCTACAGGCCTCATCATCTACAATGTCTATAGGGCTCATCTACAGTGTCTACAGGCCTCATCATCCACAGTGTCTACAGGCCTCATCATCTACAGTGTCTACAGGCCTCATCTTCTACAGGTCTCATCATCTACAGTGTCTACAGGCCTCATCATCTACAGTGTCTACAGGCCTCATCATCTACAGTGTCTACAGGCCTCATCATATACAGGTCTCATCATCTACAGTGTCTACAGGCTTCATCATCTACAGTGTCTACAGGCCTCATCATCTACAGTGTCTACAGGCCTCATCATCTACAGTGTCTACAGGCCTCATCATCTACAGGTCTCATCATCTACAGTGTCTACAGGCCTCATCATCTACAGGTCTCATCATCTACAGTGTCTACAGGCCTCATCATCTACAGGTCTCATCATCTACAGTGTCTACAGGCCTCATCATCTACAGTGTCTACAGGCCTCATCATCTACAGTGTCTACAGGCCTCATCATCTACAGGGTCTACAGGCCTCATCATCTACAATGTCTATAGGGCTCATCATCTACAGTGTCTACAGGCCTCATCAACTACAGCGTCTACAGGCCTCATCATCTACAGTGTCTACAGGCCTCATCATCTACAGTGTCTACAGGCCTCATCATCTACAGTGTCTACAGGCCTCATCATCTACAGTGTCTACAGGCTTCATCATCTACAGGGTGTACAGGCCTCATCATCTACAATGTCTATAGGGCTCATCATCTACAGTGTCTACAGGCCTCATCAACTACAGCGTATCTCAATACATTATAACATATCCAATAACTTGCTGGTATATTAGCATCACTAATTAAATACTTTCATTCCAACCTACACAAACTAAATACCTACGTCCAGGTACTCACACTGCTTAATAATGAAGGTGTGTTCTTAATTAGCTTCAATCAGACAGGTGTTTCTTCACATCTGCTTACGTCATTGGGACATCTGTAAGAACATGTGTGAAGAAATGAAATGGTAATTATTTATTAGCTCTCTTCACTGTAGAAAATATAATGCAAATTTCACAGTGCGAAATAGCTGATGTTATTTTTTCATAGAAAAAAAATTATGCAGTGTCAATTGCATCAATATACAGATATTCATTTAGTATATGTAATTTAATAATTATTGTTTTGTAGTATCCTTTATTCATAAAAATGAATTAAGTTTTCTGTATAATTCCGTTTCACCTAATAAAATGTAAATTAAATTCTCATTTATATTTTACTACGTTGATTTTTTTAATTGTTTTTTTTATCAATTATTTTCATTTTGAGATTTAAACTTTTAATTATCTATTAACTTTTTCACTAAATTGTCCCATTTTTCCCATTTTCTTGTTATTATTTTAGTTGGACTAAGTTCACTTTGAAGGCAATCAAAATAAGACAGTAAACTCAATGCGTGCATTATTATACACCGTGTGATTTAATGACGTCAGAACATATAAAAAATCTCATATTCGACTCATCAATTAAGAAAATGAAGAGTTTTTAAGTATTAATTAATATATATATACGCTATTATATTGTACGATAAAACATTAACCATCTGTATCGAAATTTTTTGGGGGTAAAATATGTCCATAAGGATCCTTAAATGGTATGTTCATTGATAAATGATTAGTATTTGTTCAAATTATAAAATATGTCATTGTTTGTTCAAAGCTACTCTGTCCATAGGATTTAAAAAAATGTTATTGGTGATTGTTGCTTCAAATTTTCAAGCTTTTGATTGGTTTTAAGGAACATTATACCGTATAGGTTTAAAACATGATATAAAAACATACACATTAATTTTTTAGAACATTTTAAATAGTCATAACTTCTGTAGTCACAAATTGCCAGTTTGCATTAACCGTTAAATAACAGATAATAAAAACAGCGGCTTGATTTATTGATATCGTTTTAATTATTTGTCATCTATTGATCTTTACTTAATGAAGCCATTATTAAAAAATTGCCTAATGATTTTCTCCATGTTTCAATTCGTGTGTGACCCAGTTTGCAAACCATGCCTCATATCTCATCAACTTTTGATAAACTTTTGTTTCGGGACCTAGGTAACCTTGGTACGATTTTCTTATTTAAAATTAGTGATGTAGGGTTAGTTCTGTGTTATCGAACTGTTCCACATTTTCAGTCATTGGAGAAAAACTATGAAATTTTAATTTATCTCCTAATTTTGACTATTTTATATTAATTGATAGATACTTTTGTTTTACCATGAATAAATTTATGGATAAATATTTTTAGGCAGTTTTGCAAATATCCTTCAACTCATATTCATCCTATTATCATATTTCTTTCACTATCTCTCACAATTCTTTCTTTTCTTTCTCTTTCCCTTTCTTCTTTATCTTCTTCCTCTCTCTCACTCTTATTTAGTTTCTTCCTCTCTCCCTCTCGTCTTTATTTCCTTCCTCTCTCACTCCACTATTGGCAAGTTGCCAAATTCTCACCTAATGAATTTCACTGCACATCTGGCAACCTGATCGATATGGAGCTGATATATTATACGCTAAAATAAACTTACTAGCTGATATAATATACGCTAAAATAAACTTACTAGCTGATATAATATACGCTAAAATAAACTTACTAGCTGATATACATAATATACGCTAAAATAAACTTACTAGCTGATATAATATACGCTAAAATAAACTTGCTAGCTGATAATTTATACGCTAGAATAAAATTACTAGCTGATAAAATATTCGCTAAAATAAACTTACTAACAAATATATTATACGCTAGAATAAACGTACTAGCTGATATAATATACGCTAAAATAAACTTACTAGCTGATATGATATACGCGAGAATAAACTTACTAGCTGATATAATATACGCTAAAATAAACTTACTAGCTGATATAATATACGCTAAAGTAAACTTACTAGCTGATATATTATACGCTAAACTAAACTTACTATCTGATATAATATACGCTAGAATAAATTTACTAGCTGATATAATATACGCTAAAATAAACTTACCAGCTGATATAACATACGCTAAAGTAAACTTACAAGCTGATATATTATACGCTGAAATAAACTTACTAGCTGATATAATATGCACTAGAATAAACTTACTAGCTGATATAATAAACGCTAAAGTAAACTTACTAGCTGATATAATATACGCTAAAGTAAACTTACTAGCTGATATATTATACGTTGAAATAAACTTACTATCTGATATAATGTACGCTAAAATAAACTTACTAGCTGATATAATATACGCTAGAATAAACTTACTAGCTGATATAATAAACGCTAAAGTAAACCTACTAGCTGATATATTATACGCTGAAATAAACTTTCTATCTGATATAATATACGCTAAAATAAACTTACTAGCTGATATAATATACGCTAAAATAAAATTACTAGCTGATATATTATACGCTAAAATAAACTTACTAGCTCATATAATATACGCTAAAATAAACTTACTAGCTGATATAATATAAGCGAAAATAAACTTACTAGCTGATATAATATACGCTAAAGTAAACTTACTAGCTGATATAATATACGCTAAAATAAACTTACTAGCTGATATAATATACGCTAAAATATACTTACTAGCTGATATAATATACGCTAAAATAAACTTACTAGCTGATATAATATACGCTAAAATAAACTTACTAACTGTTATAATAAACGCTAAAATAAACTTACTAACTGATATAATATACGCTAGAATAAACTTACTAGCTGATATAATATACGCTAAAGTAATTTTACTAGCTGATATAATATACGCTAAAATAAACTTACTAGCTGATATAATATACGCTAAAATAAACTTACTAACTGATATAATATACGCTAGAATAAACTTACTAGCTGATATAATATACGCTAGAATAAACTTACTAGCTGATATAATATACGCTAAAGTAATTTTACTAGCTGATATAATATACGCTAAAATAAACTTACTAGCTGATATAATATACGCTAAAATAAACTTACTAACTGATATAATATACGCTAGAATAAACTTACTAGCTGATATAATATACGCTAAAATAAACTTACTAGCTGATATGTTATACGCTAAAATAAACTTACTAACTGGTATACTATACGCTAGAATAAACTTACTAACTGATATAATATACGCTAGAATAAACTTACTGGCTGATATAATATGCGCTAAAGTAGACTTACTAGCTGATATAATATACGCTAAAATAAACTTACTAGCTGATTTAATGTACGCTAAAGTAAACTTACTAGCTGATATAATATACGCTAGAATAAACTTACTAGCTGATATAATATACGCTAAAATAAACTTACTAGCTGATATAATATACGCTAAAATAAACTTACTAGCTGATATAATATACGCTAAAATAAACTTACTAGCTGATATAATATACGCTAAAATAAACTTACTAGCTGATATAATATACGCTAAAATAAACTTACAAACTGATATAATATACGCTAGAATAAACTTACTAACTAATATAATATACGCTAGAATAAACTTACTAGCTGATATAATATAATATACGCTAAAGTAAACTTACTAGCTGATATAATATACGCATAAATAAACTTACTAGCTGATATAATATACGCTAGAATAAACTTACTAGCTGATATAATATACGCTGAAGTAAACTTACTAGCTGATATAACATACGCTGAAATAAACTTACTATCTGATATAATTATACGCTAAAATAAACTTACTAGCTGATATAATATACGCTAGAATAAACTTACTAGCTGATATAATAAACGCTAAAGTAAACTTACTAGCTGATATAATATACACTAAAGTAAACTTACTAGCTGATATATTATACGCTGAAATAAACTTTCTATCTATATAATATACGCTAAAATAAACTTTCTATCTATATAATATACGCTAAAGTAAACTTACTAGCTGATATAATATACGCTAAAATAAACTTACTAGCTGATATAATATACGCTAAAATATACTTACTAGCTGATATAATATACGCTAAAATAAACTTACTAGCTGATATAATATACGCTAAAATAAACTTACTAACTGTTATAATAAACGCTAAAATAAACTTACTAACTGATATAATATACCTACGCTAGAATAAACTTACTAGCTGATATAATATACGCTGAAGTAATTTTACTAGCTGATATAATATACGCTAAAATAAACTTACTAGCTGATATGATATACGCTAAAATAAACTTACTAGCTGATATAATATACGCTAAAATAAACTTACTTGCTGATATAATATACGGTAAAATAAACTTACTAGCTGATATAATATACGCTGAAGTAAACTTACTAGCTGATATAATATACGCTAAAATAAACTTACTAACTGATATAATAAACGCTAAAATAAACTTACTAACTGATATAATATACGCTAGAATAAACTTACTAGCTGATATAATATACGCTAAAGTAATTTTACTAGCTGATATAATATACGCTAAAATAAACTTACTAGCTGATATAATATACGCTAAAATAAACTTACTAACTGATATAATATACGCTAGAATAAACTTACTAGCTGATATAATATACGCTAGAATAAACTTACTAGCTGATATAATATACGCTAAAGTAATTTTACTAGCTGATATAATATACGCTAAAATAAACTTACTAGCTGATATAATATACGCTAAAATAAACTTACTAACTGATATAATATACGCTAGAATAAACTTACTAGCTGATATAATATACGCTAAAATAAACTTACTAGCTGATATGTTATACGCTAAAATAAACTTACTAACTGGTATACTATACGCTAGAATAAACTTACTAACTGATATAATATACGCTAGAATAAACTTACTGGCTGATATAATATGCGCTAAAGTAGACTTACTAGCTGATATAATATACGCTAAAATAAACTTACTAGCTGATTTAATGTACGCTAAAGTAAACTTACTAGCTGATATAATATACGCTAGAATAAACTTACTAGCTGATATAATATACGCTAAAATAAACTTACTAGCTGATATAATATACGCTAAAATAAACTTACTAGCTGATATAATATACGCCAAAATAAACTTACTAGCTGATATAATATACGCTAAAATAAACTTACTAGCTGATATAATATACGCTAAAATAAACTTACAAACTGATATAATATACGCTAGAATAAACTTACTAACTGATATAATATACGCTAGAATAAACTTACTAGCTGATATAATATAATATACGCTAAAGTAAACTTACTAGCTGATATAATATACGCATAAATAAACTTACTAGCTGATATAATATACGCTAGAATAAACTTACTAGCTGATATAATATACGCTGAAGTAAACTTACTAGCTGATATAACATACGCTGAAATAAACTTACTATCTGATATAATTATACGCTAAAATAAACTTACTAGCTGATATAATATACGCTAGAATAAACTTACTAGCTGATATAATAAACGCTAAAGTAAACTTACTAGCTGATATAATATACACTTAAGTAAACTTACTAGCTGATATATTATACGCTGAAATAAACTTTCTATCTATATAATATACGCTAAAATAAACTTACTAGCTGATATAATATATACTAAAATAAAATTACTAGCTGATATATTATACGCTAAAATAAACTTACTAGCTGATATAATATACGCTAAAATAAACTTACTAGCTGATTTAATATAAACGAAAATAAACTTACTAGCTGATATAATATACGCTAAAGTAAACTTACTAGCTGATATAATATACGCTAAAATAAACTTACTAGCTGATATAATATACGCTTAAATATACTTACTAGCTGATATAATATACGCTAAAATAAACTTACTAGCTGATATAATATACGCTAAAATAAACTTACTAACTGTTATAATAAACGCTAAAATAAACTTACTAACTGATATAATATACCTACGCTAGAATAAACTTACTAGCTGATATAATATACGCTAAAGTAATTTTACTAGCTGATATAATATACGCTAAAATAAACTTACTAGCTGATATGATATACGCTAAAATAAACTTACTAGCTGATATAATATACGCTAAAATAAACTTACTTGCTGATATAATATACGGTAAAATAAACTTACTAGCTGATATAATATACGCTGAAGTAAACTTACTAGCTGATATAATATACGCTAAAATAAACTTACTAGCTGATATAATATATGCTAAAATAAACTTACTAGCTGATATATTATACGCTAAAATAAACTTACTAACTGATATAATATACGCTAGAATAAACATACTGGCTGATATAATATGCGCTAAAGTAAACTTACTAGCTGATATAATATACGCTAAAATAAACTTACTAGCTGATATGTTATACGCTAAAATAAACTTACTAGCTGATATAATATACGCTAAAATAAACTTACTAGCTGATATAATATAAGCTAAAATAAACTTACAAACTGATATAATATACGCTAGAATATACTTACTAACTGATATAATATACGCTAGAATAAACTTACTAGCTGATATAATATAATATACGCTAAAGTAAACTTACTAGTTGATATAATATACGCATAAATAAACTTACTAGCTGATATAATATACGCTAGAATAAACTTACTAGCTGATATAATATACGCTAGAATAAACGTACTAGCTGATATAATATACGCTAAAATAAACTAACTAGCTGATATATTATACGCTAAAGTAAACTTACTAGCTGATATAATATACGCTAAAATAAACTTACTAACTGATATATTATACGCTAAAATAAACTTACTAGCTGATATAATATACGCTAAAATAAACTTACTAGCTGATATATTATACGCTAAAATAAACTTACTAGCTGATATATTATACGCTAAAGTAAACTTACTAGCTGATATAATTTACGCTAAAATAAACTTACTAGCTGATATAATATACGCTAAAATAAACTTATTAGCTGATATTATATACGCTAAAATAAACTTACTAGCTGATATAATATACGCTGAAATAAACTTACTAGCTGATATAATATACGTTCAAATAAACTTACTAGCTGATATATTATACGCTAAAGTAAACTTACTAGCTGATATAATATACGCTAAAATAAACTTACTAGCTGATATATTATACGCTAAAATAAACTTACTAGCTGATATAATATACGCTAAAATAAACGTACTAGCTGATCTATTATAGGCTAAAATAAACTTACTAGCTCATATATTATACGCTAAAATAAACTTACTAGCTGATATAATATACGCTAAAATAAAATTACTAGCTGATATAATATACGCTAAAATAAACTTACTAGCTGATATATTATACGCTAAAATAAACTTACTAGCTGATATAATATACGGTAAAATAAACTTACTAGCTGATATATTATACGCTAAAATAAACTTACTAGCTGATATATTATACGCTAAAATAAACTTACTAGCTGATATAATATACGCTAAAATAAACTTACTAGCTGATATAATATACGCTGAAATAAACTTACTAGCTGATATAATATACGTTCAAATAAACTTACTAGCTGATACATTATACGCTAAAGTAAACTAACTAGCTGATATAATATACGCTAAAATAAACTTACTAGCTGATATATTATACGCTGGTACGACGCGCTTGAATACCGTATTCGTTATTTTTTTTGACGATATACAATATATTACAGGTTTCACTTGACCCTTTGTCTACTGTACTTAACCCTTTGTCTACTGTACTTAACCCTTTTTCTACCGTACTTAACCCTTTGTCTACTGTACTTAACCCTTTGTCTACTGTACTTAACCCTTTGTCTACTGTACTTAATCCTTTGTGTATCGTATTCAAGTTGTCGAAATGTGATACCTCAAATCAAGACGCCACATGTACGTTGTTTAGCTTTTGTTCAGGTTCAACATTTTCCTGTTTGTTTATAGGTTAAAAATACACTTGTTTACTTGTACATATTTGGCTCCTCACTCGTTAAATATAGACACTTGTTGTTTTAGACTTAGCACATTCTGACGTCAGCAGCTAACTCGAGTATTTTTATGTCACGAAACATACCATGTATGTTTGTAGGTACTAGAAATTATTACCAACTCATGAAAATATTTATTAAATATAATTTCAAAGTATATATTCATATTTTTATTGATCTTATTTTCACCATCATCATTTTCGTTATCATTATAAAGTTTTCTTTTCGTTATCATTATAAAGTTTTCTTTTAGTTATCATTATAAAGTTTTCTTTTAGTTATCATTATAAAGTTTTCTATTAGTTATCATTATAAAGTTTTCTTTTAGTTATCATTATAAATCTTTCTTTTAGTTAGATAGGAATGCTGTACAAATCCTCTATAGTGATATCCTCTATAGTGAATGTAGTGTCCGGTGTAAAAAAAGTCGCCTCAATAGTAAAAAAAATTTCTTCGGTCTGCCATAAAATGTCCGCTAGTTTTCTAAAACTGATGACCATTCATAGCAGACTAAAGAAAATTTGTTTACTTTACAGGCTACTTCCTTACTCGTGACTCTACATTCAATATGGAGTATTTCATTATGGAAGAACTCTACTGTATTAATTGAAACTGGAAGAGAAAGTTAATGTGGGGCCATAGAATATCCCCACTTAATATCCTCTTGTCCAATCATAGCATTTACATTGAGTATAGCTATGACTTGTAATTGTTCTTTATTTATGTTTTTAATCTTTTATAGGTCACCCTAACAGCCTTCTGTTGCTTATGATAGCCGTGCATACCTGCATATGTTTACTTATTTTAACTATTAAACTATTATAAACCCTACTATATTCTTGTATTCTCGAATTTATTGTTTTATTAATAGTATATAACTTTAACTGTACACTTCCTAACTGTTTCCTTTTTCTCTTTCTTAGGTGAATTCCTGTTCATGGGTATTTTCCCAGGCATGGTGTACCACAACAGTCGGCTGGTTCAGATCAAGTCCCCCTGGTATAAGGACAGTGATGAGAACTGCAGACTGATCCTCAAAGTGACTAGTAGAGGCTTTGATGATAACAGTGCCCTGGTGAAGGTGCTTATCGACACTATCAACCCTACTGGCTATGTTGTCATGGATAAAATAAAAGATGGGTGAGTTAGTAGTTGTATTTTAACCATTTTAACCCATAAGTCCCATTCCAACTTAGGTATATTACGCGGTTTTTTTGCGATATTTTGCTTAAACGTTCGGATAAACTTTCATACATTAGAGCACATATGTACGCTTATATTAGTTCATGAAAAAAAATGTTTATGATTTAATATGTTTTCTATACCTACATATTCCAATAATTTCATAAAAATTCTCGTTAAATAAAATAAATTCAGAACATGAAAGGTTAAAGAAAAGGCCAATGGTGATAGAGGTCTGCTATTCCTGCCATGGCTATTTTTAACTGTGTTAAAGTTTAAGTAAAACATAGGGTACAGTTGCAAATTCTTGTACAATTAGTATGTACGTACGTATATATTCATATGAATTCACGAAAAAAAGTGTTTCATTATTAAAACGAATTAAATACGTACTGTGATAATATTTAGTTAACTGCCAGTATATTTATATTATTAGAAACAAAAAACGAAATTGCGATCGAACAGAATAACTTTTTTTTCCTAGACTCGGTTCAAAGATCAACACTGAATTTCAATGAGTATATATATTAAAAACATATAACATATCTTAAATATGAATAAAATCATGTCAACTCAAAATACATCCATGCGCAATAAGACTGCGCAGTACTATTATACTGCGCAACTGTACCTAGTGCCCTCAGATATGCAATATTTTCCCTGTTTTTGAGAATAAAAGGGGGTTGCCATGACAAAATCTGGATATTAAATTTCAAACTAATCTTGAGAGAATATTCCTAATTTATTGAAAAGTTAAGTTTCAAACTATTTTATTTGATTCATTTATTGATGTTGTTGTGAATAGATTGATTTGTTAAGATTGTTCTTTTTATTTGAGGGATACGTTGAAACTTTTGATGGTATTGCGAATAGTTTATATTAGATTATTGGTATTGGCAAGTATATGACTATTATTTGTATTGTAGTCAGAAATGAAAGCATCGCAAATGTTATCGATACTGGCACTATTAGAGTAAATTTAAATTTAAAAATCACAGTAACGACAATAATAGTAAAAGTAATTTTTAGAGTAATCAATATTGAATACATCTGCTTGTAATTTATTATTAATTGTACATAGTATCAGTTTTCAATTTCCTACTATAGAAAAACACAATTTAATTAATATTTTAAGCCTGTAGCAAAATCTTCAATTTGGCAATCATATTTTCAAAAGATATTGTGCCCATTTTTTACTAGCGAAAAAAAACGTCGCATTTTCACCGACCAGTTTACGTCTATTAAAAATTCAATCTACACTAGGCGGTGAAACCGCGGCGTTTTCGCTAGTATAGCATGGGCTTTACAACCACACATGTGTTTACTGTTTACGTCATAATGACGTCATCAGTGATTAGGCAGACCTCTTCTCACGCAGTTTGTTTCTTTTCCCCACCAGATGGCAGGAGAAGTCAATGTTGATAGGGCGGTACGTTGACAAGTTCAGAATAGCGTTGGAGGTCGCAGCTCATCACTCAGACTCTGCCTTCATCGCTTTCGATGATATCCGCCTGGCTAACTGCACTACAGGTAAAGGATCTATCTAGAGCATGCACTGTCCGAGTACTGCGAGGCTTTTGGGTGTCTGAGTACTTGGGGAACGTCGCAGAAGTACTTAGACACTCACAGTATTCTGATAGTAGGCGTTAACAAAGATTATGAATCAATCTGACCTTTGACATTTTTGATTGACCTACCATGACCTTTGCTAACACCCACTTTCCAAGTACTGCGACCGTGAATGAGTGTCTGTGGACTGGTAAATTGTTCTAGTTTCTTTTAATTCATATTTTATATTCCTAGATTCAATCAAGTAAAAAGAATAAAACACTTTTAAACAAATATCAGTTGCAGTCTAGGGTGTTCATCTTAAATCAAATAAGGGACATAATAAACAAACGTACTTGATGAATAAATATCTCAAATAACATTATATATTTACTCTGTCAAATGTTGACTCGAAAGTATGCAAATAGAGATGTATGTACCTGTACTGGTTTTTCACAGTATACCAATCTGAGATTCAATATTTGACTAACTGTCTTAGAGTATATTCTAAGACAGTTATTATTATTCTACTAGTGTACTTGCCCGTTAAAAATAACGTGTCTTCAATAGTAATTTATTACCCGTTATTATGTTCTTTCAGTTAACTCAACTAAAATTTATTTTTCTGCATAAGCTGATACTATATTTTATATATTATTTTATAAAAATTGAATAAAAACAATTTAAATATCTAGTCAATATATTCCCGTGCGTACCATAGTTACATTCTTCAAGCGGACACTAAATAAATAAATAAATATATAAATAAATAAACATACGAGGGAGATTCAAAGTATAGATTCTAAGACGTTTTTTTGTCTTATCAAACAAAAGTCTGCTAGTTCAAAGGAACAAGCATGCTAGTTCAAAATTACAAGCCCGCTAGTTATTGTCATTAGACTGTTTTCCAAGCATATGAAGTATATATCTTTTTTGTTATTTATACTAACTTATGATAACTTAAGTAGAAGTCATATAATACATGAAATATTGAATTACATTTTTTTATTATTATTTGAATTGGAAGAATTTATTTCATGGGGTGATAATGATAACCATTAATAATATTTTAATGAAACTCATCTGATATTTTTCAATAGCAATTTAAAGTAAGTAATTGTTGTGTAGCTTTAGTTGTTTAAAATTATTTTATGTAATATCAATAATATTATTAACCAAATTTCATCATTTAGTTGATATTAATTGAGAAAATTTCACTATTTTTGTCAGTATTTATTTAAATTTAATTACTTTAGTTAACTTTTATTGACAAAATTTAATTATTTCATTAATATTCATTGACCAAATTTAAATTAATATAAGATTTCACGTCCATTAACCCCCACCTCCATTTCTCTCCCCCCAGACCGTACCCACCATCCCCCCGAGGGAGGCAACTGCACAGGCCTCATCTGCACCACCAACAAGTGTGTCCCCAGGGACAGGATGTGTGACTTCACCAACGAGTGCCCACGAGGGGAAGACGAGACCAATTGTGGTGAGTCAACTAGGGATGGGGAAACTAAAATTGTTATTTCTTGATGTAAATAAACGCTAATCTAGATAGAAACGAATAAAATTGACCTGAAGTTACAAAATCTATCAAAATGCATTAGTATTATTGTTTATTATTCATAACTGCTTTCACAGGGATAAATTTAATTTCTTATCTAATACTGTACCGAAACTTATAGATAAATATTTAATCTATTTCAACATAGTATTGTATCATAATTTTTGCAACATTATTTGATATTGTAATCAAAAGTTATTGATGTCTAATTTTCATTATTGATGACCAATCATTACTAATAATTATAATTAAATAATATTTCTTTAAATTTTCTTCACTATTTTTAATTATTGTACCGTTCATTTTTGTATCAGTTTTGAATTTATTTAAATTAAATAACTCATAATTAGTATTTTTGTAATTATAGTTTCTATAATTTTTTTATTGCACATTAATTTACCTTGAATTATTATACCTGTAATTATTTTCTCTCGTTATGTGAGTTTATTATGCGTTTCTTATTAATATTTCCCGTAATTGGACGTTTTTAATTATATTATTTCAAGTTACACTGCTTTTAATTATATTATAATTATTAGTTCATGTTACATTGTTTTTTATTTATAATATTTCATGTTTAACTGCTTTTATTTATATAATTAGTAATAAGTAATATCCATTTTGATTTCTTTTGCTTATTTTACTCGATATTGAGCTTACCCTCATTGTTCGTGTTCGTAGATTCGTTGGATATTCCTCTGGGTGCTCGGTGCGATTTTGAGAACAGAGATTGGTGCGGTTGGAGTAACGAACCCACCAACGAACCTGACATGATGTTCAAGCACTACCAGGGTCCAACGAACAACGAGAAGACTGGACCAGATGTGGACCACACACATGGAAACAACACAGGTGAATATTTGGTGTGATGAGAATATGGAATCAACCCAGAAAAAATGTTTGGTCAAAATTACTCCATTACTGTTAGAACATTTTCCTAATTTTATTTCAACATTGCTCCAATAATGTTATAACAATTTCTCCAATGTTGTTACAACATTGTCCCAATATTGTTACAACATTTTTCTCAATATTGTTACAACATTTTCTCAATATTGTTACAACATTGACTAAATATTGTTACAACATTGTCCCAATATTGTTACAACATTGACTCAATATTGTTACAAACATTGCCCCAATATTGTTACAAACATTGCCTCAATATTGTTTAAACATTGTCCCAATATTGTTACAACATTTTCTCAATATTGTTACAACATTGACTAAATATTGTTACAACATTGCCTCAATATTGTTTAAACATTGTCCCAATATTGTTACAACATTGACTCAATATTGTTACAACATTGCTTCAATATTGTTACAACATTTCCTCAATATCGTTGCATCATTGTCAATACTGTTAGAGTGTTGGGACAATGTTGTAACATCGCTACCTAGGAATACCTTTCGGTTTGATGTCAACCATAAAAAATATAATAAATTTATACAAATAAATAAATTCTTACTCATTCTTTGCTAAATAAATCACGGTTTAACATTAATTCCTTTAATTCAAATAAACTAATGTTAGACAAAATCGAACCTAATCCTTGACATTTAATTCTAAACTTCATTTAGGTTCATTCAGAGTAGCTCATACCTACCACCGCCCACACAGCTGACGGTAACATCTCCTTCAATATATTTATAACAGCTACCCACAGTTATTTAGCGAGTAAAGTGTCCTCAGACTTAGAGCAAGGACATCTATAATGTTTCACCAACCTGTTTAGAAATTATTAATATATATCATTAAGTTATTGTTTACTATTCTTTTCTTAACAAAGAAAAGTTCATATGATTAATTTGATATGGTTAAAGTATATAACGGTCAGAAAAAAAATGATTTCTTTAGATATGCAATTACTGAATTTAATGAGCGATATGAACAATATTTAGATATGCTGTAATTGGAATTAATGAGTAATATGAATATTTCCTCAGGCAGACAAACTAATTGTAAAAGTTTCTCATAATGAGCTCAACGGTTGATAATATTTTCAACTCCCACACTTAACCTTTAGTATTTATTTATATTTGTTCCACACTTAACCTTTAGTATTTATTTATATTTCTTCCACACTTAACCTTTAATATTTATTTATATTTCTTCCACACTTAACCTTTAGTATTTATTTATATTTCTCCCACTCTTAACCTTTAGTATTTATTTATATTTCTCCCACTCTTAACCTTTAGTATTTATTTATATTTCTTCCACTCTTAACCTTTAGTATTTATTTATATTTCTCCCACTCTTAACCTTTAATATTTATTTATATTTCTCCCACTCTTAACCTTTAGTATTTATTTATATTTCTCCCACTCTTAACCTTTAATATTTATTTATATTTCTCCCACTCTTAACTTTTAGTATTTATTTATATTTCTCCCACTCTTAACCTTTAATATTTATTTTTGTATCTCCCACACTTAACTTTTAGTATTTATTTTTGTATCTCCCACACTTAACGTTTAGTATTTATTTTTGTATCTCCCACACTTAACTTTTAGTATTTATTTTTGTATCTCCCACACTTAACGTTTAGTATTTATTTTTGTATCTCCCACACTTAACGTTTAGTATTTATTTTTGTATCTCCCACACTTAACTTTTAGTATTTATTTTTGTATCTCCCACACTTAACGTTTAGTATTTATTTTTGTATCTCCTACACTTAACTTTTAGTATTTATTTTTGTATCTCCCACACTTAACTTTTAGTATTTATTTTTGTATCTCCCACACTTAACTTTTAGTATTTATTTTTGTATCTCCCACGCATTCTTTCCTTGCTTTAATTAAATATTTTTGAATACTAGAAAAAAATCTTAATTAGCAAATTCATAAAGCTGCCATTTTCAATCAGTGTATTTGACTCATTTTTACCAAGCTAATTAAATACGTTTTATCAATATAATTACAGATAATGATAATCTGTACGTTTTAATGATAAAACAAGTACAACTTATACAATGTAAAAATAATATTTTTCTACTATATTTTCTTCATCAAAACACTTTTAATTTATGCATAGAATATTATTTTATATTATTATTTTGATATTTTATTGGAATATACATTCAGCAAATATAGTTCTATACAAAATACAGAGAATTTCTACTCTTCATTTAAATGTTATTTCAAAATACAAATTTTTCAGAATTAGAATCTTTTAAATTCTCTATTTTCCAAAAATAACCATTTGGTATTTTGTCTATTGTCCTAGAATATATCAGCCAAATTATAGTCATTAGTCAATAGCTTGGAGTGCGGATGTGACTAGTGTGAATGTGACTGATGTGAATGTGACTAATGCGAATGTGAGTAAAGTGAATGTGACTAATGCGACTGTGAGTAAAGTGAATGTGACTAATGCGAATGTGAGTAAAGTGAATGTGACTAATGCAAATTTGACTAATGAATTTTATTCCTTAATGTAACTGATGAATGTGACTGATGTGAATGTGACTACTGAATGTGGCTAATAGCAATCACATTATAACCCCCGTCCCCTCTCCCACAAAGGTTTCTACCTCCTCATGGAGTCCTCTACCCAGGGCAAGTTGGGCAATGAGGGGGGCATGGTGTCCCCTCTTTTTGACCCTCCTCCTTGCTACCACCGCAACCCCAAGAGTCCTTTCTACAAAAGCTGCGAGGTGAGGCAAAATAGGGAGAAATATTGCCGTGGATACACCGATAATTAGAAGTAGGGCCTGGCACCAAGGTTTTATTCCTGGGATGTTAAGGGAAGATTGATTCCTGAGATAGTCCCCAATATCCCAGGAATAATTCGTTAATGCCAGGGGGTAGGGTAAGTAATTACCGGACAGTTTCACATTTTCGGTCATATAAGAAAAAAAAAGTATAATTAATATTATTGGTATCCATGATACCAGCAGGTATCATGGATACCAATTGAAATTAAATAATTATAATTATTATTACATCGTTTTTTTCTTATTGAGCGAAGATGTGAAACTGTCCGGTAATTCATAACTTTCCTCACCACTAACGCTTTACTGTGGATAGTTCCTTACAGTAAAAAACATGTATTTGAGTTAGCTACTTAGTAAGAAAAGCAGTCAATTGCAGAACACTCTCCTTAAGTGGAAAGTGAACATTAACTTAGTCATCATGAACTTTTTTATTTATGTTCCCATTTAGCTGTCATAATCTTTATTAACACCCACTTTCTGAGTACGGTGTTGCTGCTAGGGTCACACGGGTAAATTGCGGCCCTGCTAACTATACACAACTTCTCTCAAAAAGTCTCTTAAATCCTGCTGAACAGAATTTATTTCAATGTTACTATATCAAAAGAAGAGCAATACTTATTATAAATTAGTAATTTAACTAGTGTTTTGAAGCTATTATTTTTAATAATTTTTTTTATGGTTTGAGGCTGAATTAGTCAATGTGCCGTAATTTTTCAGTTACTTTTGAGAATCGCTACCTAATCCCTACTGAAAAGTGTTCTCTCTTGCCTCAGATTCGTTTCTACTACCACAAGCAGGGCCGTAACGGAGCAATGATAGTGGAGGTGCTGGAGGATAACCTCCACCTCAAGCCCCTCACCATAAAGCAGGTGCGGGGGGAGAAGGAGGCGGAGTGGAAGCGGTTCAGTGGGGTGCTGCCGATAAACATCATTAAACCGTGAGTGATTCAGGGGGCTGTAGGCCAGGGGAAAGGATTTATTTCTAGGAAAGTAAGGAGGTATTCTAGGAAAAAAGGATTTATTCCTAGGAAAGTAAGGGAATATCCCTGGAAAAAAGGATTTATTCCTGGGATATTAAGGGAATATCCCAGGAATGAAGGACTAATATACTTTTACCCACCTCTGCTTAAAATACTGATGGAACAATGAAAATAATCAGAATTCTATTTTCCATGAAAAACTTCATTTTCAAGTTTTATGACTAAGGCCCTTATTCCTACTCCGATCGGGTCATATATTGTTTATTTTTTTCTGAATGTTGATGATATGAAAAGAAAAATTTCTAAATACTATTCTATAATAGGTTATAATTACATAAAACTTTTTTTCATTCAAATATTTTGTTTTTATTTGTAAAATACACTAGTTTTTCAATCAAAACTGATATTTGATTAAAAAAAAAAAGAGTAAAATTTATAGTGGGGCCACATTAAATTGAGTAGGGATCATTTTAATCCACAGTGACCGTAGGAAGTTATAATAGGCTCATTAAAGATTAAATAGGGCACTCTATTAATCATCTTTAACCGGAGAACAATTTATAGTCGAGTTTCAGAAGATTAAGATAGGTTTTCTCTAAATCTTTGAGTTATAGAATATTACAATGCAGCTCATTTCAATTCTCAGTTGTCTCGTTTTAACTTGCTCTGTTTGACAAAACATAATTAGATTCTTTATATTATCAGTTTGAATTGAATAGTAATTGAAAAAATTAATAAACATTTAATCATGCCGCTTTTTCCTCCAGGTATAAAGTGCGGATCGTTTTCGCTAGGGGGCCTCAGTATTTAGGTGACTTGGGTTTCGACGATTTCGCCATGTCACCCGAATGTTTCGGCATAAGTGAGTTGAAATTTAGAAAAAATAGGCTGTAGGGTAAGTTCCAAGTTATCGGATAATTCTACATTTTCGTACATATCAGTATAACTTTTAGTCAAATTTATAAGTTAAGATGTTAAGTTTGTTAAGTTATATAGGTTTTTTTTATGTGTCTGAAAATGTGAAACTCGGAACTTACCCTAGTTTATTCCTTATGCTTTCTCAGTAAGATATAAAATTTTATTTGTAGTAATAAACTAGAATAAATGATAAGCTATACCTATTCCAATTGAATTTCCTTCATTTATTTACGAATTATCCATGTAAATATATTCATCTTCAAAGGCTAATTTATTTTGGTAAAAGTTTCATAATTCTAGTTCAAAATTTGACCGCTAGGGAGGCTAATTGATGTCTAACGACATTACAAAAATGTCATAAATTCCAAAAATGTATAAGTTGAGATAATTTTTGATTAAATAAAATTATTATTATTATACTCATGTAAACTCGGAGACCTATTTGTTATTTCGAAAAAATTTCCCACCTATTCAGTTTTGGGCTATTGACAATATTGAGAACGTTTTAATTATTAAAAGGCCTCTCCTGAAAAATAGCTTTTTTTGAGTTATCACAACGTTGTCGCAAACGAGCGATATGTATAATAAATACATATTTAGCTTGAAACTCTAAATAGTTTTTTTAAATTATATTTAAATTAAATTATTTTCTTTCGTTAACTTGATCCTTATCGATAAATGAGTTTTTACCTCCTTGTGACACTATTTACATTATTATTTACAGGTGTACCGGAAGAAGAGAAAACTTGTCCGGATTTAGTTGCTCCTACAATGGGTGAGTATTACATTATTTATTACGAAAAAAATGTAATAAAATTAATTTTTTTTTTGTAAAATATACCATTTTTTCCATAAAAAATGATATTTATTTCTGTATTCATTCATTAGTTAGTTTATATCCCTAGATTCATGGATACTTACTTGTATCCCACAGATCCTACTTTGGTGTCCACAAGATCACCAGCTAGAAGTGGAGAATGTAAGTATTTTATATAGACTAAGTTACAAATTACCGGTCGGTTTCACAAAAAAAAAACATAAAAATGATTAAAATAAAATATTATATAGTTTTTTCTTATATGACCGAAGATATGAACCCGACCGATAATTCGTAACTTAAATATTTTTTAAGTTTATTATTATGTTCAAACATATACCTAATTTACACTACCAAATATTCTGCATATTTGAACGGTAAATTAGGTATTATACTCTTTTATTTGATGGGTTATATAAGTCACTAGAGTTTTTAAAATTAACTTTACCTTCTTAATGCATGTAGAAAAGATTTTAATGATTATGTATATATATTATAATAGTCCCACATTAAACAAAAAATAAAAAAAATGTAATTCGGCTAATTTTAAATTAGAAATAGAAAGTTACGTAAGTGATACTCTATGAGTCTATATTTATATAGGGTTTCCATGTAATTGCATCTTTTATCTAATTGGATATCTTATACAACATTTTTCAATATATTTAGTATTATTTACGAAGGTTACGTAATACTTAATTCATTCACTATAATTGGTATTTCTAAAAATATTGGGATTAAATTTTACTGTTTTCTTAGCTATATAGGATTTTTATATTTTCGCAATAATATAAAAATAATGATTATTTAATCAATTAAATTTTATCCATTATTTTTATCAATTATTATTTCAGCAATTATTATTTTCAACAATCAGTTTTTTGTCTATAATTTCTTTATCATTTATTATTTTATCAATTATAATTTAATCAATTAATAATATTTTATCAATAAGTATTTTAAATTTTTTATTTTATCAACATATCTTTGTCAACGTTTCTTTATCAACATTTTTTTTATTTAATATTATTTAATCAACTATTGTTTCATCAAGTATTATTTTATCAATTTTTCCCCTTTATTATTTCTCCACCCATTTTCCTATCCCCTCTTTCCAATACTTATATATGTTCCCCCACAGTGTGGACCATCACATCGTGTGGTGCACAGGGTCGCAATGGTCCTAGTGTGAAGCAGTGCACCAAAGCATACCAGGACCACAATGAACCAGTACCAATAGTCAGACCTCCTTCTCAGTCACTACCAGGGTACCAAACCTGGCAGGTTCCTAAGGATGGAATTTACATGTGAGTAAAAAACAGAGCTACCCTCATGTGAGTAATTAACTCCTATGTGAGTAAAGTACCAGAGCTCACCCACATGTGAGTAATTATCTCCTATGTGGGTAAAGTACCAGAGCTCACCCACATGTGAGTAATTATCTCCTATGTGGGTAAAGTACCAGAGCTCACCCACATGTGAGTAAGTAACTCTTATGTGAGTAAAGTACAAGAGTTTACCCTCATGTGAGTAAAGTGAAGGTATCAGTGAATGATTTATGAGTAAAGTATAGCAGATGTTACCCTCATGTGAGTAAAGTGTCGGTAAGTGATTTACTGTGAGTAAGGTACTATCATAAACGAGTTACTAACTCTCATATGAGTAAAATTTGGTGAGTTCATTAGTTTCAAATCCTACATGTACTTCACTCAATATAGGTACTACAATATAATATAAATTATAATTTTTGGGGGGCAATTCTGAAAGGAAAATCCTCCTGAAGATCACTTAGAGGATATTTTTACAGCCCTGATAAAATACCTTCAAAGCGATACTTTTGTATTATTTATTCATAAGATTCCATTTACCTCGTTATTTTACTTGGCAACCAATTAAAATAACGAGGTAAGATGTTAAATTATATAATTTTAGAAATATAAGTCTAACCCCCTTTACCCAATTCCACCCCAGGTTGATAGCGAGGGGGGCAAGTGGGGGGTCAGGGGTCAAGACGCAAAACCTCCACACCAAGGGGGGCCTAGCCAGGGGGGCGTTCTTCCTCAAAGCAGACCAGAGCATCCATGTCCTGGTGGGGCAGGAAGGTGGATCAGCCTGTGCTACAATAATGGTGAGAAGAACTGTCACTGTGTGGATTTTGTTTGTATCTATTAAATGTATTATTGAAACTGTGTGTATGACTATACTATACTATTATATCACTATACTATAGCTTTAATGTAGTTATAGTATAGTGAAAGTATAGTGCTATTACAGTGATACCAATATACTTGCACTTCTCTCACTTCATTACCTCTTCTCTCACTTCATTACCTCTTATCTCACTTCATTGCCTCTTCTCTCACTTCATTACTTCTTTTCTCACTTCATTACCTCTTCTCTCACTTCATTACCTCTTCTCTCACTTCATTGCCTCTTCTCTCACTGCATTACCTTTTATCTCACTTCATTACCTCTTCTCTCACTTCATTACCTTTTATCTCACTTCATTACCTCTTCTCTCACTTCATTGCCTCTTCTCTCACTTCATTACCTCTTCTCTCACTTCATTACTTCTTCTCTCACTTCATTGCCTCTTCTCTCACTGCATTACCTCTTCTCTCACTTCATTACCTCTTCTCTCACTTCATTACCTCTTCTCTCACTTCATTGCCTCTTCTCTCACTGCATTACCTTTTATCTCACTTCATTACCTCTTCTCTCACTTCATTGCCTCTTCTCTTACTTCAGTACCTCTTCTCTCACTTCATAACCTCTTCTCTCACTTCATTACCTCTTCTCTCACTTCATTATCTCTTCTCTCACATCATTGCCTCTTCTCTCACTGCATTACCTTTTATCTCACTTCATTACCTCTTCTCTCACTTCATTGCCTTTTCTCTCACTTCATTACCTCTTCTCTCACTTCACTACCTCTTCTCTCACTTCATTACCTCTTCTCTCACTTCATTACCTCTTCTCTCACATCATTGCCTCTTCTCTCACTGCATTACCTTTTATCTCACTTCATTACCTCTTCTCTCACTTCATTGCCTCTTATCTCACTTCATTACCTCTTCTCTCACTTCATTACCTCTTCTCTCACTTCATTACCTCTTCTCTCACTTCATTACCTCTTCTCTCATATCATTGCCTCTTCTCTCACTACATTGCCTCTTCTCTCACTGCATTACCTCTTCTCTCATTTCTCTCAGAATGCGGATCATCGTGCCATTTGTACCGAAAAGTTAGAGCCAGAGAACATTGACGTCTGTGAGAAGAAGGACTCTTTGACCAAAATAAGGACATTCAACAGTCAGAACAGTATTGGTGGGGGAGGGGGCGGGGGTGGAGCCACTTTCGTATTCGTGGTGAGTGGTAGAAATTAGCTAAACTAAATTATAGGTAAGAAATAGTTATATCGAAAAATTATACGGTAAAAATATATATTGGAAAATTAATAGTTAAAATAATATTTTGAGAAAAATAATATAAAAAAAAATAATTGTTAAACAAATATTTCGAAAAAATTATTGTTAAGATAATATAAAAAAATAATAGGTAGAAAAATGTTTTAAAAAATAATAGGTTATAAGATATTCAGAAAATTTTATTTTAATTAATGTTTAGAATAAATATTGTTAGAATTGTATATAAACATAATAGTTTATTATAATTATAAAGTCTTTAACCTCTTCGTTATTTCTATCCTAACAGACGGAAGGAGAGGCGCAAATACCCCGCACTCTCCTGGTAGCGGCCGGGGGTGGGGGGTTGAGTTGGAGTAACACCCAGATAACGGATGAGAATCAGGGGGGCACTAACGCCAGCACCATCATTTCCCCCACACTAGCTGCCCTGCTTTCTAACGAGACAACCACCTTCAACGGTCCAGGTCTGTGACAGTGAAAAATTTAATTAATTAAAATGATTTATTATTAAACAGGATGTGTGATTCTTTACTAATGATTTTTCATTAAATTTGATTTAGTTTTACGTTAATTATTCATTTTTTATATACTATTATTGTCTTGCGTGCAGCGTGCTATGGTAAATAAAATGCTCGTCTCGTTCTCCGTAGATTTCAAAACGTTTCTCAATTATACATGTTATATTTTTTTTATTTCATTGGAAGTAAATAGAGCAAGTTACGAATTGTCGGTCGGTTTCACATCTTCGGTCATATAAGGAAAAATGATATAATAATCAATTTTTTTATTGGTATACATAACACTGGCAGGTATCATGGATACCAATTGTAATTAAATAATAATTATTTTATAGTTTTTCCTTATGTGACCGCAGATGTGAAACCGACCAACAATTCGTAACTTACCCTATATGGAACTGTAATGATTAAACTAAAAAATTATTATATATTTATTTAATTAAATTTATATAATTTAAATTTTGGTTTTAGTGAAACATATATTACAATTATTATGAATATTTATGTCGATTTCGTTATTATTATATTATAAGCAAGTTATTTTATCAACTCATGAATTAGTTTCAAAGATTTTATATTTCATAATTTTGTAAAACTGTAGGAAATAGATATTTTTTATTAATTATTGATAAAATTAATAATTGGAATACTATTTTAAAATTTCAATGACCTTATATTTAATATTTATTCCTTTGTATTTAAGGTGATGGTGGATCCCTTAACGGTAACCGTCTGCTGGACAGTGGTGGACAGGCCCTTCTACAAGGAGGAGTGGGGGGAATGCCCTGCAACTGTGCAGGTAGCTGGGGAGCTGTGGGGGGCTTCGGTGGGGGAGGAGGGGGCTGCATGGCGGGAGGTGGGGGAGGAGGATATCAAGGTAAAGAAAATTAAAGATAGTTCTATTGTATTATTTAGAATGGTATAATTCTGTTGTTTATATATAAATTACTAAATCTCTTTACTTGTATAAATAAATAGAACTAATAATTTTTATTTTTATATGAATTAATTTTTTGGTTTAAATAGACGATATTTTAATTCTAATACAAATAATTAATAAAGAATTATTCAATTTTATTTCTATGTGAATAAATAAAATTCATTTTTATATGAGTATATAAATGTATTTTAGTATTAATGAATGAATAAAATTTAAGAATTTCTACGTGAATAAATTAATTTAATTTTCATACAAATATAGAAAAATATTTTAACTTTATTTTATTTTTTATCCTTACTGTTATCCTTATTTTATATTAAAATTAATTTGTAAAAAATACAAAACTTAGCTCTTAAATATCAAAATTTAATTTTTATAAATAATTTTTTATTATTTTTTTATGAATAATTATTCCTTATTAGAGTTTCTTTTTCACTTACAGAACCGTACGCGTCACCGTGAAAAAATTTAAAATACCTTTTTTTTCATACTCTTTACATTATTTAAAACTTAAAACCTATTATTTCAATAACAACTTATTATTATTAGACCGGTAATTATAAAACTTTTCCCCTTCTCTTCCCCAGGGGGATCATCCCTAAGGGGTCACGACAGCAATGGGTTAGGTGGATCAAGTTTCGCAACGGGTATGGCAAACTACACCGAATTGGGAGTCCATACCGGGCCCGGTCTGCTATACATTGTCCGGGCTGTACGGGTGAGATATTTTAGAGTGGATAACTATTTTACCTAGAAAAATTTGAAAAAACATATATTTAGATTATTATTATTTTTTATGTTTTAATAACAAATTCCCTCCATTTAGAACAAACAGGCAGGTTAACTGTTTGGTCTTTACAATTTATTGAACATTGTAAAACACAAAACTTAATGGGAATCTTATAGTATATCTCTATATACTTATACACTGACTAATTATATCTCTATATACTTATACACTGACTAATTATATCTCTATATACTTATACACTGACTAATTATATCTCTATATACTTATACACTGACTAATTATATCTCTATATACTTATACACTGACTAATTATATCTCTATATACTTATACACTGACTAATTATATCTCTATATATTTATACAGTGACTAATTATATCTCTATATACTTATACACTGACTAATTATATCTCTATATACTTATACACTGACTAATTATATCTCTATATACTTATACACTGACTAATTATATCTCTATATACTTATACACTGACTAATATTATCTCTATATACTTTTACACTGACTAATATTATCTCTATATACTTTTACACTGACTAATATTATCTCTATATACTTATACACTGACTAATATTATCTCTATATACTTATACACTGACTAATTATATCTCTATATACTTATACACTGACTAATTATATCTCTATATACTTATGCACTGACTAATTATATCTCTATATACTTATACACTGACTAATTATATCTCTATATACTTATACACTGACTAATTATATCTCTATATACTTATACACTGACTAATTATATCTCTATATATTTATACAGTGACTAATTATATCTCTATATACTTATACACTGACTAATTATATCTCTATATACTTATACACTGACTAATTATATCTCTATATACTTATACACTGACTAATTATATCTCTATATATTTATACAGTGACTAATTATATCTCTATATACTTATACACTGACTAATTATATCTCTATATACTTATACACTGACTAATTATATCTCTATATACTTATACACTGACTAATATTATCTCTATATATTTATACAGTGACTAATTATATCTCTATATACTTATACACTGACTAATTATATCTCTATATACTTATACACTGACTAATTATATCTCTATATACTTATACACTGACTAATTATATCTCTATATATTTATACAGTGACTAATTATATCTCTATATACTTATACACTGACTAATTATATCTCTATATACTTATACACTGACTAATTATATCTCTATATACTTATACACTGACTAATATTATCTCTATATATTTATACAGTGACTAATTATATCTCTATATACTTATACACTGACTAATTATATCTCTATATACTTATACACTGACTAATATTATCTCTATATACTTATTCACTGACTAATATTATCTCTATATACTTATACACTGACTAATATTATCTCTATATACTTTTACACTGACTAATATTATCTCTATATACTATACTTATACACTGACTAATTATATCTCTATATACTTATTCACTGACTAATATTATCTCTATATATTTATACAGTGACTAATTATATCTCTATATACTTATACACTGACTAATTATATCTCTATATACTTATACACTGACTAATTATATCTCTATATACTTATACACTGACTAATATTATCTCTATATACTTATACACTGACTAATATTATCTCTATATACTTATACACTGACTAATATTATCTCTATATACTTATACACTGACTAATATTATCTCTATATACTTATACACTGACTAATATTATCTCCATATACATACATATACACTGACTAATATTATCTCTAATAAATAATGTCTCTACATGTCAAGATCTCTCACCCCGTCCATTCAATCTCAATGTCATTATTATACTAATTAAAATCTGACACCTCAGTCTATCGGGTGTGAGTATCTTAGCGTATGTTTAGCACTGTTAGAAGTGGCACAGCAGGAGGGACAGGGTTTCATTGGTTTATTACTAATTATAAAGGAAGGACATCGGGTTAATGAGGTTCATATGTTGGGTACATCATGAGTAGGGTTGTGACAATATGCGTTTAAAATCATAGACCCCGAAATTATCATAGACTGAGTGAATTTAAGAGTATTGAATCGTTCTCAACCAGTGGTATATAGTATTCGATACCATTTCCTTTCGTTTCGTCTATGATATTCATAAGATCTATGATTATAAATGCATATTGTCACAACCCTGATCATGAAGTTCAGATGTTGTATAAACGAGTTTCATTCGTTGTATTAATGAGATTCATTCGTTGTATTAATGAGATTCATTCGTTGTATTAATGAGATTCATTCGTTGTGTTAATGAGATTCATTCGTTGTGTTAATGAGATTCATTCGTTGTATTAATGAGATTCATTCGTTGTATTAATGAGATTCATTCGTTGTATTAATGAGATTCATTCGTTGGGTCAATAAGTAACAATAATAGTCAATTTCTCACTTTGTTCATTAATTAATATACTTTTCTATTTAATTTTAATTTTTTTAGAAAATCTATTAAAAACTAGAATAATAAATCATTTACATTATATAACTGAATAGGGAAAAACATCTGTTCCATCCATTATATTGACTGTTAAATAATAATTAGTGTCAATTGACTATGCTATTATTTCTTTTACTTTATATTCCAAATATATACATATGAAATTATTTATTTAGTTTTTATTGATTATAAGAACCATTAATTTGTCTTCAAAATTTCCATTAAGAAAATAATGGCCCCACTATGGAATGTTATAATATGCTTTATAAATACAATACCTTTATTGCTACATCAACAGGGTGACTGTGGGTGCGAGTACAAGTGTCTGTACCTTGACCAGCACTACGAGGAGTTCGTCTGTGTCTGTCCAGCTGCTTGGTACTTGAACGATGACGGCAAAACTTGCAGCTGTGAGTACTTCGAACAAAGTTTCAAACAATTGATCCATACTGAAAGTTCTTTGAACTCATATAAAGGTTTGAAATCTTATATTTGTATTATTGTTTGCTATAAAATTTGTAAGGATATTTTTCAATAATGAGTAAATAAATGAAAAAAATACTTTGTTTCGCTTCAGTAAAAAATTAATCCTAATAATGACTGTCGTGTGTATATTGAACTATATTCAATCACTTATTTATTTGGTGGCCTTTCTCACACGATGGGTATTAAACATGAGTATTGTAGCTATGATACGCACGGGAATATGTTGATATGAAATTGAAATCATATGTTTTTATTCAATATTTATATGTCCCACCGTTAGGGTGATGTCACACGAGCGTTTTCAACACTTCAAAAGCGTCGCGTAACATGGATACATATGAAATGGGTTTAACAATAATTTCCTCAGAGTCAAAACCGCTGTGAAAACGCTTTGAAAAAACGCTCGTGTGACCGGGACATGAAGGAAACTGTTTGTAGTATCATGAATACAAATATATTATTTTTTTAAATCATTTTTTATCCTCCTAAAAAAGATATACCCGCTTTTTTCCTACTTTTAAACTTTTTGAGTTATAGCCATTTCTTTCCGGTCCCGTAACGCTGGAATTACTTTAATTAAATACAATTTCTTCAATTAATTAGAAAATTCAAATAAGAAGAATAAAATCATCCCCATATAGAATTATCCCCCGTCATAAAAATAATTTAATAATGTTAAATCATCACTTTTCTCTCATCACTCATTACTTTTCTCTCATCACTCATCACTTTTCTCTTTCTTCTCAGCGAGTGTGGTGAAGATGTTCAACAACACCACAGCTATGGTGGTGATAGGCCTCATCATTGGTCTCATCACCATCATACTCTGCTTCACCATTTGGAAATGCTGTGAGTTATACAAACACTCTGAGTTATCGGTCGGTTCCCCGTTTTCGAATTTAGAACAATTTTTATTATATAGTTTTTTTCTCATGAGATTGATAATGAAGAACTGTCCAATAACTCGAAACTTACCCTTTTTGATGCTATATAGGGGATGACAGAAAAAAGCGTACAATTTTGCATCACACACAGCACTAACGTTTTCTCATAACTAACGTTTTTCCCTTTCATTGCCAGGTACCGCCAGCAGAAAGAACAAACGTTACCGGGAGATGCAGAAGAACTCCAATCAGAACAACATTCGCTCTGCTATGACTGAGTATAACCCCAACTACGACTTCGTCAGCGAATTCAAACTCAACTGCGACCAGATTGACAGGGACGATCTGCACATGACGGGGTTAGTGACGATAGTGAAACTTGTTACTATTGCCTTCACTATAGTCACTTCTTGCCCTCACTATACACACTTCTTGCCCTCACTATACACACCTCTTGCCGTCACTATACACACCTCTTGCCCTCACTATACACACCTCTTGCCCTCACTATACACACCTCTTGCCCTCACTATACACACCTCTTGCCCTCACTATACACACCTCTTGCCCTCACTATACACACCTCTTGCCCTCACTATACACACCTCTTGCCCTCACTATACACACCTCTTGCCCTCACTATACACACCTCTTGCCCTCACTATACGCACCTCTTGTCCTCACTATACACACCTCTTGTCCTCACTATACACACCTCTTGCCCTCACTATACACACCTCTTGCCCTCACTATACACACCTCTTGCCCTCACTATACACACCTTTTGCCCTCACTATATACACCTCTTGCCCTCACTATACACACCTCTTGCCCTCACTATACACACCTCTCCCCCCCCCCCCCTATAACATCCCCGTCCACATCAGCAATGCAATGAGGTCTCTCTTCCTTACGTCTAAATCTCACATCATAATTTCTTGTCGAAACTTTTGCATCTCTTCTCAAAATAGGACTGTCAAAATTTTTAATGAGAAAATGTGGGTGTAGCGACAGCGATAAAAAAACCTATTAAATTTAGGGCCTAAAATAGAAATGAGTTCTCAATGCAATGTTAAAATTGACTGGTAATTAAATAGATATAAGTGATATAAATGAATGTAAGTGATATAAATAGATATAAGTGATATGAATATTTATAAGTGATTTAAACAGATATAAGTGATAAAATAGATATAAGTGATATAAATAGATATAAGTGATAAAATAAATATAAGTTATAAAATAAATATAAGTGATAAAATAGATATAAGTGATAAAATAGATATAAGTGATAAAATAGATATAAGTGATATAAATAGATATTATTATTATGAATACAACCATGATGTTTCACATCACTAACCATGTTTCACCTCACTAACCATGTTTCACCTCACTAACCATGTTTCACCTTACTAATCATGTTTCACCTTACTAATCATGTTTCACATCACTAACCATGTTTCACCCCACTAACCATGTTTCACCTCGCTAACCATGTTTCACTTCACTAACCATGTTTCACTTCACTAACCATATTTCACTTCACTAACCATGTTTCACTTCACTAACCATGTTTCACCTCACTAACCATGTTTCACTTCACTAACCATATTTCACTTCACTAACCATGTTTCACCTAACTAACCATGTTTCACCTCACTAACCATGTTTCACCTAACTAACCATGTTTCACCTAACTAACCATGTTTCACCTCACTAACCATGTTTCACCTAACTAACCATGTTTCACCTCACTAACCATGTTTCACCTAACTAACCATGTTTCACCTCACTAACCATGTTTCACCTAACTAACCATGTTTCACCTCACTAACCATGTTTCATGTTTTCCTCAGCAATGTTCTCGGCAAGGGTTCATTTGGTGAGGTTTTCGAGTGTTTCATGCGGGACAAGGAAACGGGCCTTTTCGACATTCCTGCTGCAGCTAAGGTAATATTTACCTTAAATTAATAAACTCTATTAATAATTAATATAGAATTAGTAATTTTTTATTATGTTACATACCAAATAACTCACTGTGACAATGGTTCGGTTCTTAGAAATTCAATCGTTATTTTTTTAAATATGTACGTCCTATTTTCATGTTGGTCAATTTTTTATAGGTATACCTAGATTAAGTAGCTAGATAAATATAACTTTGAAAATATAGGAACGGTTCAATAACTGTGTGTTAATCACATTCATTTCTCACATCCAACAGACCTTAAAACGCGTTTCTCACACCCAACAGACTTTAAATCGTCTCAACATGACGAATACTTCGGAACAAGATTTCCGCATGGAGGCGGTAATAATGGCTAAGTTCATGCACACTAATATAGTGAAGCTACTGGGCATATCCTTTGACGTGTATCCGTATATGATAGTCCTGGAACTGCTTGGTGGAGGAGACCTGAAGGACTTCTTGAAGAACAACAGACCTTGCTCGGTGAGTAGTCCAATATGTAGTGAAATAAATGAACGTTTAATTAAACTATTTTTAGTTAAAAACGTTTTAACACTGGAAACGATTTTGAACATTTTTAAACTAGAAACGTTTGTGAACGTTTGAACACTATAAAATGTTTTTGAATGTTTTATTATTAGAAACTTTTCAATAGTAGAACTACCTGGCAGTTAATTTGACTGTATCTTTTCAAGCATTTGTATCATGAGAGTAAAAACCAGTCAAATGGACTGTTCGGTAGTTCCAGTATCGACTGCTTGGTACGTCCTTTATTATACCTCTTACAAAAAATTTAATGTTTAATAATCGTAATCAATCTTTGATGAATAATACATGAAGTTACAATAAATCGTATAGAAACTATATTCCGCTCTGTTTTACATGATTTTTATTTATGATTATTAATAAGAATATTAAAAAAAAAACTTTCAATCTTCTATGGCCCCACCATAACTCTCCCTATAGGTATAATAAGTGATAAATTATTCCATTGAGAAACTAATCGCGTCAGCTCTTCATTTTCCTCTTCACCATTCATCATATCCCTTGCAATTTGTCTCAGAAATCTGCAACATTTATCGGGATTCATTATTGGCAGCGGACAACGCCACTCATAAACTGTCTAGGCCTGAACATGTCTTAGAAATATGGACAATAATACACCTTTATGGAAATCTGGGAAACTATTCAATATATGAAATAGTATAAATATAATTAAATATTATATTTTAAGAGCATAGTGCATATGGAAATGAATTGAATTATTATAAAAATTAAAAGAACATATATATTGGCTTCTGAATTCTGATTTAGGTATAAAATTATTCATAGTATTATTTAAAAATAGAGTACCAAATAGAGTCAATAGTTCTAAATTGATTAAATATTTTAATCCATAATAATGTTTAATCGTTCAAACACATTGAAACGAAACCGTGAAGATTGAATATAACAATCTAGAATTTAGATATCGATATCATTTGAAGTGAATGTCAAGCAAATTTAATGTTCTAATATTTTTTTTAACACAAATTCTCTAGACATACGTTTTTGAATGTGTGACTAGGGTATGTTCCGGGTTATCGAACAGTCCCACATTTTCGATCAAGAGAGAGAGAAAAATAAATAAATAAATACTCGTTAATTTATTTGGTATCCAAGATACCTGCAAGTATCATGGATACAAAATAAATTAATGTTGTTAATTGTATATTTTTTTCTTTTATGATCGAAATTGTGGAACTGTCCGATAAGTCAGAACATACCCTATTCTTATTTTAATATACTGTCAGTCAGGTTATTAATTTTATTGTATTTCAAATTCTGATTCTCCTCACAATCGAAATCTTAATTAAACTAAATTGGTTTATAATAGTTATTATTTATTAGACTATACATTACACACGACTTTCATTTTATTTTTTAAAACAAATCGGGAGAATATTAGACTTTATACCACTACCGGGGGCTCTATCCTGAAGATGTCTGTGGTGAATGCAAGAGAAGGGGGTGGCGTCCTTTCTGCCCTGAACTGTTGTAATTTGGATTATGGATTATCTTTTTTCATTTTTACCATTTTTTTTAACGCTACTTGCAGTTTTAGAGGATAGCGCTAGGGTTATGCTCTTCAACAACGAGATCTTAGATTTTGTGTTTGTAGGCTTCATTTACTATCACCTCTTCATTTTCCTCTTCCATCCGCAAAGCTTTTAACTTTGTATTAAAATTATCACCTAAACCCTCTTTATAGTGAGTTTAACAAAAAGAAGGTCTTACTGTTGAAAGATGTTTAAATTCTTCTATCTTCATATCTCGGTGCGGAATTTTCTACATAATAATCTATTGAAGTGATCATCATACATTTAATTCGTATCTAGTAATTGATGCTTTGCCCTATATGGAGAAAATCGTTTTTATAAACATAATTTAGTTCATAGAGCCACTTTTCATTCTCACAACTTCTTCCAGTCTCTTGTATTACCAATAATAAATTTCACATTGAGTTGAAATAAATAGAATAAAATTGCCGTTCCACACTTTAAACATTAGCGACATTTCTAAGGCCCATTCTCTACTAGCAGAAAAAATGCCGCGTTTTCACTGCACAGTTTACGCGTCTCCAATTAATCACGGTTAAATGAATTGAAAGTACATTTGCAGTATATACCAGCGTTTTTACCGCCTTCCATTCATTTAACCGTGATTCATTGAAGAGGCATTAACTGGACGGTGAAAACGTGGCGTTTTTAATCTGCTAGTATAGCATGATCATAAGACCACGCCCTTCCTATGCAAATATATCAATGTGATAAGAAAGGTGGGCAAGGGAGGCGAAAAGGAGGCCAAGGGAGGCTGATTTCAGAGGCAATCTATTAGGTCTGTGTGTCTAATAAAATCATTTGATTGAATTTTTCGCTCAATTTAATTCTTATTAACGCTCGAGCAGAGAAAAAAACGCTTGTTAGTTCTAGCGGTAGGGAGAGAATAGAGTTAGAAAATGAATTTAATGAACTGCTCCATATCGTTATTAGCATTTAAATAATCAGTATTTATAGGGCAAGTTACGAATTGTTGGACTGTTCCACATCTTCGGTTATATAAGAAAAAATTATGTAATTGTTAATATTTATCAGGTTATATTTTTATTTTTAATTATTTTTATAAGATCGAAGATGTGAAACCGTCCGATAATTCGTAACTTATTCTTATTTATTATTTATAATAAGTATTCTTAATTCTTATTATTATTTTTCCCCTCTCATTTATTTTTCCCAATCATTCATTTTTCACATTCATTCAGTAATTTTTCTAATCATTCATTTTTTTTTCTATTCATGTTTTCCCATTCATTTTTTTTCTATTCATGTTTTCCCATTCATTTTTCTCATTCATTTTTCTCATTCATTTTCACATTCATTTTTCTCATTCCTATTTCTCATTCCTTTTTCTTATTCATTTTCCTCATTCATTTTCCCATTCACTTTTTCTATTTCTATTCCTCATTCATTTTCCCATTCACTTTTTCTATTTCTTTCCCTCATTCATTTTCCCATCCATTTCCCCATTCATTGCAATCACTTCAATAGCCACTTACCCCACACCTTTCCTTTGTTACCCATTCACAGAAGATGTAGTATTTATTATGATCAGTAAGGCTATCAAATTTCAATTGTGTTGCTACTCTTCACAATATTTTCTATAACAATCTTATACAACAATAGAAAGCAAAGTTGGAATTGAAATTGCATTTCATGATCATATATATTAAATGTATGAATCTTTACATTAAAAATAAAATAATTTAATTTGTATAAAAAAATCTCTTGGTTTTCCAAATAATATGATTAACATTATGCTAACCGTATTCGCACCTGGCTATTTCAGTTTCATTTTAAATACTCTTAACTCATTATAAAATGCGATTTATGTAATGTATTTAATCTTGAAAAATGCGCAAATTCCAAACTTAAAAACCCATTAAATATAAGGAAGTTCACTACATTATTATGGGAGTTAACATAAAAATCCTGTTAGTGGCGGGGGTTATTATGGCCCTCCGGTGCAAAAAGGGTTGAGCTAAAAAGGACATTTTCATCATGATTCATCCACTATCAAAATTTTCACTCACTAAAGGGCCGTACACACGCAAGGCTTTTTAAGTCTTTCCATTTCTTTGTATCCATGATACCTGCAGGTATCAAGGATACAAACTAAAATAAATAATTAGTATATAATTTTTTCTTATATTCTCGTTGAAGAAGTAGGAGTAGCTTAGCAAAAAGTCTGGTGGAAAGACTTAAAAAACCCTGCGTCTTTACGCACATCTCGCAAATCAATATTCCCTATGTTGAGTCGATTCGAACGTGAATGAAAAGTCAAAAAAGGGGTCTGAATTCCAATTTCCAATATCGGAATTGGTACTACACGGTCAACACCTTTTGTGATCCCCGTATTCGATGTCAAAAACCTCTCCTGGAATAACTCGATTATCGATTAGAAAAAAAATTGGAAAATTACGTTCCTTCTGTATTTCTCTCATGCAGAATATAATCTTTTGATAATTTAAAATTATTGAATTAAATAGAATTAATAGATGACCATTTAATACTTGTTGCAAAAAGTATGATACAGTTAAAATAAATATTAGATACCTATAGGTATATTAAAAAAAATTCAACCTGAAAAATTTATTTTACTGATCGAAAATGAAAATACTTTGGGGCATGTCTGAATAGAATTTTCTTCGATTTTGAATAAATGAAACAATTTCTAAAACTAAATTCAAGGTTTATTCTGTTTTTTTCTCTCCCGATTATATTATGTAAGCATCTTCTTTTAAAGAACCAACTGCCATTTTAGATAAAGTTGCGTAATATCTTCCTTTAGTTATTTGCTTAGTTCAATTGAGTATTTTTCACCATTTTTACTTTGATTAATTTGCTTTAAAACTTTCTTCTCTAATTGGCAAACTATTTGCAATGAATGACAGAATTTTACACGGCGATTCAACATTCGAAATTTTAGAAAAAAAATTCCAGTGAAAGATATTGTACACGTGCAAGAAAATGGCGTCTATTTTCAGTTTCTCTGGTATAGCAGTAAGATGGCTGTCGTATTTCTGAAATACCATTATTTGCTTTCAACTTTATTATTTCAATTTTCATACCTGGAAAGTTTAATGATATGTACACTTAGTGGACCTTTATGTTTCTTAAATTCACGTATTATATCCATCTCATTTCTATTAATTTGATCTACTTTTTTCCCTTACATTTCTTCCATTTACTATACTTCTTTTCTTATGCCTAGCTATGACTATTTCACACATTTGTCCAACTAAAACCTTCGATTCTTCATCTCCCTACTCTCCATCACAATTCCTACCACTCTCCTCTTCATATTGCCTTAATTTTTTTTTTCTATTTCAACACAGTTGTATCCAGAACGCCTGACCATGAAAGACCTCCTCGGGTTCGGTCTGGACGTTGCCAGTGGCTGCCACTACCTCGAGACGCACCATTTCATCCACAGGGACATCGCTGCTAGGAACTGTCTCCTCACTTGTAAAGGACCTGGACGAATTGTCAAAATTGCGGACTTCGGCATGTCCAGGGATGTTTATCGGTAAGTACTCGCATGTTTGTATTAGGTTATTTAAGCAGTTAAAAAAATATTCCAAAGGACGTCTATTCTGTAGAGCTCGACTTGCAGCGTATGTGAAATTGGGTAAACCTCGAACGTTAAAAGACGCCTGTTACCTATTTTTCTACATGTTCAAAAGTGTAATAAAAGAGATGTTGTAAATTAGTCATACAAACAAATTATGGATTAACACAAAGATAGTATATTTTGTACCTACACAATCCTTACATACGAATAAGTTCAATCACAATAATTTGTAAGATTGAAAGTTACATGGAAGTTTAAACTTATATATTTTCTGTATTAAAATCGTTGTTAATTCATATTTGTATAAATCAATGATATTCATGCAGAATTCTTTTCATTACTATTTTTTCGAATTATATAATATATATGTTTTGATCTATTTATCATTTCTTTGATGTTAGAATGAATGATGGTTAACATTTCTATTTAAATAATCAAAGTATGTTTTATTATAGATTTTGAAATGGTGTTAAATATTCCTTTCAAAATAAATGAATACATAAATCCAATTCATTTCAAAAAATTAATTTGGTTTATATATTTCGACTATTTTCTCCAATCCCGGAAAGAAATAGTTCTCTTTTTCTTCAAGTTTACCTAAGTTCCATCTCCCTCCCTATTTTCCTTGGACAAACTCATTAGCTTCTGAGCAAACGGGCACTCCCTTCCGCTTGCTGTGAAGTCAACATGTATAATGAGTCCGCTAACGGAAAGTACACATACTTATAGACATTGCCGAGTGCTGACAAAGAAAGGGGCGGAGTCAGGGTATTTGTTGAATAGAATTGGCTCTGACGTACAAAACAAATTATAGATCAAAACAAAAATTAAATACGATATAAACTGAACTGTAAAATTATATACAGTGTGTAGTATATAATGAACATTGAAAAGAATACTTATAGTTTTTAATCTATATAACTCAGCAAACATATTGCAGTGAAACTGAGAATCCTGAAACGTATAAACTTCCTAAAAGGGAGAATCATTAATCTGAGTAAACCATGAAATGTTCACAACATTGAGCACCAATGCGATGTATTGAAACATGGAATAGAAGTTTCCGAAAAATTCTCAGGTGAAGATATTGAAATAGCATCTAATATATAAGAGGTTGGCGTTTGTACCAAGCCATTATATATATATCTTAATGTTCCAATATAAAAATATAGATCTAAATCTTAGACAAAGAAAATGTGACATATTTTGGCATAACCTAGGTACTATTTATCATCATGAAACTTATAAATAATTTTTCTCCGAGTTAGGAGTATTACTGTATTACATATATCACTAATTATATTCATATTTAAATCACAGATGTATCTTAAACACGATACCTTATTTTTATTGAATTACTAGTAATTAATTGATACTCGAAACCCATCATTGAATAGTCTGTACGAATAGAAAGCGCGGCTCATTTTATGACGAATCGTGTCTGTTTGTTTCAGAATTAGCACTACTGCTGCCGTCAAATTAATTACTCTTTTTGAAGTCATAAAACGTTAATGAAGAGCCAGGGCTTGAACATAGCCACCTCCTTTAAGTTAGACATTGATATGAGACCTCTCTCTCTCTCTCTCTACTGAGACTATTCAAAATGTCTGCCGTCGCCATGGCAACCGAAAAATAGCATGATAGCTTCAAAGGAACCATTCTTTGGAGGAGCTTTGGATATTGTTCGAATTGTTTGGAAGTAGCGTCTTCGGAGATTGTTTGAAAATGTTTGTAGTTTGTTCCTTGTTGTGTGAAGAGGTTTCAAAATTGTTCCAAATAACTGTTCGAAATGGTGTAAAGATTATTCGAAATTGTTTACAATAATTGTACTCATTATTAAGCGTAATTTTTTTAAATTTTGAATTTGGAGAGCTTAAAAGGTTCAAGTTGCAAGAGTTTATAGAGATACACCATATTCCATTGACTCTCTTATACAATATTTTCAAAATCGCTGAAAGATATAACCAGGAGACTCTCAAGAAAGTTTGCAAGAATGTTCTGAAGCGTGCGCCGTTCTGTTTTCAGGCTGGAAGGAATCATTTTCAACAACTTTTGTAGCGCCTCAGGAGATGTGCCTTATACGATATAGGACAATAAATATTTAATAACCATGAATATGCATTGCTCCTCTTTAAAATGATGTATCTATAATGGCATTTGACGCGTTTTAAGTACTTCTAATTCCCAATTTGAAATTGACGCTACTGATGGAACACAGTGTATTTAAAGTTTGCTCGAAAATGTTTGATGATTTTTTTATTTTGTTCACAGTATTACCAGTTGATGTTGAACAATATTTGGATTTGTTTGAAAATGTTTTGGCAATATGAATATATTGTTTAAATTTTATTAGGTTATCACTTTTAGAAATTTTCTACTAGTTGTTTTATATTGTTGTAACATTTCTATTTTATTTTCGATAATTATTATATATTGTTTATAACGTTTTATATATTTCTTTAAATTGCATATATTATTTGAAACTTTTTATATATTGTTTAAATTTTGTAGTACATATATATACTGTTTGAAATCTGTTCGAAATTATTTGAGACCAGTTCGACCTATTTTTAAAACAGTTTCACAACAATTTCAATAGCTAGCCAATCTGATGATCACTGTAAATTTTCTCTTATATAAAACACAATTATGAATTAACTTACCGTAAACAAAATCTTACTTCTATGATAAATAGTTTCTTTATTTTCTTCGGTGAGGGAAGTTTAAATCTTGAGGCTTTCCGTCATCTATATTTATGAGCGGGTAAGCAGGGAGAATGCATCCAATTCTCTCCCTGCTAAGTGTGAAATTCCATCAGCCGTTTCTTCATCGCCTAGATATAACGCCATCGCGAAGAATGTATTTAATATATACCAGCGAAGATTGAGAGACCCATTTGTTCTTCCATAGCCCCACCATAATGAAATGAATGAACTTATTCAGTTGATGATATTGAAATGAAGAAACGATTCGAGAAACTTGGAAGTTTGACTAGCGTATTTAGATTATCACAGCATTTGAAAACTGAATATAAAACTCTATTAAGGTAGATTATTCATCCAGCGATAGTTGCGATCATCGCTCAGTGTTGATCGCCCAGCTGTAGGAATACAATGAACTAACGCTCAGCGATGATCGCAACAGTCGCTGCATACAAAACGTACCTTCATATAGTTCATACTCTCTCATTCAACGTGTCAAAATATCTTTACGATTAATATCTCGATAATAAAGACAATGCGTCAACTACTTTTAATTGATTTGAACTGCAACCTGTTGCCTCCAATTAACGCCCCTTATATTACTATGATGTATTCAATTACTGGCGGAAGATTATATCGGCAGTACCGGAGAGTAATTTCCTGCGATAGGCTGCAATCCGTAAAATAGTTATTAAGTATATCGGATATTGATGGGAAGTGACTGATTGAATTCAATATATATTGTTAGGTATTTTATTTGGTATTTTGATTATTGTGGGGCCATAGAAGAATAAAAAGAATCCGCTTTAAATCTTCTATTACCTTACAACATTTTATCTGGATAATATCGATTGTATTAGTTTAATCTTATATTAATTATCTTAATTCCATTAATAAAAGTTTTTCCAACCTCAATAATTCGAGTGTAGCATTTCTTTAGTTATTTTAATCCACTTTTAAGATAATAAAAAAGGTCAATTTAGTGTTTTAAGCTATCTGTATTACAGAGACACTCCCTGAGATTGTAATACAGTGTCGTGAATTTACCTAACAAGAGGTAA